>JAFMOC010000066.1:1012500-1325000 GCA_019802505.1 Corydoras sp. C115 | reverse complement strand
ATTAGGGATGGCATCAACTTGTTAGGTTTAACCAATGACCCCTAGCAGCATTGTTGAGCCTTAGCAGTGTGACAGTGACACCAATGGGCGTCGAGGGCATGCACAGGCATCTCTTGGCAAAGAGGAAGTGGGAGGTAGTGTAAGTGGAAGGCTTTCACACTAATATTCTGTGCAGGTATTCAAATGTATAGAAAAGACACAAAATTAGAGGGGAGGACGCAATGATAATGAGGACTGTTCTCTAATTGCCAGACCTCTCACAGAACCACTACAAATCAGGTATTACTGGATCATCCCCAGTGATGTAATGGTGTATGTTGTGCTGATACAACAGGATCAGACATGGCAGTGCTGTTAGAGTTTGTGTCAGGGACATTATCTGATGTTTGTGTAATTCATAGGACAGTTTGTGCAATTCATCATCTAATCTAAATAACATGAGTCCTGTAAGTATCTAAATAATACTCACAGGACATCGTCTACTGAATGGTGATGGCTGGACATATTTTAGTCAGTGTACTTTTCTCAGACACTGTATTTAAGTTTAAAAAACTAATTCATTCATTATCTTCCGCTTAATCCTCTACTAGGGTCGTGGAGGATTCCCCATGCCCATCCAGGGGAGAACATTTCTGGCAGATACACCCAGGATAAGGTGCTATCATTGGGCACACTCACTCACACAGACACACACTATATGAGGCAAATTAGAGCATTCAATTTACCTGAATTTATGTTTTTAGACTGTGGGAGGCAAACCGGAGAAAACCCACGTGGACAAGGGTAGAACCCCACCTAGATTGTGATTTGAACTCGGAATCTCCAGCGTGGAGAGGCGATGTGCTAACCACTAAGCCACCATGCTGCCCAGTTCCAATGCAATGCAAACTAACATATCACTAGTACATCACTGTAGTGTGTCAGTGTGATATTGTAGTGTTGGGAATGAACAGGATTCTTAACCAGTTCCTGCTCTGTGGTGGTCCTCTGGGTTTCTTGACCATTAAAGAACAAAGTCGGGTGGGGGGGGGGTAAACCATATGGACTACAAAACAAAGTAAACAATCTACAGACTATAGTGCATCTATAAAGTAAATAGAGCAAATAAAATTAACATATATAAAGTGATTTATTGGCTTACTGTGTTTACACACAGAGGAATTTGTCCTCCACATTTAATCCATCCATGCAGTGAAACACACACACACACATACACACACACACACACACACACAGATACACACAGATACACACAGACACACACAGACACACAGATACACACATACTAGCTAAGTGAGGATATGTGCCCGGAGCAATGGGACCCTTACATAAAGCCCAATTAATACAATTAAAGGTTTGATGCCTTGCTCAAGGGCACTTCAGCCATTGTATTTTATGGGACCGGGATTCGAACAAAGGACCTTCAGGTCACAAGGCTGGTTCCTTAACCACAATTCAACGACTGCCCTATAGCAAGTACATACCCTAAGTAGCTGGTATATCTCAAGGGGCTAGTAAGTGTTAATTATATATATATATATATATATATATATATATATATATATATATATATATATATATATATATATATATATATATGTGTATATAAATAATATAGACAATTCAGCATTTCAAGCATATATACTACATTTAAAACTAATCTAAAAATTAAAAAAGCAATTACAAAGTGGCATATATCAGGGAACAACTTCAAAACTAAATGCTAAGTGGTTCTGT
Organism: Corydoras sp. C115; assembly: GCA_019802505.1. Taxonomy (NCBI): domain Eukaryota; kingdom Metazoa; phylum Chordata; class Actinopteri; order Siluriformes; family Callichthyidae; genus Corydoras; species Corydoras sp. C115. The sequence goes on along the minus strand of JAFMOC010000066.1, from coordinate 1,323,263 downwards.
GATTTAAGTAGCAGAATCAAAAACATATAGCTAGATTAAAAGGTACTACAAAGCCTGGCATTAAATACCACAAACTCAGGCATTATTATGCTGGTTCTTTACTCTGGCCTTTATCAGACCAGCTTTGCTTTCATCACCACCTGCACTGAGCATGACCCACCAATGCTAATTAGCTGAGGCATTGCAGAAGGAGTCAGCAGCCGCTCCCACAGTGGCATGCTTCATCATTTCTCCTGACCCTGAAATAAATTAAGTGCAGCTGCAGATACCAATGTGTAGGCTTTATCTAATAAAGCTGTAACAGAGAAACAAAAAGCAAGCTAATATAGAAGCACTGACTGAATTTGTATGTGTCTGAGGTGTGTACAAAGTCATCAATTCCCTAATTATTTTGCACAATGATCATTAGATCATGAGAGCATTTAGCTTGTTTAATTATTACAGCCTTATATGTATTAATTAAGAGCTTCATGTTAAAGTTCAGTTTTTCACTTTTGGTAAAACTTTACCTAAATCCGGTATTCATAATGCATTATTAACACATTTATAAAACTTTATAAGGCATTATTTATGCTTTGTAATACTTGTCATTGACATTTGTTAAAGTCCATAGATGTAATTAAACAAAGACATAAAGTGTTATAAGAATATGCCACAAGGCTTTATAGCACAAAGTGGCATAATATAATACATTTTATATTTATATTTGTTCATTAACTTATTATAGAGACCAGTGACATAAAGCCTTGTAATGTTTGTGTTCAACCAACATATTTTTTTCTGAAAATGACTTTTCACTCATAACTGTATATAAAAGATTATAAGCTCTCTTACTTACAGGCATACAGTAAAGTGTTATTAATTACCTCTATGAAAGAGACTGCATACATAGTAGTACATAATGTCTTTTTAAAGCTTATAAATGCTCTTTACAGACTTTAAGTAAAGTGTAATCAGCTTGTTTTAAGTAAGAATGTCTAAACATCTAAAGAATAAAAGTTTAAATGAAATCATTATAATGTATTCTCACTTTGTGTTACAAAGCCTTATGTTAAATTGATTTAACACTTCATGATCATGAACATCTATGTACATTAACAAAGGCTTGTGATAAATGTTATAATGCATTATGAATACCTAATAAAGCTTTATAAATGCACTTATAATTCATTATGAAAACCAGATTCATAGGAAGTGTTACCAATATTTTATGCATTCTATTCTCATTTAAGTGCAAAGTTATACACAAAAAATAGAAGAAAATAATAAAATGCATGCACCATTGTTAAATTGGCGTTTAGATCATGCATCTGAATCTTGAACTAAGGTTCCATTTTTGCATATGTGATTTCCCATGAGCTAAAGGGCTGTTAAGCCATGTTCAGTTTAATTCCAGTTATTTATATAGCAATTTTTTACCACAAAACCCCTACTGACCTCGCTCACCGAGAGAACGGCATATTTGTCTAAAATTAAGTATTTAGTACCAGACTAAATTATCTCATTTTAAAACAAAAAGACTATAAAAATAACACTATATAGCTCTCTGAGACTCCATTGGGCTGAAAAAATGTTTTAAAAGATTTTAGATTGTTCCTATTAAGGGTTGAAACGGGCCTTTGTGCAGTCTGCTGGATGTATCTCCACGCCAAATTCACCTTAATAAACCTACATCCATATCCTGGGAATTCAGTATAGATACTGTAGGTAGTAGTATCGTTTCATTTTATTGCAACATAACATTGAGCTGAGCCTCACAATTATAGTCACAGTCACAAGTCACAACACATCAAGTAGTTCCAGCATAACAAAAGATCATAAAATCAAAGCATCAGAAGGTGTGCTGTTGAGATATTAACAAAAATATCTACAAAAATTCTTTGGATACAACTAACCAAAGAAACCCCCTGAATCCTCTCTTATTTTGATGCCTTTATTCTACTGAACTATAATTTCAAAATCAGACTTAACCACGAAAATGCACAAATAAACAATTTTTCATCAACTAAAAGTAAAACCAGCTTTACCTTGGGTCTTTCTGGATGCTATCGATGGAGGGTGAGCGGGCAAGAGGGCCCTCTGGAGGAAGAGCAGGGCCTGATTTGCTATATGGTGACTCTACTGAAGAGCAGTACTGCAGGGTGCGGTATGGCTCAGCATAACTTGCATAGCCTCCACGTGGAAATGTTCCGCTGGCATTCTGGCTCGCTGTTCGCTGAAGGGGGACGGAATCGACACCGGGCGAGGATGGAGCTATAGGAAGAGAGGTGGGACAAAACATAAATGTCAAGAACTGCTAACAGAACTAGTGAACAAGGTCTTAGCACAGGTCTTAGAGTCAGCATAGGGCCAATGGGTAATGATAATCAGATAGAAGTTGATCAGGTGAAAATAAATACCAATAATTAAAAATAACTAATTCAATACAAATTATTGCATTAGGAAGGCATTACATGCTTTAAACATGAAATATACTATATCTAAATGGCATGGGTGTATGCCCATACAGTAGTTGTTTTAATCAGTTTTGAAAAATTACTAAACCAGTATTTGTTCACGTCGTAAATGTCTAACAAAAACACACAACACTAATTCAGAGTAATAATAATAATAATAATAATAATAATAATAATCTGTATGATGTGTTGCCATCTGGATTATATAAAATTGCAAAAAATCCAACCCTTTACGATTTAATATCTGCATCATACACAATGGTATTCACCCAAGCTTTTTGAAGATAAATTCCCACACACCTTTAGATCATTTATGTTTTTGATTGCTTTTTATTATTCATGTCCAAGTTGTTTCACGTTTTGCAATTTGGGGGTTGACCCACAAATATTTAAGTGTTTCTAGCCATCCTGGTGCCCAAATCAAGATTTCCAGCTCCCTATAAAAATACACCTCCACGGCAACCATATCTGGTGCCATCTTCAGAGGAAATAGCAGTTTTATAAACATGAAATCAATAAAAGTGTAACAGCAAGTATGAAGAAATGAGACTTAGCACATAGTGTGCCTAAACATAAGATGAACATTTTTGTAACCGTTAATATATTAAATAAAATAAAAAAACATGACATGTCATATTTGATTTCAACATGGTAATAATTATATTCTAAAGTGCAGTGAACTTAATCACGAGATCATAATGTGACTGATATAGTTTTCTTGAATAGAATGACTGAATAATTACAGATTGATCACTTAAATTATATGATTAAACTTTACAGAAACACTAGTTACAGTATGTATGCCATAATACAGTTTTATCCTTCTGTAAGAGATGGAGCCTGGCAATCAAACTGTTGTATGTCTGTGATAATTTTCTTTCAGTATGTGCAGAGATTTAAAAAGAGGAAAGCTCAGAAAAGAGAGATTAAGAGACTTGGTGGCAGCATGAGTAAGCAAGATAGCACTCTAAAGCCATGTTTGTTTCTGTTGCGTGTCTGCAGTTTCACATGCTAGCCTATAATGATTAATTTTGTCATAGCATGTTGATGAACCTTATTTTATGTTTTTATCTTATTGTAGCTGTGCCACATCAGTATTTAGTTTATCATAGGAATAGTAAGTTGTTACATTAAAAACATTAATATATATATATATATATATATATATATATATATATATATATATATATATATATATATATATATATATATATATATATAGCCACTGAATTTTATAAACCAGATTAGCACCATGTATCAGTCTTACACGTCTTACATGCAGCTAGCACTGCCAAATCTTACCGAATGTAAACCAAATCTGTTTTGGAGCATGTGGATTTTTTTTATCATGTGAACCACTTGTAAATAGCTGTGCTATATGTTTGTCAAATGTGGATCAGATGTGTTGTGTGACATGTTGGCCATATACATGTAAATGTTTTTTATTACATTAGGTCCACCCTTGGCTCAAATGCAGAACAGCAATGGCTTATTTGGCCGAACTGGCACAAAAAGTGTGACTTCATAGAAGAGAACAAGCCAATCTAGCTGCAAATGTGGCTAATCCATACAAAACACTGTCCAAATATAATTGACCTAATACTTTTAGCACATGCAAATAATTACACAATTCGACCATGTTCAACTTGTATATTTCGAAAAAATTACCTCTCTTTGAATGAATCATGTATTACAATATGGGCTATATGTAGAATGTGACAAAAAATATAATTTTACTTGTGCAAATTGACCAAATGCAGTGGTTGTCATTTCTATCAGCCAAATGTGATGTCATTTAGCTTAAAAACGTTTTACTCAAGAGTAATGGCTTGTCACAATTAATATGAAGTAGCTCTATTTTTAGTCTCAAACAGATTTTCATTTCCCCTACTTGATGAGCTCATTCTTGTTCTTATCAATCAGGAATTAGCATTAACATTTGTAGAGGTGGAGAGAAAGACTGACTGGATGCAGATGAGGCTTGAGGTTATGGTGCCATATTGCCAGTTTAAAAAAAAACAAAAAAACATTACGTGTTAAAGCAAAGGGTAGGATTTTTCCCCATTAATGTAACCTGTCTTTTGCAGACAGCCATAAGGCTCAAGTCAATATGTTTGAACCCAAGAACTCAAGAACTGTGATACTGGCACTATTTGCACAATGGCAAAAAGTAATTTCCAAATGTCTTAAGTGCTAAAACATTGCAATTTTTTTTCTTTATCCAATAGGTCCATGTTCAGAAATAAAAAAAAAAAATACTACTACTACTAGTGGCATGATTTTTTTTTTCTGATTATGAGGTTTACTATTATGTTTACAAATCCCAGTCTAGCAATAATTCATGGTGTTATGCTTGCAGGATATCCCATTAAAGTGCTTCTTAATAGTTTGCAACAAGAGACAGCTTCTTCTTTAATGGAATAAACCAACAAACAAAGTGTACAGAATGTAACCATTCTGAAAGGTTTTTTTTTCATCACAACTGGAATTCATTTACACAAAATAAAAAAGACATAAATAAAGACAAGTGTGAGTGGAGGGAGTTCAGTGTTTAGCATTGTCCTATTCCTTTAAGAGCTCTTACATAATAATAATAATAATAATAATACATTTTATTTCATAGGCGCCTTTCTGACACTCAAGGACACCTTTACAGTTTACATGACAGTTGACTTTTGTCCACATTCAGTTAAATGAAGGTTTCATAAGTGCACTTGTGGTGAAAATTTCCAGAAAATCAGAGGCTGTTATAGCCTTAAAGAGGTGGGCACATCCATATTGATTAATTTCTTTCCAACATGAAAACCTATTTTTGCACATCAAAAGGAGGCTAATTTGCCTTCACATGCTCTTATTGACCACTCGCTGTTGAAATAAAGGGTGTTAACTGAAGTGCTATTACTAGATAATGGGCAAAAATGAGAGTTTGACAGCCTACTGGCTGGAAATTTGATCTCAAAAGGCTATAAGTTTGCAAAAATGAATCATACTGAGCAAAGCATGTAATTTATACAAATTCTGTTATGGACAATTTTGTTGACAGGTTCTGTTTTAGAAAAGTTATTTAGCAAGTAATCCTGAAGGGAGTCCGACAACAGATGGTACACCCTCCACAGAGACCTGGTCTTAACTTCGTTTTCTAGGAAATCAGTCTAGGAAACAAGTGTGACGGCAAAAAAAATGCAAAAAGCTTTTAACAACCCAACCAGCCAAGGAAATTTAACACACACTATTGAAGTGGTGTTTTCAAAAGCTGAACGTTATTACTGTCAAAAACAAAGGGTGTACCACACTGAATTGTTTGATTGAATAATTGTTATAATTATAAAGCTGCTCTAATTAGCCATAATTTTAGCAACACTTTTTTGGAGTAGGCTCTTTTCTGTTCCAGGATTACTGTGCCCCAGTGCACAAAAAAGGTCCATAATACTTGGTGTTAAAAACCTTGACTGGCCTGCACAGAGCCGTGACTTCTTCATGGTGATGGCAAACTGGCTCACATACACACTGTCAAGAAATATGGGCACAATAGGGAGATAAAATTAAAGTAAGATGTCATTGGATGTAATTTACAGACATTTAAAATACGTTTGTGCTTATATACTTTTAATAACTTAAACTTTTATGTATATAAATGCATTACAGCAACTGAATGATGATCTTTCAAGTTCAGCATGTTGTATGTTGCTCTTCTTAAGAGATCAAAATCACATCCTACATATTATTTTCACATTTACAGTGTAAGATGTAAGGTTCAGGACCAGGATTAAGAAGCTCTACTTGCACTGGTATGAGAAAATCAGACAAGAAAGTTTATGTGCCTAAACAGTGCCTAATCAAGATACATAACATACATAGTACTGGGTCATGCAAAATTTCTTGTTTAGTAGTTTTGAGGACTATTCTGAACACATTGATATGTATGATTCACCCAAATAATAAAAATAATTAATAAAATAGTAGTAATAGTAATAATAATAATAATAATAATAATATGTATGTATGTGTGTGTGTGTGTGTAGGAGAGATAGAGAGACTGCAGACCTCATCATACTTAATACACTGCCCATGTGTCTATTTGGCATTTCCCTGTAAGACTGACCTTTCTGTGACCTTTATGCACCATTAGAGGATCATAACTGAAAGCACAGGGATAGCTGTGACCCAGCACTAGATAATGCACAAGGACACCCCTTCATATAGAATTTAGACATGCATATAAATAGTTCATTTCAGTGGCAAAAGTTCATGAATTACAATTTCATAAGCTACAATTAAGGATTAACAACTGAGGTTAAAAGAAGAAAAACCTCTTTATTGCCTTTTTTCACTACATCAAACATGAGTAGCAAAATCGGAATCTTGAATGAACATCATAATATGTGTCAGAATCATCAGTTACTGACTACTGTCAGATAACATATCCAATAAATTGCCAAAATTATATGACTAGTCCCCCTAATTAGTGTCTGTTTTATGGGGTAATGGTCTATAAAGCACAGAAAAAGGTTCATAGATTTTAGAATTCACATTTTTGCTGCATCAGAAGTCTCTAGTGTTCTACTTCTATGTTAAAAGTATTAAAGTCTGCTTCCTTTTAAGAAACATCCAGTCTCTGAACGCAATGCAATTTTATATTTTGGTTGTAAGAAATATGGCTCACTAAATTTGACAGTACATCAAGGTAGGAGGAGCATAGATATGAGGTTATAGTTTTGGTTTTAATTGCACTCGTCATGTGAGGTATAGTTTGCAATTCTTGCACTGTAAAAGAGCTGGCACATACCATAAGGTAGATTTGTTTTTGTTATGCCAGTTCATAACACGCTTACATTTTAGAATTTACAATGTTGCTGCATTAAGCAGCCTCTAGTGGAAAATTAACACAGCAACACAGGAAAATTAAGTATATTTAGCAGCTTTTATGATATCACTGAATGATCGTTTAAAATGGTTCAAAATGAATTATGTGCATCACAGGATTTGGTTATGAATTACAACATCTTTTTGTGTTTGTTTGTGTGTGTGTGTGTGTGTGTGTGTGTGTGTGCACAATAGTAGAGACAGTGGTGAGAATAGTGAAAAAGAATGCCAATCAGGTTCATGCTAAAATCCAGAGTTATAGGAGGAAGAAGGAGCAAAAAAACTGTAGATTTGACTTCAGTGCAGTCGCACCTTATGCCAATCACTAACAAGTATTTAAATATGCTGGTCGCTGGATTATTGTTTGATTAAGACAGATCATTATGTATGCATTGGCATGTCTGCATCTCACAGCATCCTCACGCAAAGTGCCATGACAGATGGTTGCGGGTTGGTAAAATGTACTTTGTACCATGGATGTGTGATTGGCATCTGTTGCTGGTCATTCCACCAGCAACAAGGGTGCACAGTAAGATTCAAAAAAGGGGTGCACAGTAAGATTCTGAGACTTATGCCACAGCTCACATTATGGGTTGAATTTGAAGAATAAGTGTCCTTGGTGGCTCATCTTAGTCAGTAATTAATGTGTAATTAAACAATTTGGCAAATAGCAAATTTTGAAAATGTTTTTTGTAAGAAAAATTTTAGATTTGTTAGTATTACAAAGATCTGCTGTGGCAACCCCCAACAGGAAAAGTCTAAAAAAAGAAGACAACATTTTTGTCTAGCGACTACATGTTTAGCGACTACTTGTTATTTGCCAGAAAAATATTAAGTATAGAATTTAACATCTGGACATGAGCTAATTTTCCAGTAGAAACAATTTTATATGACACAATTCAAGGTAATCTCCAAATCACCTATAGACATGTCTTTATGCCAATGTCATAAATAAAGATCAGATTAATTCATATTAGTTTTTAAATCACATTAGAACTTCATCACATTTTTTTAATCTTGCAGTGTTTGGGCAATTTGTCAATAAGCTTAATTTTTTAACTGCATGTACATTACTAATAATTCAAAATAATAACAATAACCCTTAAATTTTATGTCCTGTAGTGTTCAATTTAATGTAGTTTGGTTAGTTTTCAAATTCCACCTGCATGCATTTCAATGTTATATGCCACTTGAGCAGAACATGAACAATACAGCAACTCTTGATGCTACAGAGACAGAAGCCATACCTGACAAACTTATTTTATATAATAAACTTAGAGTGCATTTATTTATGATAAGGTAAGCAGTACCTTAGTTAATGCTGACAAGTCAATAAGCTTCTTCTATTAATTTAAGTGAAGCTTCTAACAATCCATGGTGACTGACTTTTAATTCACTGTGACATGGCCAGTTAATAATCAACTGTTTTTCCCCCTTCTTTCTTGTAATTCTTTAATTAACACCCATTAAATGCCATTTATTTGGTGCTGTGTGCTGCACAAGTCCCGTTAGCTGTCATCAGCTTGAAGGCTGCCTCTAGATAAATAGCTGCTTTTAATTACAGTAAAATCACTGTTCTCATCATCATAATTGTTACTTTTACTATTAGATACAATTAACTTGTATACTGGACTGCAAAAAATGTTTTAAATGTCAAACACAAGCTATTACTGGCACGCACTTAGCATGTCTTTACACAACTGATATTTCATTATACAGATAGTGTCACTGAACTGACATTCTACTGTGTCATTATATGTGCCATGAAAATTACATTGGCCAAGAGTAGGAGTAGCAGTTGGAACAGAAGAAAGACAGATATTTTATTTAAATATCAATGCTTAAAAATTTAGAAATGTATTTGCCACTACATATTCTTTCTTGAATGTAGAATCTAAGTAATTTCTGTTGTAGGCTAATACTGAGTTGGGCTTTTCCACTGACCAGAAAGTTTAAATTTTCATAGAAAGTTTAAAGTATCATAAAAATGCACACGGAAGTCAGCAATATAGAAATATGCACACGCTAAAATACATAAAATAGATAGAACGTATACGTACATATAAATCAATCTCTTATATAAACTGTAATATTACATAGTTTAATGAATAGAATATCAGCTACCTGTTATGTATCAGTTTTGCCAAGGATTTTCCACAGTTGAAGCAATGATGTTTCAAATTACTACCTGGATGTCTGACACATTGCCAATTGAACACCCAAAATATACAATGGTGACAATAGGCCTCAGACTTAATGTTGTTTGTTTAAGCATCTACCTAAAAATCAAGATTATATAAATGTAATCATGATTTGGGAAGAAGGAATCTTAACACTATAACAGTTATAGCATTTTTACACAATTGGCAAATGACAACATAAAATTATAATTACATATTTCTGCAGGCATCAGGGGATGAAAATCCTCACGTCCTCTATTTTGTCTCATGCTTATTTCAGGATTTGATCATTACTATAATTATTATAAAAGCCGAATAATCTAATATTATAGTTTGAATGGCCTCACTGTTTAAATCACAAATTTCCCACAGAGTAATAACTTCAGTAAATCTAGTTCACTGCTAAATACAAATAATATTACTTTATTTTGATGGCATTATTTATTTTGATGGTGATGATGGAGTCAGGTAGCCATTTTAGCAGTTAAGAACATTAATTATATTTTATTATCAATAGTTAATTATGTACAAAAAAAAATTCAAATGCTAACTAGGAGAAAGACCCTTTTAATTTTAAATATATTTCAGAGTCACTTATCTACCTGAGCATGAAATTATGTAATTTCACAATTGCATTTTTCGGTTGTACAATGAACAAGAAGATTTTATTCCATTCACACAGACAGCAGATTAACACCCAGAACATGTTAAAAGAGTTCAAGTCCCTTGTTGACTATGCTGGCTAGTGTTTTTATTATGTGGACATTTAGCGCTCCTTTATTGGTGTACTCATTTTTTGTGGGATGATTTTTTCCCTTATGCCATGACTTTTTTCCCCTCCTTTTCATTAATATTGATAAAAAAAAGCAAATCACACACATACAGTTTAAAAGCTTTATTCTCAGATGATTTGATAGGTTAAGGGTTTTATTAGCTTGGATGGTGGCATTTCACTGCCTGGCACTAATTAAACAATTTGAAGCCTTAAAGCCCTTTCTTTATGGGAGAAATGCATTATCATGTTATGTCAGGGAGTTCACTTGTTCTTCTGCAGGCTTTATGGAATCTACGACCTCGTAAAGAATTGAGTAAGACATAAAAGAGCATAATGGCCTTCACAGGTGAAATCTGATGAATAATGCATTACAACCATGGTCCACCTCAATATTGTAGTAAAGCTGTATGCTAATCAGTCAACCTTTGCTTCTGCAAACACAACAGCTCTTGTTTAACCCTAAGTGCAATCAGAAGAAATCCCAGAGTCACATGGTGACCTCTGACATTGTTGGCATTCTATTAATAAAGTTTTTGTTGAATAGTTTAAACCCATAAAGAACATTAAGGTGCATTTATCTTCATTCAAGGTTGTATTTTTCTGTTTTGTTTAACCCTTCTTGTGATGACATTTTCTGCAAACGGTGTAAACGTTAATTATGCATAATTAGTAATTGCTTTTTTGTCTTTTTTTTTTACTAACAAAAAAAATAACTATAAAACAAACTTTCACATCACCTAAATATTTAATATATATAATAAATATTTAAAAAAGGGTAAATGAATCCATCCATTATCTTACGCTTAATCCTCTACAAGGGTCGTGAGAGGGGGGTTCCCCATGCTCATCCAGGGGAGAACATTTCGGGCGGTGGGCAGATACACAGGACAGGGCACCAATCTCTCCCTGGGCACACACTCACACTCACACAAAAACAAACTCTACACACGTGGACAAAATTGTTGGTACCCCTTGGTTAATGACAGAAAAAGCCACAATGGTAACAGAAATAACTTTAATCTGATAAAAGAAATAATAAATAAAAAATCTATGAAAATGTACAAATGAAAGTCAGACATTTATTTTCAACCATGCTTTAACAGAATTATTTAAAAAAATAAACTCATGAAACAGGCCTGGACAGAAATGATGGTACTCCTGAAAATAATGTGACCAAATGGACATGTTAAATCAAGGTGTGTTCACTAATTAGTATCACAGGTGTCTACAATATTGTAATCAGTCAGTGGGCCTATATATATAGGGCTACAGGTAGTCACTGTGCTGTTTGGTGACAAGGTGTGTACCACACTCAACATGAACCAGAGGAAGCAAAGAAAAGAGTTGTCTCAGGACATTAGAAAGAAAATAATAGACAAGCATGTTAAAGGTAAAGGTTATAAGACCATCTCCAAGCAGCTTGATGTTCCTGTGACTACAGTTGCACATGTGATTCAGAAATCCATGGGACTGTAGCCAACCTCCCTGGACGTGGACGCAGGAGGAAAATTGATGACAAATCAAAGAGCTGGATAACACAAATGGTAACAAAAGAGTCAAGAAAAACATCTAAAGAGATTCAAGGTGAACTTCAAGCTCAAGGAACATCAGTCTCAGATCGAACTATCCGTCGATGTTTGAGCCAAAGTGGACTTCATGGGAGACGACCAAGGAGGACACCATTGTTGAAAACAAAACATAAAAAAGCCAGACTGGAATTTGCCAAACTTCATGTTGACAAGCCACAAAGCTTCTGGGAGAATGTCCTATGGACAGATGAGACAGAAATGGAACTTTTTGGCAAGGCACATCAGCTCTATGTTCACAGATGGAAAAATGAAGCATATCAAGAAAAGAACACTGTCCCTACTGTGAAACATGGAGGAGTCTCTGTTATGTTCTGGGGCTGCTTTGCTGCATCTGGCACAGGGTGTCTTGAATCTGTGCAGGGTATAATGAAATCTCAAGACTATCAAGGGATTCTAGAGAGAAATGTGCTGCCCAGTGTCAGAAAGCTTGGTCTCAGTCGTAGGTCGTGGGTCTTACAACAGGATAATGACCCAAAACACACATCTAAAAACACTCAATAATGGCTATGAGGAAAACACTGGACTATTCTGAAGTGGCCTTCTATGAACCCTGACCTAAATCCTATTGAGCATCTTTGGAAGGAGTTGAAACATCTGGAAAAGGCACCCTTCAAACCTGAGACAACTGGAGCAATTTGCACATGAAGAGTGGGCCAAAATACCTGCTGAGAGGTGCAGAAGTCTCACTGGCAGATACAGGAATCATTTGATTGCAGTGATTGCCTCAAAAGGTTGTGCAACAAAATATTAAGTTAAGGGTACCATCATTTCTGTCCAGGCCTGTTTCATGAGTTTATTTATTTTTTTAAATAATTCTGTTAAAGCATGGTTGAAGAGCAATGTCTGACTTTGATTTGTACATTTTCATAGAATTTTTATTTATTATTACTTTTATCAGATTAAAGTTATTACTGTTACCATTGTTTTTCTGTCATTAACCAAGGGGTACCAACAATTTTGTCCACGTGTGTATATGGGGTAATTTGGAGAATTCTATTGACCTTGATCCATGTTTTTGGACTGTGAGAGGAAACCGGAGAACCTGGAGGAAACCCACATGGACATGGAACATGGAAACTCCACCCAGATCCACCCAGCATCCCTAGTGGTGAGAGGCGAACGTGCTAAACACTAAGCATTGATATGGATTTGTATAGAGAGAACACTCACACACACACACAAACGCAGACATTCGCTCTTAATTTATAAGATATTATCTTTCACTGAATTATATTATTCTTTTTTCTTTTTATTAAATTAACTTTTTGTCCGAGGCGGCACGGTGGCTTAGTGGTTAGCACGTTCGCCTCTCAGCACTAAGCACCCAAATTATCCTGTTCTGTGATGGCCCTACCATCATGCATGTGTGCGCGTGTGAAAAGTAACAAAACCATTAACAGTAAACAACTGCAATAAAGATTTTCAGATCCTCAATTAAACCATTATATAATATTCATAGATTCAGTTACATATTTATTTACCATTAAAAACCACCCTTCATTAACAACAACCCATGTTTAGCAATTTATATTAATGCATCAACTGTGACATTTTTTATGTGTGAAATATTTTAACACCACAATTACCATTAATTTTTATGCTAAAGCATGGATTAAATCATTTTATTAGGATTCAACTAACCATTCCATTTTCATCTATTTTTAAATGTGTTATTCAATGCTTTATAAAATCATGAAGTATTCCAACATGCAGTGTTCAGCTTAATTTTTCACACCTTATAATGCCATACTTGCATAAAATAGCAGGCGAATGTTGAAAACTTTCCTTCTTTTACTGATTCAATGATTTATTTAGCAGATTGATTGTTTTATTAAAACCTTTATGTTGCAAATCAAGCAATTTGGAGTTTTATGTTTTGTGGTTATGTATAACCATTAAAACAACGTAGCTCATTCCTGATATAATTAGATCATTGTGTTGATGTGTTTCTTAGTGCAGTGTGCATTGATTTTATATTATGTCTGCAGTACTTTCGATCTTGTTAGTTAATTCCAGTTCTTTGTACTATTACCAAACAGCTCATGCTCATGTACATATGAATTTCATGATTTTATTTGAAAACAATAACAATTAATACACTTTATAAGGTATAATTCATGCTTCCATTTATTTTTTGATTTACTTCTTCTCTACTGGCTGCAATTTTTTTCTCAGTTTTAACATGCTTTGGCTGATTACTTTTTTTCACCATTATGTCTTTTAGTTCATAGACATCCCTCTCTACTTTCTTCTTACCTCATTTCTTCCTTTCTTACTTTGTCCCTCCTTCCTTCTTTGATTCATATCTCACAAACGTACTGACTGACTTGGTTACTTACTGCTTACTTTTTAAGTTGTAAGTGCTTGAATAAAGTCATCAGAGAGATAGCAGCCTGCTTTTAAGATTGCTCTTCCTCCAGGGTTGGCTTAATCCCTGTTGTATTTTGAAAATGAGGCTTTCACGAACATTTCTAGTGCTTGTACCTTAAATTGCACAGACCTATTGAGTTGCTTAAAGGAGATGTGAAAGTACAAACCTCTCTACAACAACACATTAAAGAGGAGGAGTCACATGAAAGGTGCCAGCAATTCTGAAGCTTTAGTGTAGGTCTGCCATTAATCCATAAGGCTTTACAGAACACTCTTAAGAGCATATGTCGGTGTCCTTGTGCCTCACACAGAACAGCCTAATTGACTTGATTGAGGCTGAATTTAAGGTATCTGAACAGATGGGTCACTTCACAATGACACACATAAGAGAGCGAATGTACATGAAAAGTGCATGCACTTCAAAAGCTTTACAAGGGCTCTGCTAATTATCTTTAAACCTACAAAATCTATTTAATTAAAGTGGTGGGAAAATGTGTCGATGAATTCTGGTAATGATACAGAATTGAATTGGATGTAAAAATGAAGCCAAAGCTTAAAGCACTAGTTTAAACTAGGTGATATGATGTACAAAAAAAAAAAAAAATTTTGATATAAAATTTAGGAATAGTTTTCCCTCATTTACACTATAAAATTTAAGCAGCCCATACCCTGATATAATTCCTCTTTCACAATGTTTTGCTATAAGGATAGGGTGTTGATGTCTGTTTTACTTTTAACTCCTAGAATAAAAAAAATTATGGGTTCTCCCACAAGGCTCCTCGAATTAGCCTTCCAGTTACTGTTCATGATTCTGAATCACTATCAATATTTAAAAGTAGATTAAAAACACATTTATTTAATTTTGCTTGGCTGTGTTGGGTTGGTAATCTGTGATGGTCCCTCCTGGCATTTCACCTCTTCACCTAGCTCATCAATAGTAGAGAGTGTGGCATTGAAATTATGTTATATCGGGGAACCCTCTCAACTAAGTTAAGTCTGCAGGGGCAGCCTTTTAGTTATGCTGCTTTAGTCAGTTATGCTGTGGTCACATGCTGCATTGTGCCAATGAAATCCTGGGTATTACTTAATTACTTTAAGTGCTTTATTAGCTCTAATTGCTTTTATTGTCTGTTTCTATTGAGGTGTTGACAAATTCCTTGAGGTGACGTCAGATCTTCATCCATGGTACTGCCGAAGCACTGAGGCTACGACGATTATTGGATGAAACCTGGATTTAGAATAAACTGACAGTCCTGCAGGATTCCCTTAAAGAATACAGTATATAGTTTTCTGTATCTGCATGTACAGCTATCTGTACATGGTTGTCCTACACTGTTGATGCTGCCTGGCTGCTCAAGGAAGAGGAGTCCCCCACTACACCTTGGTCCTCCCAAGGTTTCATTCTAAAAAAAAAACAACATAACATGGAGTTATTTTTCTTGCTGCTGTCACTTCGGTTTGTTCTTTGGGGGGTTATATATATAATATACTATATTATATTTCACATAGCGATATGTGTAATTCTCATTTCTTCAAAATTTTAATTTAAATAACAGGGTAATCGGGGTCCGTGACCCATAATTTCATTACTATCTCATGTAACAATGTGATATTAATGATAATAACATTTTCTTGAATCTTGAATCTAAAGGCTTACAACAACGTAAACCCGCTTTGTGACAATGTACTATTGTAAAAAGCTCAATATAAATAAATTACTTCAACCTGAACATACAATATGGAAGGCCAATGTTGTTTCCCTTTGTGTATTGTTAATCTATTCATCAACCAGGAATAACATTATGACTACCTAATATTGTGTTGGTCTCAGCTTTGCTACTAGACTTTTCTATAACTGCTGTAGGTCATTAGGGTGGCCTCCTTTAATAGAGATTGTTAACCAGTACATTGCAATTACATTTGAAATTGAATCTGACCATGTTATTAGGCATTTACAATTTTGCCTTTGTCAAACTCACTGAAATTGCAAAATTTTGCCACAGTAGTTAAGGGTCCTATAGCTAGAAAGTCCTGTATTTGATTATCAAGTAAAGTATTTTTTTTTTTCATGAAAAGTCCAAAGACATGCTAGCAGGTTCATAAATGACCACAATCTGAAAAGTGTTTGTAAACCTCACTGACTCGGCAAAATAACTGGATTAGAAATTAATAGCTAAAGTTGTGCATAGATGCCATATTTCTTTGCAAAAAGATAGCATATACACATATCGGAGACCACATTTTCATCCATGGAAATCAACATTGGCAATGCTTTTAGAAAACCCACCATTTTCCTCAGAACATTGTTACAATTAAACTCTAATATCTAGCCAAACAGCACAAAATCACTGACAACCTCAACTTAATTTCCAGTAGTGCACCCTTTGGAAACAATAACTGAATTCAGTCCCTTCTGGTTACAATCCGTCATTAAGGACAGAGTCTAGAGCTGATGATGGTAAAAAAAAAATATTGCAGAGAAGACCGAAGGAAAAGTCTCCAATCTATTAATAATTAATGATGTCTCCAATCAATTACTCTGATTGAGTAGAGTTTTTGATCACTCTGCTTTTGCCAACAGATCAAGATCTCTTCTGTCTGCAGTTTTGAAAATTTTCCACATGTTTTCTTCGGGATTCATATCTAGACTTAAGGGTGTTTACATTAAAAACCTTTACTGCATTGTCATTAACCATATTTAGGTGCTATTGGAAGTATGCTTAGGGTCACTGTCCCCACTGCAAAACCCACTTTTTTGCACTATATTTAGTACTCTGTAGATTTGCACGCAGTGTAAATGGCACAGTACATCCATGGCCAGAAGCAAAGCAACCCAAAGCATTTAAAATCTACCGCATAACTACAGGGTCTGTGCTCTTACAGCAAGAAGCTTCAAGATTTACGAAAACGAAGGCCCTCTCTGTGTTAAGTCCAAATGTTCCCTCCCTTTATAATTTTTTAAGTCTGTTTTTGCAAAATTTATAGTCTACACATCACAATGGAAAGAAACAAAAATATGTATTATATACATTTCAAACATCTATCAGCCTTGGGGCTGGGGAATTAATGAGTGAGTGAGTGAGTGAGTAAGTAAGTAAGCAAGGAAGTGGTATGTACTTGGGTAAATAAATAAAAATATAAATAAATTAAGAAAAAAAAAAATCTTGAAAGCCAGGTTTTACATTTTAAGAGCAAAAGCAGATGAGATACTAACATTTAAGAAATCAGTTTTATCTGACTTTTTTTTACACTAAAAAAGTGTAAGAAATATGAATAAATAAATAAAACACTTCACACTAGACTTCTGTAAGGAGCTACAAAAGGCATCTAGGATGTGACCAGATTAAAGATTGAAGATAAGATTAACTTATTGCAAGGGGACGTTTATTGAAGGAAGGACATAAAGGAAAGACTGCAGTTGTTATAGATCATTATCAGAATTTAAACTTGTTCAACAGAATATTTTTTTTACTATAAAAGTGGGCATGCTGTGACGTGAGACAGAATCGCAAGAGACAAATAAAAGTTAAAAAGGTTCATTACAGCATTAATCAATATCTCAGATGTAAATGACCCCCACAAACAGAAATCATACACAGGGAGTACACTGCACTTACTGCTGGGCAGAGGCAATGCTGTTTACTTCAGTGTGCACACCCTACAAAAACTAAAGAAATAAAAGGAACTAAGAAACAGAAATGAAAGTCTGCTAGGTTTGTTGCACCGGCATTTTTTTAATTTATTTTTTGTTTACTTCTAGCCACTTTACAGTAACTGCTCCCAAACTTCTGCTTCAGAAGTTGAAGGGAGATGGTACTGTGATGTGGTTAGAGGCTTTTTTCCACTATGTAAAATACTTCAAATATTAAACATACTGATGACACTTATGATTTATGTTTATGTGATTTATTATATATTCATTTTTTTGTACTGTACAGTTCTTTTTTATTAAAAAAAAAAATATATATATATATTTATTAATGTATGGTTTATATTTGGTGTCTTATGAAGTCTTATCACAAAGTGGCACAGTGGAAGCATACTGACCCAGAAGTTTTTGGATTGTAACCATTCTCTGCTAGAAGATATTTACTAATTTCTTCAATTTTATAATGGAAGTGCACAAGGGCTGTGACAATTAAGGATTTGTTCCACAATTTCCCCTCTGGGATTAATAAATGATTCATTCATTCATTACGTTTTATTCTGGCAGCACAGGGCAGCTCCATCAGTGACAGACTGCATAATCCAAAGTGTGTAAGGGCGCGTTACCACGGGTTCTACAATTCTGCTGCAGATAGACACTACAAACCAGCACTGCTCTCAGTAAAACCCTCCCTGATCTGTAAATAACACTTGTGCAATACACAGTCAACCATGTGCAATAATTTGTTGCTGTGCAATTTTTTTTCATTGTACAAATCAAAGGGATTTATGATGTAAAATTTAATCAATTCTATTTTATGTTGTGGACATTTTTTTCTATTTTACTTATACTAACTAATTTTACATCATTATATTTCTATTACAGCATTCATCATAGATGCATTTTTTATAATTTATATATTTGAAATGGGGCGGCACGGTGGCTTAGTGGTTAGCATGTTCGCCTCTCAGCACTAAGGATTCCCGGTTCGAATCCCAATCTGGGTGGAGTTTCCTTGTTCTCTCCGTGGCCGTGTGGGTTTCCTCCGGGTTCTCTGTTTTCCTCCCACAGTCCAATTTTAACTCTCTAAATTGCCGCATATAGTGTGTTTGTGTCTGTGTGAGTAATTGTGCGCCCAGCGATAGATTGGCGCCCTGTCCTGGGTGTGTATCTGCCCAGCGCCCAAGACATTCTCCCCTGTATGGGCATGGGGAACCCCCCTGCGATCCTAATAGAGGATAAACCAGAAAATAATGGATGCATAGATATATTTTGAATATTTTTACTATTTCTCCAACACTGTCCCTTTGCTACTGTATCAAAGCAAATATCTCTGTGGTAGGAATAATTTCGCAAATGATTTCCTGCCTCAAGTGGAGCAGTTTAACTATCTCGGGATCTTGTTTATGAGTGAGGGAAAGATGGATTTGGAGGATGACAGACGGATCGGTGCGGCATCCGCAGCGGCAGCTGGTCCGTTGTGGTCAAGTGGGAGCTGAGAAAGAACACTAGGGTGACTAGATGTCCCGCTTAGTGTGGGACAGTCCCGCAATTCCGTTACTTTTCAGGTGTCCCGCAAATTGAGACATTGTCCCGCATTGTTATTTAAAGTCAGACTCCAGTTTTGAAATGCGTGTTTTATAATCTGCCATTGGATGACTGTGTTGTCTATTATCGGGGGAGAGGCAGGCTGTATGAATGTCAACCAATTGGGAATGCGGCGCATGTTAAGGGCGCGCCCACCAACAGAAATTTTGCAATTCAGGTCAGAACAGCAGCGGCATGCAACACGAGATCTAGAAGAATATATGACATGTTGCTCAAAATGAGTTTTCCCAGTCTGCACATGCGTTCCTGTTAAAACCCAAATAAGATTCAAATGTGTTTTAATTTGAGAAACACTGTGAAATAGTTTGAAAGTTCCATGCTTACTATGTTTTCTTATCTTAGTGTATACAGGATGTATATATAACTTTTATATCTTATTTAAATGTACCTTTCTCCGTTATACTATGCCTGGAGAAATACAGGAAAGTCATACCCTTTAGCACCTTACATACAGTATGTATGTATGTATATATATATATATATATATATATATATATATATATATATATATATATATATATATATATATATATATATATACTGTATATATATATATATATATATATATATATATATATATATATATATATATATATATATATATATATATATATATATATATATATATATATATATATATATATATATATATATATATATATATATAGTATATTTTAGACTATGCATTGGTTTCCCACACAAACATAGTCTTTGTCCCACATCTGGTGAATTGGAATCTGGTCACCCTAAAGAACACAAAGCTCTCAATTTACAGGTCAATCTACGTTCCTATCCTCACCTATGGCCACAAACTCTGGGTTGTGACTAAAAGAATAAGATCGTGAATACAAACGGCTAAAAGGATTTTTCGCCGCAGAGTGGCTGGGCTTTCCCCTAGTAAGAAGTTTAGTTATTAGGAGTACAGCCGCTGCTCCTCCATGTTCGAGAGGAGCCAGCTGAGGTGGTTTGGTTGGTTTCCAGGACGCCTCCTTCCTGATGTTCTGTGCATGTTTTACTGGGAGAAGACCCCGAGGTTAACCCAGGACAAGATGGCGAGATTATGTCTTTTGATTGACCTGGGGATGCCTCAGTGTGCCTCCTGAGCAGGTGGAAGAGGTAGCTGGGGATAGGGATGTCTGGGCTTCTTTGCTTAGGTTGATGTCCTTGGCAATTTTTATTTATTTATTTATTTATTTTTGTCCATGTTTATATTCTGTTTTAGTGACTTGATGGTATAAACATTATCAATAAGTTACTCATGTGTTAACTTCCTCTCATATGAGAAGTAAAGTGGATAAAAATAAACACAATTAAAATAGCTGGGTTTTTTTTAATAGTGTTTCTGCAGCAACATGACCACACAATGGTAGTTGGAAAAAAACAAAGATTACTTCTTACTATCAGACACTGCAGGAGGTAAGGACAATGTGGAAAAAATGATTTTAAGTTTGCTGATGCTTTCAATCCATTAAGGAAAGACACCTATTTTGAAAGAGAATCAAATATCCAAGATACATCATCAGCTCTGCTTCATAAAGGTCACAGAAATGCTCTCAAGAGAGAATAATGACTCATGCAGACCCCCCATTAAAATGTCCTATATAAAATTGTATTTGCACAGTTGAGCTAGAAGTGTTGACATTTTGTCTAGAAGTGCTGAGAGATTGCGTCACCTCTCTGCTCCTCACCTTTTGACACTGACAGATACTTGAGGAAAATGATTTGTGCTTGACTGAGCTCTTCTTCATATATAAAGAGGTATAGTGTATGTGCTAGGTGTCACTGTCTATTCTTGACATAACCTTGGCCTAGTTTACCAATTTCCTTCACTGGTGTATGACTAGATCTTATGTACATTTTCACACAGCGGACTTTGCAAGGTGTCAATGAATCAGTAAGCAAGTATATGTATTAAGTACAAGTTCAAGTTCAAGTAATTTATTTATATAACAACAGTACATTGTCACAAAGCAGCTTTACAGAATTAAAAGCCTTTAAACTTTCTTTAATACTGTAAAGAAAATCTCAATTACTATTGGCAATTAATCCTATAGGTCTTACATGAGGTCATAATGTTGTGATGAAGTTACATTATAACAACTCTTAAATAATGGGTTTAAATTATTTAAATTATTTTTATTTAACAGGCGGCACGGTGGCTTAGTGGTTTAGCACGTTCGCCTCTCAGCGCTAGGGGTTCCCGGTTTGAATCCCCATCTGGGTGGAGTTCTCCCCGTGTCCGCGTGGGTTTCCTCCGGGTTCTCCGGTTTCCTCCCACAGTCCAAAAACATGGATCAAGTTAATTGAGTTCTCCAAATTGCCCCATATAGAGTGTGTATGAGTGAGTGAGTGTGTGCCCAGCGATGGATTGGCGCCCTGTCCTGGGTGTGTCTGCCCAGCGCCCGAGACGTTCTCCCCTGGATGGGCATGGGGAACCCCACCGCGACCCTAATAGAGGATAAAAGCGGGAGATAATGAATGAATGAATTTTTATTTAACAGGCTTAATGTCAATAGACGTAATGACTGAAATCAGAAAATGTTATTCAAATGTTGGTTAGCGCTTTGTAGGGCTACTTTTAGAAGATTTTAACTGTGCTTGCCCAAGTTGTCAAAGCTGAGTTAGTGGGCCAGTAAAACACAACATTTTTAATAGGTACTAATTTTTTAATTGCACGCAAGTAATTTTCCTAATCATCACTTCCTCTAAGATAACATCAAAACAGTTACATTTTTTGATTAATAGGATTGTTAATTAAAAGGATCCTATCTTGTTAAAGAATTCAATACTATCCCTGTTGTTGTTGTTGTTGCTATCAGCTCTGCATCAAAGTCCAAGGACACTACAGTTGCTGTAACTCAGGCTGAAGGACGGATGAAGCTGATGCAAACTAAGCGCAAGCTGATGGATGAAATCTCCAAGTATCACAAGTCAGTGATACCAAAGGGTGCAGGGTTCATCAAAACTAGTGCTCATGGTCCTTTAAAGTCATTAAGCATATGTTTAGTGACATTCAGTAATCCACATATTCGTGAGAATGCATTGAAATAATATACAAATATTAGAAATACAGCATTGTACAAATGTTTTGAATCAGCAACAAGAGGGGGAAAAAACAATTAACAAAACTAACTCATCCAACTGTCATTTATGCACTTTGCTCTGTGCATTGGTCCACAGTAATGCTGGACCAAAAAAACAAACCTGTTTCTGTATAAATACTTGGCTTAGGTGTGTAATTAAGCAACTATGGAAATTAAACCTCTGACTTCAGTGATAAAGAGTTGTGTCTCAGTACTTTTGTGTATATAGTACATTTAATTATTACATTTTTATTTTTATATTAATTAGACTTCTTTTTCTTTCAATGACTAATACCTGACATTAAAAGTAAAAGCAGACAATCTTTAATGAAATATTTTAAACTTTTTTTTTTTTTTTTTTTTTGAGGTGGTTTTATACGTCTGGCTGGTTGGCTGGTTATGCACCTACACACATACATGCATAAACGCATACTACAGATAAAACAAAAAAAAAAAAAAAAACGGTGGTTAGCACGTTCGTCTCTCAGCACTAGGGCTTCCTGGTTCGAATGCCCATCTGGGTGGAGTTTCCATGTTCTCCCCGTGTCTGCGTGGCTTTCCTCTCCGGTTTCCTCCCACAGTCCAAAAACATGGAACAAGTCAATTGAGTTCTTCAAAATTGCCCTTATAGAATGTGTATGCGTGCATGTCTGTGTGAATGAGTGTGTGCCCAGCGATAGATTGGCGCCCTGTCCTGGGTGTATCTGCCCAGCGCCCGAAACATTCTCCCCCGGATGGGCATGGGGAACCCCACCCTAATATAGGATAAAGCGGAAGATAATGAATGAATGAATGAATGAATGAATTACACATATGCAGCAAAAACCTAAACCTACCCAAGTAGTTTATACTCTATTTAAAATACAATCATGGTGGATTAGTGCTTAGCACATTCGCCTCTCAGCACTGGGGATCCAGGTTGGAATCCCAAGTTTCCATGTTCTCCCTGTGTCCATGTGGACTTCCTTCGGTTCTCCAGTTTCCTCCCACGGTCCAAAGACAAGGATTTCACATAAATTGAATACTCTAAATTACCCCATATTGTGTGTGTTTATATGTGTGCCCCTGTGCTTGGTGTACCTGCCCAGTGCCCAAAATGTTCTCGCCTGAATGGGCATGGGGACCCCCCCATCCCCCCACAAACCTAATATAGGATAAAACAGAAGATAACCAATGAATGAACACAACAACCATGCTTAGGCTATGATCAGATGACCAGTAGCTCATGAAGTAAAACATGGAAACGGTAATCAGATCTCAGCTTCTCCCAGTTTAAGGTCTACAAATAACAGTAAGGTTAAGACGATGTGCTCAGAGTGAATCTTTCACTAGTCTGTCCTGCTATGCTATCTGGGCAGTGTGTCTGTTTGTGTCCAGCTTGCTTATCAGTCACTTCAAACGATGCTCTGTGGTACTGTGCTTAAGAAATTTAAAATGGAATAATTTATTATGTCTGATAAATGCCACAGGTC
Source organism: Corydoras sp. C115 (assembly GCA_019802505.1). Classification (NCBI taxonomy): domain Eukaryota; kingdom Metazoa; phylum Chordata; class Actinopteri; order Siluriformes; family Callichthyidae; genus Corydoras; species Corydoras sp. C115. The sequence continues at coordinate 1,299,221 of JAFMOC010000066.1, read as the reverse complement.
TTTATAAACTGCAGCTTGGTAAAGATAAAACTCAGTCTCTCTAACGTCAGATTGTGTCTGTGTGGCTTAAAAAATGACCAGGAATTACAAATAAATAACATTAAAAAACCCATTTGTGTGAATAAAAAAAACAGCTTAAAATAGCAAAACACAAGTGACAAAAGCAGCTTCTTGTTTAAGGCTTAGTTATAGATAGATGTGTTATAAATAGATGTATAGGACAAATGCTTCTGTGTGTAAGCGCAGTAGACAAAATAAATCAGTTTTTCACTTTATATATATATATATGTTGTGTGTATGTGTGTTTATGTATATATTTGTCCTCCACATTTAATCCATCCATGCAGTGAGGTTAGGTGCCTTTATCAAGTGTACTTCAGCCATAGTACTTGGTGGGACCGGGAATATATGGATGGGTTAAATGTGGAAGACAAATATTTACATCCAACACATATGTAAAGTAATGCAGTGATTTATTTTGCTGTGCTTACACACAGAGGCATTTGTCCTCTACATTTAACCCATCCTTGCAGTAAAGTACACACAAATGCACATACACACATTCATACACATACACACACACACACACACACACACTTATATATAGTGATATAAACTATGTTAGAATAAAGAAGATAGTGGAATTGAAGCTATTTTGAAGTGTAGCATTTTGCGTAGAGCAGGTTTTTACTACCTTTTTTTGCTAATTTAAAATAAAGCTTCCACATTTTCAATGTGGCCTAGTCTGAGCATGAAGCCCCCAGAAAGCTATTTAAAATTCACTTTAATCCTTCCCACTTGAAGGAAAGCCATATTTAAATTCTCCATTACTAATACCTTTAGGTGTAACTGAATACAAAGGAACATAAACAATTAGCATCTAATTGGATTAACATTATTTACCTGACTTGAAATCAAGATTAGCCAAACGATTCACAAATGTGAAATGCGCAGGACATGACACAACAGAGTAAATGCTTCTCATAGGCAACACATTCAGTCACGCTCTTTTAGGCACAAACATATTTTAATCCATCCTAGCTGTAATGAGGTCAGCACTCAGCTGTGAGCAACAACATGATCTGCAATTCCAGCAAATGCAGTAAAATAAATAAATAAATAAATAAATTTAAAAAAGAAAAAAAAAAGAAAAGAAAAGCTAAAGGATGTTTATGGATGGATTAAAGTACCTTTGTACAAGAAACCCTAAGCCACACACTCTTACCTGTGTTAGTACGATAGGTCCCAGTGTGGCCTGGGGGAAGAGGTTCTGCTTGACTCTGACTCAGGCTCCTCATTGGGCCTTTCTGGTAGACACGGTCCTCATAGATGGGTTCAATGTGGTGTTCAGGGGATTGCAGAGGCCTCAGATCACTACCCGTGTGGCTGTGTTGACTGCTGTAGGAGCCACGTGATCCTTACAAGAAAAAACAAACAATGTCAGGCAATATTGCATTTTTAATAATATATCTTGCAGTTTAGTGCTTAACCACATGACATTGATAGATGTAAATAATTCCCCATCACTAGACTTTTACAACTTTCATGAAATGAATGGGTTGTGGAGCGGGAAAAGTTGCTGATGCAGTAGTCACCAACTACTATAAGCACCTACTTTATGGAAATCTTTATTTTTTAGTGAAGTGGATGTTGGTTTGTTACTCATAAATTGTGGACTGTTTTAAAAAATGGTGAAAATTTCAAAACACAACATATGACATTACAAATTTATCACATCTCCACACACATCCAGGGGAAAATGTTTTGGGGGCTGACACTAGGCACACACAGACACATACTATATAGGGACAATTTAGAGCAGCCAATTTACCTTAAATTCATGTTTTGAACTGTAGATAGAAACCGGGGAACCTAGAGAAAACCCCCAGACTCCACCCAGATCATAATTCGAACCTGAATCCCTAGCTTTAAGAAGCGGATGCGCTAACCGCTATGCCACCGCGCCACAGTTACAAAAAGTTGATTTTTTTATAGAATAAATATAAATAATAAAATTAAAATATTGGAATTACAATTGTCTGCCTGTCAAACCATGTGTACATATATTGTAACTTGCAATGAACAGCCTAGACTGTGGTAAACCGCACATATGGTTTGATCAATGCTTGGTTCTATGCTGCTTCCAACACACTGAAATTGTATGAGTACCGAATGCTCTCCCTCTCTTAAATTGCTGCTTTTCATTGTCTGAATAATCACATTATCAATTTCATCCAGTCAACTGTTTCCCTTCACTAAATTCCTGTAAAAAAAAACCTTTATGGGTTTAAGCAAATGCTTTAAAATGTGTCATCTTGAGAGCACTCTAAAAATGTTTAACTCAGAGTAATCCTTATTAAATGTGGAGAACACAAGCGATATTTCAGTTGTAGAATTTTGTGAGAAAAAGCTTATATTACAAAACTGCATTTGAAAAATGACATATAAATGGAAGTCCTCGGGAAGGAGGCAGTTAGCCAGAAAGAAAAATTGACATGCACCTCATAAATGTCAAATAATACTTTTTAAGAATCTTTTAATCTTTAGATAATTTAAAATTATTTCTAAAATGCTTAACATGAATTTGTACATGTGCTGGGTAAATCGTCAACGATTGGAAAATAGCTGCCTATGGCACCATACTGGTAATCTGTTTTTATAGCTCATCCCTGCAGAACAACAAGCCATGCAATTAGCATTGTATTCAGCTGTAACATTATTGGCTGTACATCATCTGTTAATTAGAACAAGAATTGAAAACATCTTCTAACCATCTTTTTTCAAAAAAGCACCTCAGGACCTAAAGTGTCAAAAATAATTCTGCTGAACATAAGGTACAAAGTGAAGCAAAGTGGAGCTAAATACATTGCTGGATCACCAACTAACATGTCTAAATAATCAAGTCGTTCCATAATACTGTGAGGCAGCCAATGACCACTATCATAACTGTCCAGTGGGAACAGAATAGTCAGACTCTAGTGATAAAACAGATTGGATCATTACGTAGTGGAAAAACATTGCCTGCTTAGATGAAACCAAATTTATTTTGGATCATGCTGTTGAGGGGTTCAAATATGGCACAAGCAGCATAGAAAAATAGGCTAAGGATATTGAATTAATTGTGTACATATGGTTATTGGTGCACTCCGTATCCTCCAACGCATTGTTGTCAACAAAATTCATCCATTAATTGTAGATGGCAAAAAGACAACTTTATCTTATGTAACCAGGGTTGTATCGCCATTTTTTTGGAAAATAAAAATAAATCTTCTCTAATTTTCCAAACTTCAAATTTCCTAGATTTTAAATCTATAAGGCATTTTAGTAACGGGACACAACAGGCTCTTTAAAGCATGTTCAAACCTCAATTTCATTTGCAGTAACTGAAAGGCAATCCCGTCTGCATGTGCCAGTATTCCCGCAGAACAATTCAACACCTTGGGGAATCAATCTTCAGCAAATCGCTTCAGTTGTGAGAGCCAAAAGAGGACCACCATGTTACCAAATGTTGTGTTTCTAATAAAGTTTATAAGTGGCTAATTAGTGTGTCTATATTCACAGCCAACACACTCCTCTATGTCTTCTCTAGTGTAAGAATTTCCCATTTAGTTTAAAAAAACAATTTCTTGCAAAGATGTTAAATGAAAAGGTGTAGCTAAGAATCAATATTCCAATTTATTTTAAGTGTATATAACTATGGATTAAGGTCAAACTTCTGTGAACTCGTTTTATGCTAGACTAAAAATAATGCCTTTTGTGGGAAATGACCTTAGTCATCCTGGCACAGTTAGATGTGTTTAAGTATTGACACACTACACTTGGAATCTAACAGGTCAAATCCTAAATTAAAAAAATGCATTTAGAATATTAAGCTTTTGGTTGTTTTAAGCACATTTATTAGACTGAATATTTAGATGTTCATAGAAAACACTTACTACATACTAACAGAGAAAGACTACAAAAATTGAGAACAAAACCAGAGATTAGGTGAACCCTTTAAATGACAGACTCCGAGAACAGCTCTTGCATTGACACTTTTACAGATAATTGAGACATTAAGAACTTGAACCAAGTGGATTTCAATAGATTATTCTATCTAAAACAGGTACTTATTGCAGGTAACAAAATGTTCTTAGAATTTATCCCCTTTAAGAAGATTGTCCAGCCTGCTATTTACACTGTGATGAAATAACACTTGCAATAGTGTGAATAAGAACTGTGAGAATGAAAAGTGCCTCATCAAATATCAATGAGACCTTTGTATATATATATATATATATATATATATATATATATATATATATATATATATATATATATATATATATATATATATACACACACATACATACATACATACACACATATATATATATATATAGGCGGCATGGTGGCTTAGTGGTTAGCACGTTTGCCTCTCAGCGCTAGGGATTCCCGGTTCCAATCCCCATCTGGGTGGAGTTTCCATGTTCTCCCCGTGTCTGCGTGGGTTTCCTCCGGGTTCTCCGGTTTCCTCCCACAGTCCAAAAACATGGATCAAATCAATTGAATTCTCCAAATTGCCCCATATAGAGTGTGTCTGTGTGAGTTAGTTTGTGCCCAGCGATGGATTGGCGCCCTGTCCTGTCCTGGGTCTGCCCAGCGCCCGAAACGTTCTCCCCTCAATACACATACACACAGGCACATGTATATAGACACATACATACATATATAGACAAATACATTCATACATATATGTGCATATATTCCTTAGTCTATCCACACTTTTATTTTAACTGATTATTGTATTCTGTGTGTCTGTGTCTTTCTTCAATGCATCATACAATTTATTTTTGTCCCCAAGTCACTTTTTTTATTTTGGCTTATTTGGTGATAATAAATAAGCCCAGAATGGAGTGCGCTTTTTATTGTTTCTTTTGACAGTAAGTGACAGTAAGTAAGAGCTCCTGTGTGTGGCTTTCTGGTGGTCTGTAATGTACCTTCTGTTTGTATTGTAATGTATGCCTGGTTATATAAGCATGTCCAGTTTATCCGACTGAAATCAAAAGACAAAGAAGGGAAGAAGAACTTCATAGATGAAGTCAAAATCTCATTCAAATAGTTAATAGTTACAGAAAGTGTACTGAAGCGATTTTACACCTATTAAATAATTTACTTAATTGTTAACTACACATTTTTCCACTTTTATTATATGCTACTTATATAGATTGTAGTCGTCCGGTATATTAAGTTAATGTTTGTGCATATTGAAAATATGTTTATTTAAAAAAATGAGATATGAAATATTTAATTTCAATCACCTTATACAGTAGTAAAAATAAATATTTCAGATATAACTCAAAAGTGCGATTCCTGATTTCCATGACTTCCCAAACAAACTCTAAACTACTGAACTAAACTGACAAGACAAATGAAATAGTGATTAAAAAAATTTTAATGCTGTAAAATAAAATGCATAAATAAAAAAAATATTTTAAAAACAGCTTTTAAATCTATACATTTGCTCTAACTACCTAAAAGAAAAGTTAATTTAAAGTCTAAATTGTACACTGCTTACTAAATGAGCTGTGCTTGAATCCAACTCAAGGCAGATTGGGTTCTGTAATACAGTTGAATTGCTTGTTTGTGCTGATATCCACTCTATTTAACGCAGTAATCTCAGCGGACCCCACTGTGTAACATCAGCAGGAAAAAATAATGCAGCATGTTTTCAGACTTCTGCCGCTGGCTCCCTTTAGGCACTTGGCCCACAACTGCTGAGTGCATCTGGTTTTCAAAAACCTGAGCCTTCACTGTAAGAGAGCAGAATAGGATTCTTGCTGTGCTTTCCTTTGTTTAGTGCATATGAGATCATAACTAAAAATCCTAGCTGTGAGAATGCAAGAGGTGGATAGAGTCAGCGATGTCCCGAAGGCCATACACACATACACTCATTTTAAAATGGATGCATGACTACAGGCAAGTGCTGTCAGTATAGTTACTCATTCATAAGCCATTGAGATGCATGTGAACATTTTTGGGATTTCTGTTTTCGTCATGTTTAGGATTAAAGAGTACAATGATAGCAAGAAAATCTAAATTTAATTGGTGGAACAATGGGCTTGAAAAAAAATGCAGCTAAAAACCATGGAACAAGTGGTTCACAATTAAGCAATGATATCGGCAAAAAAAAGAAAAAAAAAATCCTCCCCCAAAAAAAAGGGAAAAATTGATTTGAAACTGATTGGCCAAATTAAAATATGTGACACCAGTTCAAAACATAATCCTTTAAATCGGAATAAATTCAAATTACCCTACATTAAAGAAAATAATATAAAGTATAATGATAAGAAAGTATCTGATATCTAGAGTTGGGCGGCACGGTGGCTTAGTGGTTAGCACGTTAGCCTCTCAGCGCTAGGGATTCCTGGTTCGAATCCCAATCTGGGTGGAGTTTCCATGTTCTCCCCGTGTCTGCGTGGGTTTCCTCCGGGTTCTCCAGTTTCCTCCCACAGGCCAAAAAAAACATGGATCAAGCTAATTGAGTTCTCCAAATTGCCCCATATAGAGTGTGTTTGTGTGAGTGAGTGTGTGCCCAGCGATGGATTGGCGCCCTGTCCTGGGTGTATCTGCCCAGCGCCCGAGATGTTCTCCCCTGGATGGGCATGGGGAACCCCACCGTGACCCTAATAGAGGATAAAGCGGAAGATAATGGATGGATGGATGATATCTAGAGATTGGAATTGTTGATGTTTTACTGATTTAATCCTGATATCACAATCCAAACACTGTAGTAAAAAAAATAAATCTAAATAGCTTTTATACCATTATCTTCCACTTAATCATACTATACATGGGACTATGGTCGTGTGAGGGAGAGGGTTCATCTGTGTTCCCCATGTCCAAGCAGGGAAGAAGTTTCGGGCATTGTGCAGATACACCCAGAATAGCGCGCCGATCCATCTCTGGCCACATACTCACAGACATCCTCTCACTATATCTGGGCAATTTTGAGGGTGACAATTTAGAGCAGCCAATTTACATTTAATTCGTGTTTTTTGTGGAGAACATGGAAACACTACTCAGATCAGGATAATTAATCCAACCAAGTCCCCAGTGTTAAGTGCTCAGTAAATTTAAGCTTCAGCTGTAGGCCGTTGCTTTCATAGGGGCTTTTCGAGGACTGCCTCAGTCGCCCCACTTGCTATTGTTTAGTGCACCGCTTCCAGTTGGCATCAGCAGCTGTGTTTTTTTTTTTGTTTTTTTTTTTTACTGGGCTCAGTGCTCTGTGCACCCCAAGCATTTTAATTTTTTTTTCTCAATTCTGCTCACCATCTTCTTCAAGAGGCTGGTGAAGCATGCGTTGCTCTTTAGCTGTTGGTGCTGTCAGTCACACTGCTTTTACCTTACTGCTTGTACAGAGCGGAAGGCGTACTAGAAGCCATATGAGACCTGCTCCAGCAGCTTCGGTAGATGAGCAACAGTTTCTACAACACTTATTTTGAGTTGCTTTGGTGAACTGGGCCCCTTTAAAATGTGTTAGTACAGTCGACAAAACTGCTTGTTAACCAAGATCAAGGTGTTTGTATAAATTCTTATATGACATATTGTTTATTGATATGTATGGTATGTATAACTATACAAACAATTATATTCTCTTCCGATTTCCAGTCCCAGTCCTATTCCCTGTTTGTTCTGGAATACCCATGTTTGACACAAGTCCATGCTATACAACAGCCATATACGATATTTATCAAAAAATCATTTAGGTGACAATATAAATATTGTTTTGTAATATACTTATGTTTTTCTACATAGTCTCCATCAACTTGTACATTTTCCTCAGTGTAAAATAGGTGTATATTGTCCCCGCCGGTACCAGATCCTGTCTTGTTCACAAAAACCTGTTCTCACTGTGTATCTTATGCACAGCAAAGTGTGTCTTACTTAAAGTATCTTTGATAAGCCGAAAGAGTTGTAAGTCCAGATGGGCTGAATCTGGGCTGGATGATGGTAAATGTGATAACTCTGTCCAACCTAATTTGTCCAGATGCTATTCGGTTCACTGCAGGTTTGCCATTTATTGGAATGATTTAAAACTTCAAACTCACATTCAAGAAACAACAAATGTTGAGAATTACAAGTACAATTCGCTTTTAAATGTTGTGTGGATTTCTGGTAAAAGTTTGTGTTTCCTCTGACAGTTCAAAAACATGTAAAGTCATTTTATAACTTAAATTAAATCTTAATTTCCAACCAAGTCTGAATGTGTGTGTACATGTGAGTGTCAGATTTGCGATAAACTGTTGTTCTGTCCATGATGTCTTTACGCCTTTGCACCATATAACAAGGACTTAAACCCAGCACCCCCTTTGGCCCCAATTATGATAAGTGGTTTAAAAATGAATATATGAATGAATGAATAATAATGCAAATGATTCACAAGGAGAAGGAAGTGCTCTTTGCTTTGTCAATTATTGCCTCCCATGTGGCACTACGTGTACCGAAACTGTAAGCAACACGAAATGTGTAAATATCTTGACTGGTAAAAACTATTCACCTTTAAATTAAGGAACGAGTAACATGTCCTGGGTGTATCTGACCAGCACTTGAAACATTCTCCACTGGATGGGGAAAGCCCCACCCCCTCCTCAACCATGGTAGAGGATTAAGCTGAAGATGATGAATAACTACTGAACTACTCTTTTAAGTTGTTGAATCATCTTTCTTATCAATGAGTCTAGAACCAGAAGCAATAAGCATTTTTTTGCTTAAACTTTAACCTAAAATTGACAGACAGGAAAGCGTTAGAGACTGCTGTGCCTCTGCAGTAAGGTTCAATTTACTTCTTTCCAACACAGGAACTCTCCAAAGAACATGGGCTGCTTGTTCTTAATGGATAATTTAATTCAGGTTTACAAGGAGTATATACATGCATCTAAAAGTAAAAATAAAAAAGGATTTAGATTGAGGATTTAGTTAAGGTTTTAATTTTTAATTAACATTTACAGTTTTAATTCTGGTTTTAGTTGTTAAATAATATGGGTTTAATTTGTGTTTTAGTTGTTTTTCTCAAAAAAGTAAAATTAAAAAAAAAAAAAAAAAAAAAACATTTAGCACAACCTCTGAAGGGAAACATAGATTGTAATGCACAGTTATGAGTTATTTACCAAACACATTGGGAAATTTAAAGATTATATGAGCTCATAATAAATGACATGTTTGTTTTTTCAACATTGAAAAGTCATATTTAAATTATAGTAGTAACATTACTAATAGTAATAGATTTAACTAAATGATATCAGATAAAAGCTAAATTAGGGGATTTAACAGGGGGATCTATATCTTTGCAAATGACCTGCACAATTTAGGAATATTATTTTACAAAAATCACTAAAAGCATTAACTTGTATGTCACTGAATTAACCTTTGGTAAACCTACTGTACACCATGCAAATGTAAAAACAGCTGCGGAAAAAGCAATGGATGCACTTTATAATCAAAAATTTATTAAGACTCACTTTCCTACAGAGGTATTCTGAATTTAATGAGGGTTAAGAAAAAAGGTCTTACTTAGAAAGACTTAGAAAGGCCTTACTTAGATTTTCAGTAGGAAATGTGAAAGCCATACTTATAGCTAAGATGTTTCTTCATCTAAGCCAACTCACATATATGGCACGTCTCTTTGATGTTCTCAGCATCAATAAGGCAAAAATCTGATTTTATATTAGTAGCTGAACCCCTTAAAATAATGATAGCAGTGAAAAGCTGGAATCAAGTTTGGACTTTTATTAGTATAATACACTGTAAAATAAAAAAATAAAATAATAAATAAAAAACAGAATAAATATTGGTAATACACAGCCCTGCAGTCTTTTGCTCAGATTTATAAAACCTGTTGTACTAAACGTTTTAATGCATTTTGGTACCCACAGATATTTACTAGAATTAGCTTAATGTAGTTGATGTTTTTAATTTAAAGGGGGCTATTAAGCATATAAAATGTCATAGATAATCAACCTTGATCAGAGACCTGACAAACTTTTACAACACAACCAGGAGCATTTAATAATCCTGATGCTGTACTAACAAAAGCATAATGAAAGATATCAGGTTTCAGCGTAATAATCATATTTCATATTAATGTTTAAAGCAATAAATTGGGTTTTTAGCCTCACGTGTTTGTAATGAGTCCTGCACAATGCTTTCGAAAAATAAATATATTTTTGGTCAGGCTACTTAAATGTTGTCCAGAGCAAAAGTACAGTATATACATTGCCTGGCCTAAAAATGTAAATAAAAAATAAATATTTACCTCTGTCTCCCATAGGATAATTAATGCATGGATGATTATGTTTCAGGTGGCAACAAGTTATTTAAACCTAGTTAATGTAGTAAGTATTTTCTCATTTGTTATACAACTATTTAATAAAAAAATACACATAATTAAAAATAACATTCTTTGGTCATGGAAACAATGTTAAGCATCAAAACTACAGAATAAGAGATGATGCTAAATCTATTAATATTGGGTTAAATACTGTCCACTGCATCATTAAAAAGTGAACCCTAATGATAATTTTGTGTGCTGTTGTCACATTATTAATACATGATATTGGAGAGAAAAAAATGAATACAGCTCTGTAAAGAAATAAATTGTGATATAAAAAATGTGATATTGCAGAGGCGAATTTGTGCCATAATCAAAGCCAATTTTTTGGCAAATTTTTTGGACAGGAAATGTATTTTACATTTCAAATAAACAATTAGCCTATGGTGTGTAATTATTATTGTGTGTGATTATCATATATAAAAAACCTTTGAGTTAAGTTGGATAATTCAGCCCCTTTGTCACAGGTGAATGGCATCAACCACTAAGCCATGTATAATAAACAGTTTTATGCTGTTCAATTTGTGGCAACGTTTTGTGATAGGCCTTTTCTATTCCAGCAAAAATGTGCCCCAGAGCACAAAGCAAGGTTCTTAAAGGCATGGATCAATGAAAGTGGTGTAGAAGAACCTTAACATGACCTTCTTAACAGTTTCCCCCTCCCTATAGTTGTATTTAAGTTTGCATTTTTTTCATTAATCTGCCATTTGATCATGTACTTTTGTCCTGAGGAATGTAGTTTCATTAATACTTAATATTTTATTTAACATCTTTGGGATAAACTACAACGGAGCTTAAGAGGCAGTCCCTCCCATTCAAAATATTTTAGAAAGCCTCATTAAGAGTGTGAATGGTGTTATATCCAAAAAAGTAAATAAAATAAAATTGTAACTAATAACTAGGATTTGTGACATGAAATACAATTAATTACCACTATTTTGGAGTAACTCGCTAAGGTATAATCTGTCTCAGCTGTTGTTTTTGTCACATGTTGTGATGCATTGGTTCCCTCCTTCTACATAAGATTTTCCTCCTCCCACTGCATCATGTCCTTTTGTTATTTTATGCTTTAAGTCTTGTCAGACTTACTGCCAGTCAGAGGCTTAGCATGACTGGTTTCAACTGAGCAGAATAATTTATAGATACAGTTTTAGTTGATGCCTAAGAATGTCCATATTAAAGAAAGTCCATATTAAAGATTTAAAAGTTTATTATGGACAATTAAATTAACTAACAGCATATATTGTTTATATTAATTCATTCATTATCTCCCGCTTTATCCTCTATTAGGGTCGCGGTGGGGTTCCCCATGCCCATCCAGGGGAGAACGTCTCGGGCGCTGGGCAGATAGACCCAGGACAGCCAATCCATCGCTGATATTGTTTATATAACACAACATTCTCTTTTAGGTACATAGCACCTAGTAGGATTTTATTGATAACTTATTTAAAGAAAATTTTCAAAATCCTTACAGATGTTGAAAGAGCAAGAGAGTTTATTTTTTTCTTTTTCTTAGGAAACCAGTTGAGCGGACTGTGCTTTGGTAATGGCAATGCATTGGAACAATTTTTTGCAGTAGCTATTATCCTCAATGAGTTTGTAAATGAATTTTTCCAAGGACTTTAAAGTTTACAAAATAAATACTTTTTTTGCATGCAGGGACTTTTAATAAATCTGTGGCTTATTTTCTTCAAGTGATATGTCATTTGTCACATTTTATAGCAGCAATGTATTATTTTATTTATTAAAATGTAAACCATTGTATATTTTAATAGACTTAAACTTGTGATATGTTAATCAGATGTCTCTCCGCACAGTACAGGTGTTTTAGATTTATTAAAGCAATTAGGTATGAGAGGGCACATGTTATTGTGAATGAATCACAGGAAAGAGGTGATGTTAGACATAACACGAAGTCAAGTGATTTATTCCAAATGATGCAAAACCTCTATTGACTTTTTGCTTTTCTAAAATAGTTACAAACCCACCTTAATATAAAAAAATTCTATAATACATTTATTGAAAACTAAATAATTAATAAACTGGTCTCTCATGACATAATCTAGTCTAGTTTTTAAAGTGAACACTGATCGCTGAGTAACAGGATACTGGTTTCTCTAATCAATCAAAATCATCTAGTGGCCAATTATAGAACACAGTTTATTAAAAAACAACCGCAACATCATTTGTGCTCATCAGCAATCGTCTCTCTCTTTTTTAATCCATATTTTATGATTTAAAATAAATCACATATTGATACAAATGTGAAGTGATCAGAGTTGTGCATTATTGTTAATAATATTATTGTAAATAATTATTAAAAGGTTTTAAGTTTTTGTGTAGCACACCAACTGTCCACTGCTTCAGTGATTTTGGTTAGTTATATTAGTAATTTTGAAAAAATATATAATGATTGTTCCTGTTCTATTTCATCTCGATTTTGAAAATAATACTCTATTCAAAAGTTCAAACAATCCAAGTATGTATTGAAAATGACTCCGTTGACCACTACAGTTTTTAAATACCTCTCCCCTGTTCTTTTAATCAGAAACAAAAAGGTAAAAGTAGTTTTAACTTTACAAATTTGAAATTTGCCATATTGAACCTGGTTGCTCAACTCTTCACTAATGGCACTCTATGGCACTGATTCTGGTAATACAGCAGACACTGAATAATCAATCGTAAATAATTTAACCATCTTGCAAAGCAGCTTACTCAACAAAGTCCTTCTCAACCCATTTTATACAGCAGGTATGTAACATTACTTTATGCACTGATTTTGAATATGGGTTGGGTTCAGGAAGGTTGAACCTAATTTAAGTTTTCAGGTAGGTAAACTGTGCTCACTCTATCAAAAGCCTATGAAAAACTTTTTTTTCAGTTTGTATTTGAGATTAGTTGCTGTGTTTTCCCTTTCCTAAATAAACCAAGCATAGCATAATGATGCAATAAAGTTTAAAAACAGACTAGAGCGGCTCATGTGAAAAACACTTTAAAACTATAATTGTACAAAGTGTGTCTCTCTTCATGCAGCCCATTCACTAAAAAAAAGAAAGACATGGTGCTGAAAGGGTGCCAATTTTAACACAGCTAGACAAACACTTCCAGACATGCCGCCCACCATAACAGACAAAGCCAGACATAACAGGCTTGGCACTCACCGGCAAGGCTGCCCGGCCTTTGCAGTGTAGCGGTGGCGTACAGCTCATGGGAGATCTTGTACTGCTCTGAAGAGTGCACCAGCCTCTTAGTGGGTGAGAGAGTTGCGTAGCTGCCTACACTGAGCTGCTGATGCAGTGGTGAGGCATTATTGGGTGGTGAGGCTGTACCTCCAGCACCCACCACATTGATTGGGGAGCTGCTACTGTAAGACTTGGCAAGCCTTGCCGGTGAGGGCTTGGGAGACGAGGACGAAGAAGGGAGACGCTGAGTGGTTGCATAAGCAGGAGCGTCTGAGGATGAGCCCAGGCGCTGTAGCTTACTGGATGACCCAGTGGCACTTCCAGCCGGCTGCATGGAGCTCAAGGGAGAGCTGTGGCGAGGGGCAGGCAATGTGGAGCTGGAGTAGTAGATACCAGGGCATGATCCTGGACCTGGCTTCTGAGATTCAGCACCATGACCATGGGTTTGAGGTGCACGATTGGCTGTCACCTGTAAAAAGTTGGGAAATTGTAATTGTTAATTGCAATTGCTTAGAATCTGCCAATATTCAGAAAAAAAACAAACAATCATAGTCCCACCAGAAGTTTTCATATTTTAGAACCAAAAACTTTATTTTTTCACTAAACAAAACTGAAATGTTAAAAAGTGTAACATTGTTTTAGGATTCCTTAAAAAGTCTAGAATCAGTCTTAGTTTAAACAAACATAAATCAGAGAAACAGAAAAAAACACTTATATAATGAGAACATACAAGCACTCATACTGTTGGAGAAGAACATCCTAAAGTTTACAATTTGTATTGATTTTTACACAGTTCAAATGTCCCAAACGTACTTTGGAATAGAACAGACAACTTAAACTATAAATAATTTAGAAACTTACAGACATAAAAGATGGAGACTTTCTTTCTACAATGCAATGCAAATTTTGTTCAGAAAGTTCTTCAAAACATTGTTGCAGACTTGCCCACAGATGTGGTGCATTTGTAGGTTGCTTTTCTTTTACCCTTTGGTTCAGTTCATCAATGACAAGCTCAATATACTTGTAATGTACGATGTAAAGTCTGGAAGTCACCTTATTTTTGTCCTTTCTTTTTGAGGATATGAAAGAGCCATGGTTAGTAATTTGTAGTAATTGTAAACAACTCTTGACTTGACATGAAGCAGTTAAATGCAGTAAGAATTTAGGAGGTGAGAAGAGAGAAGCACAAAAAAGAAAGAGCTGGAGAGCAAGAGATATAGACACCAAAGTGATGAGTGCTGCTTAAGGATGTTCATGTTTATACATGTTTTTTATGTTTAAAAAGAGCTCCTTCAAGTAAGATTAGGTGGTTAGCACCAAATTGTGTACCATTTATAATGGGTGGCATGGTAGCATAGAGCCTGCTTCTAAGTGCTTGGGATGTAGATTCAAATCCAGATCTCGGTGAATTCACTGTTCTACCCAAGTGAGCGTGGGTTTCCTTCAGTGTCTGAAGTTTCCTCCCACAGTATAAAAAAACTTCTAAATTCTAATAAACTTCTATCTAAATTGTCTCTATATATGGTGTGTGTGCGCACAAGTGTGTGTATAAAAATATGTGGGAGTGTGTGCCCAGCAATGAATTAATGGATTACCACCAAAACTTTCTCCCCTGGATGGGTATGGGAAACCCCTCCCCAACCTAAGTGCAAGATAACGAGATGAGATATGATTAGATACTATAATTTGTGAAATAAATCTCCTTATCTTTCACTTTTTTTTTACACATATTACTAGGTATGTATGGGGTGGGGGGTCCCCCATTCCCATCCAGGGGAGAAAGTTTTGGGTGTTCCACAGATATTTCCAGGATATATTGGCAATTTGGAGCAGTCATTTTGCCTTGAATCCATGTGTTTGGACTGTAGGAGGAAACCAGAGAAAACACATGCAGACATGGGATTAACATGGAAAAATTTACCCAGTTAAACAATTAAACCTGGTTGCCCAGCATTAAGAGATGGAGAGATGGAGGTGCTAACCACTACACCAAGGTGTCACCTGAAATACATTCCCGGTTTGAATCCCCATCTGGGTGTAGTTTCCATGTTCTCCCCGTGTCTGCGTGGGTTTCTTTCAGGTTCTCCGGTTTCCTCCCACAGTCCAAAAACATGGGTCAAGGTGAATTGAATTCTCAAAATTGCCCCAAATAGAGTGTCTGTGTGAGTGAGTGTGTGCCCAGCGATGGATTGGCGCCCTGTTCTGGGTCTATCTGCCATCGCATGAGACGTTCTCCCCTGGATGGGCATGGGGAACCCCACCGCGAACCTAATAGAGGATAAAGCGGGAGATAATGAATGAATGAATTTGTAAGCCAGAGGAATTTAAATAAATATATTTACTACCAGGTAGTATTTTACAATAAGCAATGTAATGCTCGGTAATAATAGTAAGGCATTTGTACCACTCCTTTATTCCAAAAGGCTGTGAAACCTGA
Source organism: Corydoras sp. C115 (assembly GCA_019802505.1). NCBI lineage: Eukaryota > Metazoa > Chordata > Actinopteri > Siluriformes > Callichthyidae > Corydoras > Corydoras sp. C115. Next base: position 1,283,233 of record JAFMOC010000066.1, on the reverse strand, counting down.
TTAAAACTGGTCTAAATAGATTAGATTATTTCACAAACTATTGCTGCATATACAGTTGTGATCAAATTTATTCAACCCCCACTGAAATAAAGTGTTTTGGCCAGTTTGACATTGATTTGGATCATTTCAGTCATCTTATTTACAATTATATCAAAGAGGCACTTATAAATTAGACAAATATAACATAATATTTATGATGGAATAACCACAAATGTCTTTACTGTGCTCACATCATTATCAGTTTTATTCAACCCCCTAGTGACATTATTTTTTAGTACTTAGTACAACATCCTTTTCCAGTTATGACAGCTTTCAAGCATGAAGCATAGCTTGACACAAGTGTCTTGCAGCGACCTATGGGTATCTTAGCCCATTCTTCATGGGCAAAAGCCTCCAGTTCAGTCACATTCTTAGGCTTGCGCACTGCAACTGCCTTCTTTAGGTCCCACCAGAGGTTCTCAATTGGATTTAAGTCTGGTGATTGCGATGGCCACTCTAGAATTTTCCAGCCTTTCATGTTCAACCATGCTCTAGTGGACTTGGATGTGTGCTTCGGATCATTGTCCTGTTGGAAGGTCCAACGTCTCCCAAGCCGCAGGTTTCTGACTGACTCCATCACATTTTCCTCCAAGATATCCTGGTACTGAAGGGAATTCATGGTACCCTGCACACGTTGAAGCTTTCCTGTACCATTAGAAGCAAAACAGCCCCAAAGCATAATTGACCCCCCGCCATGCTTCACAGTAGGCAAGGTGTTCTTTTGTTCATAAGCCTGGTTCTTCCTCCTCCAAACATAGCGCTGGTCCATTGTCCCAAACAGTTCTAATTTAGTTTCATCTGACCACAGTACACTGTCCCAAAACCTTTGTGGCTTGTCCACATGACTTTTGGCATACTGCAGTCGACTTTTCTTGTTCTTTGGAGTCAGCAAGGGGGTGCGCCTGGGAGTTCTGGCATGGAGGTCTTCGTTATGCAGTGCGCGCCTTATTGTCTGAGCTGAAACTTCAGTGCCCACATCTGACAGGTCTTTTTTCAGTTCCTTAGCAGTCACGCGGGGATTTTTCTCCACATTACGCTTCAGGTAGCGCACAGCAGTCGCGGTCAGGATCTTCTTTCTGCCACGACCAGGTAACGTTTCCACTGTGTCCTTTAACTTGAACTTGCGAATGATACTTCCGATAGTGTCTCTTGGAATATTTAACAACTTCGCAATCTTTTTATATCCATTGCCATTCTTGTGAAGAGCAATAACCTCTTCTCTTGTCTTCTGGGACCATTCTCTTGCCTTCACCATGCTTGTAAACACACCAGTAGATGTCTAGAAGGAGCTAAGTATCACAGTCCTTTTAAATCTGCCTAATTGGTGCTTATCATGCTTGATTGCTGCTCGTTGACATCCACAGGTGTTTTCAATACCTGATTGAAAACACTGGAATGAACCTCTGTTCTTATGAGTGGTAGTTGTAAAGGGGTTGAATAATTGTGTCAATGAAGAAATCACAAAAAGGCCATTTAATACTTTATGACAAAAACAATTGATGCTATCTTAGTTGCATTTAGTTCTTTAACAAGTCCTTGTAAGATTTCATTATGAACACAATTACAAATGTGCACTGAATTCCATAAAACCCTTCGCAGCATTGGGGGTTGAATAAATTTGATCACAACTGTAAAAATGCTTCGGCTGAATGAAATATTTATTCCAAACTTTACCCGTTATTCGGGAGATTTGCGAAAAAGGCACAGTGTTCTCTTAAGGTCTGGCACTTACGTCACTGACAGCACACCAAATGCATTTAGGATCAAACAGTGAAATTGCTCTTGACAGATAAGGGGGCCAGTTTAAGGGTGACCGAGCAGTGGCAGTGCTGCTGATGCAAAAAAGGTACCAATCTTGGTCAGTTTAAAAAAAATTAAAATAAAAAAATATATATATTGTTGTTTTTTAATAAACTGTAAATGAGCTGCAAGAATATTTCATAATGTATACTGTTTACAAACATTGTTTTTGAATCACAAGTCATTTCTCACACTTCTCCTCTCAATCTCTCAAGAGAACAGAAAGAGCAGTGACTTGAAAAAAATGTTACAGGTGCCAGATGTGGATGAATTATTTAGGGAACAAGAGGTTTGCTGTGTTATAAATATCCAAGTAGAAGAGTGCTGAACAGATGCATTGTGTTACATGAAGCTATCTTGGTGCAGCATGGTTCTTTCTGACAATGATCAGCAACAGCTCAGCTCAGTAATCCAAACCCAAACGCTTATTATATTAAAGATGCCCACTTCAGGCAGAATTGTGAATAAGGGAATGGAAAGTGACAATACAGTTGAGTGAACAGATAGATGAATGGAATATTTATTAAATATATGAATGGACAGCCTGATTCATTGATTAATTATTTAGTGGACTGATGGTTAAATGGATTGACAAATACATGTGTAGGTGTCTGGATAGAATGGGATAGATGTGTAGCTGGATGGAAGGAGTGCTAAACTGTAATGGACAAACGACATAAGCTACACGTGTATTGCTTAGTCACTATCAGCAACCAATTATAAATTATAATTATAAATTATAATTATAAATTATAATATAAAGAATAGATGGAGGGATGTTCATGTTGGAATACAAAATATAAACATAAATGGAGGACCAGCTATATAGCAGGTCTATATACTCAGGTGTGTATATGAATGCGTAAAAGGGTTAGATGAATGGATTGACAGGCAGATGGATGGATAGACAGTTAGATGAATAAATGCATGTTCAGCTAAAGGATGCAAGCAAAGATTAATTTGAATATATAAAACAAAAACAAAAAACATTTTAAAATACAAATAATAAAAAGTAAAGGAATACAAATGGAAATTAATTGATAGATAAATTTAGAATTGATAAATTTAGTTATTATATTCCGCTTAATCCTCTACTAGGGTCGACGGGTGCCAGGGGGTTTCCATGCCCATCCAGGGGAGAATGCTTAGGGAGCTAGGCAGAGACACCCAGGACAGGGTGCCAATCTATCACTGTGCACACTCACTTACACACACATACTATATGGGGCAATTTAGAACATTCAATTTAACTTCAATTTAAATCCGTGTTTTCATACTGAAAAAAAAACAAAAAGATAAAACCCATACAGACACAATGAGAACATGTAAACTCCACTCAGATTGGGATTTAAACATGGATCCCCAGCGCTAAGAGGTAAATGTGCTAACTACTACCCCACCATGCTGCCAAGGGATAGATTGGCACATTATAAAAAGGATAATGGATCAATGGTTGGATGGATGGATGATAGATTAAGGACATACAGTTGGATAGATGAAATCATGCCATCACTTTAAATGAACCATCTAATATAAGTGTTTTATATTAAGAACAAAACAGCATGGTGATACGGTGGGTAACACCATCACACCCCCTAGCACTGAAGGCATAAAATTCCACGTTTACACTCTATGTGTGGCTGTATGAGTTCTATTTAGTTTCCTCCCACACAAAAATGCAAAACATCCTCAAGTGCATTTGCGTTTATGTATCTGTCCTGTGAAGGACTGGTGACCTGACCTGAAAGTTTCTCTGCATTTCATCAAATAAGCAATAAGGTGAGCTCCATCACCTCAAATCTAATTAATAAGCAGCTTAGAATGAATGAATGAGTCAGTACCAATATTAGGCTGCAGGGCAGATAAAAAAAAAAAAAAATCAAAAGGATGACGAAATGCCCAGCAGGAATGATTATCTTTATTATTATCCATAACTAGAAAATGGCATGTATATAAAATTAGATGAAAATAATGCCCTTCATGTGGACATATATTCTCACATACATAGCAAGAAACAATCTCTGGAATATCTCATTAAAAAGACAGCTTCAAGCTACAGCAAAGACCTAAAGTATTTATATAAACACAAGCGAAAAAAGGAAAGAAAAGAGAGGAAGTGAGACAGGGAGGGAGGGAGAATGTCTGAGTAGAACAGGCAATCAGCTTTCTTCACCTCTTTTCACCAAACAGCGCCCGGTTGATTTGCATGCTGCTAAAATAATCAGCTAATTAGTACCAACACAGCTAAATTTTCATCACTCAGTAAAATGTTTGGCTGTAAACAGAACAGTGTCTTTTACTGAACACTTCAGCTTGCAGCAGGTTTGAGTCCATTTCAAGAAATAGAAGTGGAAATAGGCTCCTCTCTGCAGGGTTCCTAATAATTAGAGGCTCATCAGCAGGGAATTAATTAACTTCCCCGAGGAAGACTGTGACAAAGTTTCATCCACTTGTATACTGAGTTGGTTGAACAGACAAACACTGACCTAAGTACAATAGCTGAGCAAGGAAGCAGAGTTGTTGCTGCATTAGGACACTGAACTCAAGAAAGGAGGGAAGACGGGTCATGAGGGTGTAAGAGAGATCTCATTACGAAAATTATACAAATTAGGACCACAGTAATATGTAATTTGGTGCAGAAAGGTAGGAAAACTGCACTGACCTGATTGTAGGGCTGCTGCAGCTGAGGAGAGGCGTCGTTTGGGGCCAGCGCCTGGCTGCTGTGGTAACCGGAGGAGTTGGAGCTGAGCTGCAGAGAGCTCTGAGAGAGGAGGCTTGGTCCTGAGTGGAGAGAGAAAGAGAGAGAGAGTGTGAGCAAAAGAGAGAGAGAAAGCGAGAGAGAGAAAGCGAGAGCAAGTTTGAGCAAGGCAGCGATGCAATTTTCAGCCAGGCAGAACCAGCATGTATAATTTATCAAGAGGGGAGGAGTGAAGTAGTGAGTGAAGAGTGATCCTCTACTTAAGGGATGCTAAGTGTGCTTAGAATGGTGAGAGAGTCAAAAATTAAATAAAAGAGAGCAAACAGAAATTGAGCTTTAACAGCTACATAAAAAATGCAGAGCGTTTCTTTGAAAAATCTCATTTTGTATCTACTCAAGTGTTAGCAATTTTAAAAATCTAGTTACGGATACTTTCAGAACAACAGTATTAATTTTAATTAGTTATATTTAATTAAAAAAATCCAATATAAATCAGTTATGGAAAGCAATAAAGAATATTAAATAATATTATGTTTCTGTTTAACTGAAGCCTGTATGGATTTTAATAATTTTTGGTCAAATTGATTAAAATATTTTTAGCTAACATAAGCACTGTGCTTCCTACTTTAAGTCAAGATTAGATTTAGGACTAGGCTCGGAACTGGCAACTCTGGAGCATGTGTTTTCCTATGTTTAAGAAATTGTGTTTCATTTTTCACATTGAGTTTAAGGCTCTGATAAGTGAATCAACAGCACAATTTCAGCAGGCTACCAGAGGGCCACATTCTCCTTGAGCACTTGGGTGTACTTAGCAGCATCCATTTCTTCTAGCCGGCCCAGTTCCCACTAAAGAGAAACAGGTTCAACATAATATCACCACCAAGCTTAACAGCTGAATACAATTTGACATCTTTTGAACAAAATTATTTTCATTGCATATCATTAAAATCAGAATTTGTGAATGATGATGCTGATGAATTTTTTTCATTCATTATTTTCCGCTTTGTCCTATATATTAGGGTCACGGGGGGGGGTTCCCCATGCCCATCAAGTGGAGAACGTTTTGGGCGCTGGGCAGATATACCCAGGACAGGGCGTCAATCTATCGCTGGGCACACACTAACTCACACAGACACACTCTATATGGGGCAATTTGGAGAACTCAATTGACTTGATCCATGGACACGGGGAGAACATGGAAACTCCACCCAGATGGGGATTCGAACCTGAGAGGCGAACGTGCTAACCACTAAGCCACCGTGCCGCCCTGATGATTTTTTTTTTCAAACATAATTTCTTCTATTTAAAAGTTATTCATTTTATGTTTATTTGAATAATGTTTAGGTTCAATATTTGTGGTGCAGCATTATTTTAACTTTAAAAACTTAAGCGTTTCAGCACCTGCAAATTAAAAAGAAAAAGTGTGTGAGAGATTACATGTACATTAATAGCTAAAACAAAAAGAATAAAAAACAGCAACTGGTTAAAAATGTATGTATTATTTGATACAAAGTGATTAATTGCAATTAATAAAAAAGTCAGAGTTAAACATAAATAATTGATTAACTGAATAAATGATTTTTATAAATCTAAAGTTGTTTCTGGTCTTAATGTCAGACATTGTTTCAAGCACATCATCTAGACAGGATTATGGAATTGATCTCTGTAGAAAAATCATATCAGCATGTATTTGCACAATAAATTATTTTATCCTTGTTATAATTTACATCTTACCTCGAGGTAGACGGCATGACTGTCATCATTTGTAAAACTAAACTAATAAATTACAAGGACTCCAACAAAAAGGTGATAATTGTCATTAGTACGGCATTCCCCACAGGCTCTCTGCAATAGCTACAGGATTGCATTAATGATTTGATTAGATGCATATAAAACTAAATGTGGGCATGGTGGCTCAGTGATTAAAGGTTTTGGGCTATCAATCTGAAGGTTTGGGGTTCAGATCCAGAGTTTAATGACATTGACATGAATGCTGACTAATAAAACTACAGGCACGGAAATTGATGGGTCACTTTTCAATATGCTGAAATTTTTTCGCTCCGGCCAAAGAGTTCTCATAATTGTTCTTGTGACTTGCTCTTGGCCTTATTTAGCATCTCATCTTAAATAATTGCACTTAGACTCTCAGTGAAACCAATATCAGATGTCAAAATGTCCTCTGCCTCACCTTCCATTCCCCAGTAAGCACCTGACTGTCCAGGCTCGTTCAAAAAAAAAAAAAAAAAATGAGAATGCCAAGTGTCTTCAATAGTAATTGCCTTACATAAATTTTTACAGCTTCCTTTTTAATGGTTTACCTGTTGACCATTACAAATGTACATCTACAATCTACAATTTTAAAAGTTCTACTCATATCAATATCATTATAAAATATGAACATCTTGGACTAAATCATGGCCCCTTAGGTACCAACATTTCTTGGTTAGATGCTTTATCCTGCCATACAGTTCTTCTGGCATTGGACTTCCCACAGTCCCTTTGTTACCTCTGTAATACCTGTTTAACTAATTTGCTTTATATTCCCTTTTAATCTTGGGTCAAACCTTTCTTGATATACTTAATTGATAAGTCAATCAAATCAGGTTTATTAGTCACATGCATAGTTATACATGGTACAGCCAGCAGTGAAATTCTTTTCTGACATCTCCACAAAGTTAAATATTTTGAATTAATGTAAGAAAAAAAAATTTGATTTACAAAATAGTTATTCAATAGTATTCTTCCTCATTCGAGGACTATGGATGATTTTTCTTATCTTTAATTGACCTTGAGCATTCTTATTAAATGTCTGTGGATTTTTTTGCACTATGAAATATGTAAAAGCATTATTTAAATGTTAGTGTGCAATCATAGACACACTTTTTGTACCAGAAACCATGTGCTTCTCGTTACTTCCTTATCATTAGTCAGGGTACATTTAATCATGAATCCATTGATTTTCCACTAACATAAATAACTGCACTGGCAACAAATGTTAAGGTGCCATTACGGAATCTACAAAGGCTCAGTAAGTTAGTAGTAAAAACAGCACCATTTGACGACTGTAGTGTCACGCTTGTGTCTGGTCTGGGCTGTTAATTTGTTGCCATGGTTTACTGTGTAAAATGATATGCTTGATAAATGCTATGGAATAATGTTTCTTATAAAACCTTTAAATTATTACACCGAGAACAAAAGTTACAATATTTATTAAGCTTTACCAGCATACTATTGGTAGGGGCTATTCATTTATTCATTTATTTCTTCAGGTAAGAAATCGCTGACTCACTTTTTGTTCATCACATTAATTCAGAGCAGATATATTATTCTGCTTTGGGAAGATAACACTGACTCATTGTTAGGACCACTAATGCCTTTGCCTTCTTTACCATTGCCATAAAATGGTTGGATGGACAAATTAAATGTAGGCCACTTTCACATGGTTTAAGGCTTCGTTCAGAGGCTTAAAAGCTTTGAATGTTAAACAATGACCACATACCAAATCTTTAGTATTTATTTAATTTCAAACTAATTTAAAAATAAACTCCTTGGTCTGAAGTAACATTTTACTTTTAGTACTATATATATATATACACTATATAGTACTTGATTTTATATATATATATATATATATATATATATATATATATATATATATATATATATATATATATATATAAAATCAAACCATAATGCAATAATTTGCTAATTTAATGTACACATTTATTGCCACTAGAACAAAAACCGGTGTTGAACAAAAATCTGATGTTATCTCATTTTGAATTTTATGGCAGCAAGACAATAAAATTTCAAATAAGTTGAGAAGGGGCGAAAAAAAATTTTGAAAAATAATTGCCACAACTCAACAAAACAAGAATTTTACAACTCTTTAGGTTAATTGACAAAAAGTCAGTAACATGATTGAGCATTTCAGATAGGAACAGCCTCTCAGATTCAAAAGTTAACCAACCTGTGATAAACTACATCCAACAATTGTGGAACGGCTGCAAAAGTATTTTCAACATACAGTACATGAAGAGGCTCCAGAAACATGTCATCTTTTTTGAGCCAAACTTATTTCAACTAGTCTAAGACAAAATGTTAACTTTTGTATGTGGTCAGATTAATCAAAGTTTACACTTTTATTTGTTTCTTTTTTGTCCTGTGGACTAAAGAAAAGAGGGACCATCTAGTTTGTTATCAGTAAAAAGTTCAATATAGATGCTGGTGGCGTGTGCATATTACACACCAAAAACTTCACTGCTGAAAGTTACATTGAGTTTTAAGAGCAAGATTTGCTTCAATCCAGACAACTGCCTGCCTGGAATCCAGATCTCTTACCCCATTTGTCACATCATGAAATAAAAAATCCGGCAACGGATGCCCACAATGCTTGAGCAGCTGAATTTCTGCATCAGACAAGAAATGGACAATATTTCCCTTGTAATACTACAGCAACTGGTCTCCTCATTTTTCAAACATTTACATATGGTTAAAAAAAAGAGGATGTTAATACGGAATATGCATGTCCAAACTTTGAGATGTGTTGCTAATCAAATAAAAAGAAATGTTTTCCATGAAATTGTAAAACATCTGATAGATGTCATGGAGATTTGATATGATATTAAATCTTCTATTGAAAATATAATACAGTTTTAAGAGGTTTGCAAATTATTGCATTTTGTTTATATTCATTTTAACGCATCCATTTTTTATTTGGTTTGTATGTACAATTTGAAAACATTCTGTGTCATTATTTTCATAACCATCAACAAATAAAAAAAATATATAGCTTATCTCAAGGATACTATTATTTTTTTATGCCAACACTGTATTATACTTTAAACCACTGGGACAGTTTCTGTTCATGATCTTGAACCGCTAACAATCCTAAAAGAGTAGACTTAAACACATTATAAATTAGAAATTGTCATTTAGCCAATGCTTTTATCAAAAGCGACAAGTATCCCAACTTTTGGCCAAAAACATGGGTGCAAAGTAAATTGGCAACTCTAAATTGCCCTATATAAATTGCCCCTATATAGTGTTTCTGTGTAAATGAGTGTGTGCCCAGCAATGGATTGTATGGAATGTGGGTGTATCTGTTCAGTGTTTCAAATGTTCTCCCTTGGAAAGAACATTGGGAAAGCCCCAGCGACCCTAGATTAAGATTAAGCAGTAGATACTTAGATGAGATTTTTTATTAGATGATTTTTTATTAGATGAGTATTATTGTTTTATACCTGACTGCTCAAGATGAGTCCATCACTGAGCTTTGGTCCTCACAAGGTTTCTTTTTTCAAAAAATGTCAGACATCAGACAAAAAATTTTTGTTTTTTCGTTTCACTGCTATTAATTACCTCTTTTTGGGTTAAGGATTAGAAAGCTGCTTCAACATTTATAAAAGCACCTTGAACTTATCTGCACTTCTGAGTGTCAAGACAGATTGATTTATGTTTAGAATAGTTAAAACACAAATCTCCCACTGACAGCTTTAGATGGATCAGTGGACAAAGATCAACAACATTGGAACATAAATAAATACTGGCAACTTTTTGAACACATTGCTTTATGAGCTAATTTATGTATTTTGTTCGCTCCAAAGTATTGTCAGTGACATGTTTATACCACATGACAAACTGAACAAAATATGGTTAATTTTATAACATACCTTTAAACATATTGCCATATTGCATAATTAATTGCATAAGTATTTTGCAGTACTACAGGCATCATTCACATAACACTACTCCCATTTTCTCTATTGTCCATTTGTCAGGACCCCAATAGTACCACCATAAAGCAGGCATTATTTGGTTAGTGCATTATTCTCATTCTAGCAGTGTTACTATGGTGTTTAAATTAAACTACAGCAGCACTGCTGCACTAAAGCCCTTTTACCGCATCGGTATCACTGCATAATCACTGCATCGGTAACACTCCGAATCTCGATCTGGGTTGAGTTGTTATGTTCTCCCCATGTCCCGTGTCCAAGTGGGGGTTGATCGGCTTTCTCCCACAGTCCAAATTAGATTTGTTAAAGGATAATTTTTGTTGTATAAAATGTTAAATCTAAACAAACAATATAATCAATTAATATTGATCATATACTATATAGACTAGTGTGTATTTTACTGTAAGTATGAGTTAAATATGGAGGATCAATTACTTTGTATGTAAGTACAGTAGGCATAATGGATCACTTTATTACTAGATGGAATTATATGGTAACAAATTCTGGAACTGTCTAAATGCACATGTACCATAGGTATTTTTGTAGAATTTTCAGATGGTAAAACATCTTTATACAGTTTCTACCACAGTGTGGTTTCTTCACTTGTCAGGTTAGATGTCACGTTGACATGACAGAATTTTAATAAGGTTGGGTTGAGTTATGACACTTTCCAGTGTGGTTTGTATTAGAACATCATGACAACTGACTTTGCAGCTCAGTGTACATTTGATATATCAGAAGCACATGATGAGAAGACATGTCAAACACAATATTTTAATTTAACTTCAGGCTAAATACACAGTTCATTAATTAGAGAAAAATGTCAATGTTGAAAAATGTCAATGTTGAAAAATGTATTTTAGACAAATGTTAAAAATAACAATATAATATTACTATCATAACTTTTAGGTAGCTTTTACTGGTGACTACACTTCAAGTCATTACATATAAATATATACAGTATACATATATACCGTACATACATATACATGTCTATATTCTGCCAATAACTGTTACACTAGGGTGGCGTGGTTGCTTACTCTTTAGCATGTTCACCTTTCATCAGTGGGGGTGGGTGTCCGTGTCTCCGGTTTCCTCCCACAGGAAAATTAACTTCTAAATTGCTCCATATAGTGCGTGTGTCTGTGTGAGTGAGTGAGTGTACCCAGCTATAGATTGGTGCCCTGTCCTAGGTGTATCTGCCCAGCGCCCGAAACACACCCACGACTCCAGCAGAGGAATAAGCAAAAGATATTAAGTGAAAGAATGAACTGTTTTACTACAGTATACAAAACCCCTCTAAACCCTTTTTAAAAATTATAATCAGAAGTTTTTTCTTACAAAGCATTACATTCCCATTGCCATGCCTGACAGTGTGTATGGTGTTCTTATAAAAGCATCTCCTTTTTTTATGCCAAATGAGAAATAAATCATACATTCAGTCTCATCTGACCACAAAACAGAATACCAGAAGTTCTCTTCTTTGCCTGGATGAGCATTTGCAAAGGCCAAGCAAGCTTCTTTGTGCCTTTTGTGGAGAAGTGGCATATCTACACTTTCTGCTGAATCTTGCCTTTGTTGGTGGCAACGTCTTAAGTCAGACACTGCACACTGCAAAAGTAACATTATGATGTCCAAAGCTCAGTGGGATACTCATCCTCCTTGAGTGGCAAGGTAGCACATAGCAGTGCAGAGAACACCAATGTACATTCTTTGAAATTATCAGGTGTCCATTTTTCCAAAAACAAACAAAAAAAAACTGATTATAGTACTACAGATCCTAATTTCTAATTTCTAATTTCTCAAAGAGTAACATTTGAGGCATTTTACTGCTTTGCTGTACAAAGAACTCATTTATGCTCATAATAGTTATTTTACAAAATAATCCAAAAAGGTCAGCTAATTAAAATCATAAAAAGATACACTGAATTGTAATTTGAAAATTATTATGGCTATACTGCTTAATTAGCGGTCCATCCAGTGCATGTGTGGATAAACAAATAATCTCTTCACATTGTTTCATCAAATCCCACATCAACAGCCAACATTTAATAAGAAACAATCAAGTAATTGTGTTGCAAAGAACGGATAAGATGTACTGTTAACTCATTTACTTTTAACAATTATAGCAAAACATTGCTTTATAGTGACACCCTTGTCCTACTTACCACCCCATAGTTTAGTGGTAGCTAATAGCCTCTTGCTAGTCAGATAAACAACAAACACCCCAGGCATTTTAGAAGTTAATTTCAGGCAGCACTTTCATACCCTTCTAAATATGTATAAGCCGGTTTTAAGGCATACGTTATAGATTGTTAATTTGGCTAGAATCTTATCATGAATTCTGAGCTCTCTAAATAAACATGACCTACAACTACTAACATAAAAATTGTAGCATTTACAAGAATGGATCTGCACCCCTAATGGCCTTTTCTATGTCTTTTTCACAGATAAAGATTATACATTTTACATTATGTTTGTATTTGGTACTCACTATCACTTGTGCTGTAATCCTGATGGTCCAGGATCCCTGATTCTTGAAGCGATCTGATGCAGGAATCCACAAGCTCTAGTCCGGTGTTCAGCTCTTCCTCTATGTCTTTTTGTCCATCTGTGCATTAAATACAGATAATGGACTACAGATTAACCTGATTAAACCTAAAGATCAGAACATAATGCTGTAAACCTCACTGATCTAGCACAATTAACATCAAAATGATTTCACACAGGATTATGTGTTTTAATAAACTACTCTTCCTTTTAAAACCAATGCAACTGCCCTATCTTGTTATGTGCACTCTGCATTAAATTTGCATGTGATTTGAGTGAGTTAAAGCAGAGCCAAACCTCTCCCTAATCACATGATCAACACTGAGTGTTTAGCTACAGTTCATGTTGGCTAGGTGGACACCAGTGGTACTGCAGAGGTTACTCATATTTAAATTTAACAAACACAACCTCAAACTGAAGCGTCCAGCTCAGTGTAGCTTTAGGTTAAAATACAGCAGCAACATTTTAAAAAGTAAAGTTTAAAGATTTCCAATTTTCAGTTTTTTTTTAAATTTACACTTTTGGCAGGTGATTTTGGTTTTATGTAAATGTCTACTGTGTAAATGATTCTCTGAATGGGCTGTGAATGCAAATGAAAAACAAGTCCTACAAAAGATTTTAGCATCGTTAGATATTTCCAAGTCCAAGCCCAAATTTTCAACATTATTTTAGTTTGTTAGATTTAAATAACCCTTTCCCAGAGTGACATTCATTCATTCATTCATTCATTATCTCCCGCTTTATCCTCTATTAGGGTCGCGGTGGGGTTCCCCATGCCCATCCAGGGGAGAACATCTCAGGCGCTGGGCAGATAGACCCAGGACAGGGCGCCAATCCATCGCTGGGCACACACTCACTCACACAGACATACACACTCTATATGGGGCAATTTTGAGAATTCAATTGACTTGATCCATGTTTTTGGACTGTGGGAGGAAACCGGAGAACCCGGAGGAAACCCACGCAGACACGGGGAGAACATGGAAACTCCACCCAGATGGAGATTCGAACCGGGAATCCCTAGCGCTGAGAGGCGAACGTGCTAACCACTAAGCCACCGTGCCGCCCAGAGTGACATTGTTAACTTAAAATTAATAAATTAATTAAAAAAATTTTTAACACAACCACCTGCCTGCCCCCACACACACACGCAAACCCCCCCCCCCCCCCCCCCGCGACCCTAGTAGAGGATAAAGCAGAAGATAATGGATGGATGGATGGATGGATATATAAATCTAATTTATTTAGCAAAGTTTAAAAAAAAAATTAACTAATAAAACAGCACTAAGACTGAACATAAACATGTGCTAGCTTTCACCAATTTTTACTTAAATTTAAAAAATCTAAAAAAATCTCAAATGAAAAAGAAGCATTGGCTTCTTGTCATCCATCAGGAAGCAAGCCACTGCCACTGTTCACAAAGCACATGTGAATAGTAGCAGTTGCACAAAGCACATGATAAAAAAAGGACACATGTAAAACATGTATAGGCTTGTTATTTTCACAGGCAAACTTATTTTTATGTTTGTTTTTAAATTAAATTAACTTTTTCCATAAGGTATTAATTCCATTGCATTAATATTTGTATGTTTACATGGCAATTCCAAAGCATTCCAAAGAGGCACATGCCAATTTACCACAATCACCGCATATTTAGACACAGGTATAAAAATTAATAAAATAAATTAAAAACTAAGTTAATGCAATAGTTAATAATGTTTTCATGTTGATAACTGATTACTATAAAACAATTGTAATGATTATTAAAGTAAACTGTGCCCTTAAAAGAAGATATTTTTTCCAGAAGAAGCATAAATGATGAGAAATGTGGTCATATATACTAATTCAATTTAGCATACTTAAATGTAAAGTCAGGAGGCTCACAAGTTATGTTTGTTACTAAAAATTATTTTATATCAATATTAAATTAATTAATTCATTCATTATCTTCCGCTTTTTCCTATATTAGGGTCGCGGTGGGGTTCCCCATACCCATCCAGGGGAGAACGTTTCGGGCGCTGTGCAGATACACCCAGGACAGGGCGCCAATCTATCTCTGGGCACACACTCACTCACACAGACACGCACGCATACACAATCTATATAGAGTAATATATATATAATGTTTTGGCTAATGGCTATTGCATTTAGACCAGTGGCTGGTCATGTATTTTAGACCTTTATTATTCCTCCATCTGAATGAATACACTATTTCGATAACTATTTTATGGCTATAAAAACATCTTATCATGCAAAAATGCAGGATAAAGATCATTTGCAGATAGACAATTGAAAGCAAAAGAAAGCAAAGCCATCGGCAATGGACTATCAGAGATAATTAGAGCACCTTACACGGCTTGCTGGAATGCAAGGAGCAGATATCATTGGCCAGCACGTGTGTTAATGTATTCCATCCTCTTTTTTTTCCTTGAAAATGATTCCATTAAAGAGCTCTTTTCTATTAATATCGAAGCTAATGTTGAAATTTGATTCATATTTCTGTAATAAGTTTTAATTGGCTGAAAGTTTCTGCTCATTAAAAGTACTCTCCAATCAGAGGGCATGAATACGCTGATATACCAATTGCCTGCTAGAAGGTATCAAGAACACAAAATCTGATTGGTTGAAGCAGCAGGTTGATCGACACTTATTTAATGCTACTGGGCCAGCAAAATTCATTCTGAAGGCGTAGGCAGAATTATTTAAAACCTGGCAACCAATGATGCTAAAATGTGATGGGTTAAATGCTTTAATTAGAAAATGCACTTCTGGAAGTGGCAAAACCATGGAAACACTATGAAAGAAAACAAATAATTTGAAAATATTTAATAAGTATCCTTGGGCGGCACAGTGGCTTAGTGGTTAGCACGTTCGCCTCTCAGCACTAGGGATTCCCGGTTCGAATCCCCATCTGGGTGGAGTTTCCATGTTCTCCCCGTGTGCGCGTGGGTTTCCTCCGGGTTCTCCGGTTTCCTCCCACAGTCCAAAAACATGGATCAAGCCAATTGAGTTCTCCAAATTGCCCCATATAGAGTGTGTCTGTGTGAGTGAGTGTGTGTGTGAGTGTGTGCTCAGCGAGTGTGTGCTCAGCGATGGATTGGCGCCCTGTCCTGGGTGTGTCTGGCCAGCGCCCGAAATGTTCTCCCACGGATGGGCATGGGGAACCCCACCGCGACCCTAATAGAGGATAAAGCGGGAGATAATGAATGAAAAGTATCCTTGGACAAAATATAATTAAAATTATAATCTGTGATTCAGATATTTGAAGCCTTTATAGAAGGCCTTGAAGGCCCTGACAGTCCACCACTGATCTACACAGAATAAAATGGAATGACGTTGACGTTACTTTAGTTAATGAAGCACTCAACAAACCAATACATTTAACAATAGTAGACTATAGTACAAACATCTGAAATTGGGCTTAACATTTTCTAACAAATGAATTATAAATATTAGGCATGTAAACATAAATAATATTTCAGTGTTACATATCTTATTTTGGTTTAAATAAGGGATTTATTTCTGTCAAAGGCAAAAACTTAAATGTTTTAAATGTCTAAATGCTAATTGTCATTTCCATTTTTTTCTATATTGGTACTTACATTTAATTGCTATTAATTATTATGGAACCTTTATTTATAGATAATAGCACTACTTTTAGTTAAAGGCAGTTAAATGGCTTGAAAAGTGTATATTTTCAAGTCTGATATTTTCAAGAATATTTTCAAGTCTGGCTGCTTTTGCAGTTTTAATATTCACCTGTCAGCCCTTTTAAATGTCACAGTATCAATCACAGACAGCAGTGAATGTGTTTCAGATAAAACCTACTCACTATTTGAAGGGGTGTATAGTGTCAGAAGATAGTGCCTTTTTTCTTATTACAAATAATTTTTTACTCTTTAATAGCTGCTTTGATATGTAGCTGGCATTTTGACAAGTTTGAATATTTTACACGGAGTCAAACAGGCTGCATTTAAAAAGACAGCTTTATTGTTTACCTTGGGTAGTCCACCGATGTTCGTCTGCTGAACTGTAAAAAACAAACACAGAATTTACTATTGCTTACTATAATAAATACACAGACACACAGAACAGCACATATTGGAGTACTGCATGCACACACACACATTAAGGCACACAGACATGACTCACACAAATGAAGCCTGCCAGATAACAAAGAAACACAAAATAGCCACATTTAAAATTACTACTGTCTGAAACATGTCTTAACAAAAGTAAAGCAGGAAATATAATATGCTGGAACCTTAAGTGCTTTCCTGGATTCTAATGAGCTACAAGCAATGCAAATAAACAAAATTTTCCTCATTGGTCTTTTCTAAAATATGTTAACTAGCAGAGAACTAATAGCAATCAGGGTACATATGTTGTATTTAATGATCAATATATTCATGATCTGACTGATCAATATGAATAAATTTAATTAATTACTACTAGGGGTGAGCTGCAATATTCGCTGATTCGACGATTCAATTCGGAGAACCGTAGTCGACTATGAACCTCATAGTCGAATGTACCATTTTGACCACATGGGGGTGCCCATGGCTGCTGCTAAGCATTAGTTTTTACATGAAATGTCTTTGTTTTCGTTATATATATAGCCTTTTGTCAAATAAAATCATCCTAATTTCTGTTAATATATTTTTTTTAATGATGTGTGTGCTTTAACCCATTTACGGTGCTCTAGAAAAACAAGTAAAATATTAAAAAAAAAAATCATTTTTAAAAACCACGCTTATAGCGCCATCTTGTGGTGAAATTTTAACTGATTCGACTATCAGTCGACTATAGGGAAAATCTGACAAATCAGATTCGACTATGAAAATCCTTAGTTGAAGACACCCCTAATTACTACTATAGTTTCAGTGCTACAATTATCGCAAAAAATAAGATCACATAGATGCATCACTGTTTTTGCCTTTCTTTAAACTGCACTCTGTTTGATTTTATAAAACCATTTCTGATGTTTCTATAACTTTCCTAATTGATCCCATTTTCTGTACCACAATTATAGCATTTACCTGGTTGGAGTGGTGGGTCTTTAATTATAATTTGTCCATGAATACTTGGTTTGTGATCTACCCTTCCTTTCATAGAATTTTCCCTGGTTATGCTACTTCCAGATATGTAATTTCTTATAATAGCATTTAACAATTCAACATCATTGTTCGCAAAGGGTTGTCGGGTAGATTGCAATGGAGTTTTGAAAAAAAAAAAAAAGCGTTTATCACTTATCAGCGCTTTTTTTTTTTACAGCACAGTATCTGAAGTGCTTATACACACACGCACACACATTCACACACAATGTGATTCATTCTAAATCGCGATCTCTATCGTTCTACAAGCGAGCCCCCCCCTCCGTCTCTCTCGCTGTTCCCAAAACCAGTATGTGGCCACACCTCCGTGCCTAAATCCGAAGCACTGCCTCGAGAATCATCTACATTAGATAGTTTCTGTTTGTGTTTTTACACTTTATTTAACTGACAAGATGAGTGAAGGATGAGTGAAGCTCAAAAAGAACTAAAATGTTCCACTTTCATTTAGAGTGGGGGGGGGGGGGGGTGAATATTTTTTTACTATGTCAAACTCAAAATGCATTTGCTTTTATTAATGTTCATGTTCTGTTTGGGGGCGGCACAGTGGCTTAGTGGTTAGGATGTTCTCCTCTCAGCGCTAGGGATTCCCAGTTCGAATCCCAATCTGGGTGGAGTTTTTATGTTCTCCCCATGTCCACGTGGCTTTCCTCCGGGTTCTCCGGGTTCTTCCCACAGTCCAAAAACATGGATCAAGGTCAATTGAATTCTCCAAATTTCCCCATATAGAGTGTGTTTGTGTGTGTGAGTGTACCCAGTGATAGATTGGTGCCCTGTCCTGGGTCTATCTGCCCAGCGCCGAGGCATGGGGAACCCCCCCCCCCCCCCCCCCCCCCCCCCCAGTGACCCTTATAGAGTATAAAGTGGAAGATAATGGATGGATGGATGGATGGATGTTCTGTTTGGGGAAATGTGGGTTTCAGTGATTGTTTTACATTTGTGCGGTATACTGTGTGTTTAACTAAAATCAGGTTTTCATGCTATTTGCTGGAATGTGTTTAATAAAAGAGCAATTCTAACAGATTCGACAATACTAACATGATGTGTGTAAACAGTGCCCAGCGATAGATTGGCACCCTGTCCTGGGTGTATCTGCCCAGCACCCGAAATGTTCTCCCCTGGATGGGCATGGGGAACCCCCATGGGGAACCCCCCCGCGACCCTAATATAGGATAAAGCGGAAGATAATGGATGGATGGATGTGTGTAAACAGGTTTCAATATAAAAGCCTAAAAAATAGAGATTGAGCCAGGTAGATCTCGATGACCTGTCCAATGGAAAAGTAGATCTCGGGCCAGAAAAGTGTGCTCTAAACAATCACATTTTGAGTTGGCAACAGCAAGGCCGTCTAGTGGGATAATGTTATGTCAGGAAATTCACACCCTCTGATTGGAGTGTACTTTTGGTGATCAGATATTTTAAGCCAAATTAAACTTATGTCAGGAATACAACTGGACATTAATCATTGGCTTCATTGTCAATAGTAAAGGACATCTTGATGGAACTAATTGAAATCTTTTTAACAAAAAAAGGACGGTGAACTTTGTCTACAAACAATCATGATTTTGGGAAAAAACAAGAGATCCCAAAGGAACCACTGTTTCTCTGTGCCACCTAAACAAGTGTTTTAACAATTTATCTTAGGAGATAATTTAAAATTAATGTTATATGCAACCTGCCAAATATATAATATCGTTTCTCATTTTTAATAGTTCACAACTATGACATTAAATGATCTAATTGTTGCACTATAAATTTACCATGCTCTAACACCTTACTCCGTAGGCGCTCTGTGTAGCACATAAAGCATGACTCATTCTTTCACACAACATCAGCATGAGAAATGGTGGCAGGAAACTGTGGGTTTGTAGCATGTGTTACAAAAGCCTCTTTTTTTAAAGTAAATAGAGCACAGTCGTGGCAGTGTGTGTGTGTGTGTGTGTGTGTGTGTGTGTGTGTGTGTGTGTGTGTGAGTGTGTGTGTGTGTGTGTGTGAGAGAGAGAGAGAGGATGGGGCAAGTCCTGTCGGTCCTGTCGATTAAATGACCTAGCCTATTTACGTGGGCATCCACATTGTACGCCCTCCAATTTCTTTCCCACTGTCAGGTAATAACAATCATTTATTCATGCACTTCATCCCACAACTGCGTTTAACATTCGGCCTCGGGCTGAAACCCAGCAAGGATGGATGAGTAGCTGTGACATTGGACAGACAGCCGTTATTTACAGCACATATCTCAAGGACTAATAGGTTAAGCAATAAAAAAGCAGACAAATCAGTTTAGTTTGAAGGACAATAGCGTATAGGTTTGGATGAGGTCAGTGATAAGGCGAAGGCCTGTAACGTATCAAATCACTGACCATGATTTACTTTCGTGTTTGTCTTGTATAACTAAACCCAGAGAGGTTAGACTTATCCTGCACAGGGGTTTCATCCTTTTTTAATCTGGTTAGCCACTAGTTATCACACAGCAAATGCGATCCACACATTCAGTGTAAACCTTAGCTGCAATAACAGTCCAATAGCTTTTTATGAAACTGACACCAGGAAACCAAATGACTTGTGTTTTTTCCGATATGGCTGAAAGCCATTAAAGAAAAACCTTATCCACTTTATCTGAGAAAAGTCTTTACAAAATAGATTTTTTCAAAGCCTTGTTTACACGAGTGAAGTTCAATGTTTAAATAATGCAGTAGTCCTGCATCTTAATAATGACAACATAGCCTACGAATGGCTCATGTCTGTAACAAATGTGCAAATTATCAAGGTTTAATGGTAGAGCTGGAGGAATCACAGATGAGGCATAGGTATTCGGGCCCAGAGCCATTTCATGCTCCTCATGATTTCAGATCAAATTCAGATTCAGATTCAAATTATTAGTCAAGTATGCAGATATCAAAATGTACCACAAAATTAGACGATAGTATTCTAATTGAGACAGTTCACGAGTATGTGTAATTATGTATTGTGTCAATATATTTTTGAAAATGACATTTTTAAAAGTTATATATATAAACCAGCACTGTGTAAAAAGTCCATGTACAAGTAATGTGTAAAAAGTTCATGTACAAGAATTATGTAAAACAAAGTACTGTTATTGACCAGTTACAATCCTGTATGTTAACACAAATGAATGACAAATATTACCATTTAATTGCTTGTATGTACTATACAATGTACTGTGGATCTCAAACCCTTTCCAGGACTTTAGAAATTGATCAATTGACCACTGATCTTAGAAAACCTAGTAGAACAATTAGCAATTATATACACACACACACACATGCACACACACACACACACACACACACACACACACACATACACACACACACACACACACACACACACACACACACCCACACATGCTGCAAAAGCACAAGATCACTACACAAAATTTTTTGTCCATATACAATACATGATTAAAAAATTATAGAGGAATCTCATTTATTCATTTATTATCTTCCACTTAATCCTCTAGGGTCTACTAGGGTCGCAGGGGTCGAACGTGCCAACCACTAAAACATCATGCCGTCTATTATTGGTCAAAGTAAAAGTCTATATCTGTACCCTAAAATACTATTGCTCATTAATGAAATATAAGTTCCAACTAAAAAAACTATTTATTTTGGTGCTGTACCAATTAAACATTAACCAATAGATCATTAGTTTCTGAGCATTTCATCATTATTTAAAAAAAGCTACCATATAAATATATATTGCAGCATTTAATCTGTTCAATATGTAAGAGTTATCTGTCCTCAATATGTCAGTTCAATGCAACCACTTCTTATTTAACAAAACAAAACATGTGACACACTGTTGGAATACTACTAATACTACTGGAAGATTTCAAGATTTCAAGATTCAAGAATCTATTATCATTAATATCACATGGGGTACATGAGAATATGGGTAAATGAAATAAAATAATACTGGTTGAAAGAACATGGGAAGAGGTCAACAACAAACAAAACATACGCTAAATGCTTAACTGATTGGATATTTGCCAGTTACAAAAACATTTTTAAATAGCATGGCCAATCTTACCTCTTATAAATTGTTTTAAAATAACCTATAATGTTTATTATAAAGGTACTGTCACGTTCAAAAAACACTTTGTGCTGTACATTGTTTTGTGTATTCACTTTGGGTTATTTATAGGGTATGGAGGAATAAGCTTCAGTTTAAATTCAAGAATTTATTTTTAAACCAGTGAGGATTAATGACTCTGACTTTGTTTCCTTAAGAGTCTAAATTCACTCTCATGGGTGTGCATTGCGACTCGGATTAATGTGATGCTTGAAATTACAGTGATTGTACATTCCTGCAAGTCACTATGCATGAAATAACCTGTCTCTCTCACACACTCACTTCAGCCAACTCATGGTTTTCTCATTCTATTGTTCCATTACTGAGTGGTTTAGAGCAAGCCTGAATTCTTAAGCAAGTGCAATGTTTGTCTGAGTCAGTCACACTCTGTTTGTTTTTTTTTGTAAGAAAAGGATCCTCTGCAGGTGCATAGAAAGCAGAGTTAGAAACTTGTGATGAGGTTTTTTTTTTATCAGTTGCAATGTAAATAATGGATTATGTAAAGCAGAGTGCAAATCATTAAACACTGCTATATAATTTAAAAATATTTGCTAGGAAATATTTGGACTACTTCATGCGTGTAACATAGCATCATGGCAAAGGTTATCTCTAAAAACCTCTTAGATTTGGTTTGCACACCAAAAATACAAACCTTAACCCAGGTCCTTTGGCATTTAGCTAATTCCAAAGTTTGTATCATAGATCACATATTAAAATAAATAAATAAAACATATCACAAACTGTTTGGGTGTTTGCTATTTATTGACAAAATAATATTTTTGACAATTCCTTTAATCAGTTACTCCAACAGAGAAAATGTAGGTCATTTTGTAGATGCTTTTTTAAACAATGATTTTCAAGTATTTCAGCTTTTAAATTCAGAGTCAGGGTAACGTGTTTACCCATCTTTCTGGTCCCACCACTTCATTTATGTTACTGATAGAACATTCTTTCTCTACTGTCCAAGCAGAACTATTTTTTAAAATACCATATGTGGAACTGCTGGCAAGTGCATCAGCTACTTCCTCACCTACTTGTTTTCACCTTCTTTCTCCAACCAGAATCCATTATTCCATGCCACCGCCATCGCCATATAATATGTATAAATTATGCTGGCAGTAGGGGCCACACATAAAGCCAGAGGTGCACACACTTTTTCACATGTAGCTAACTTACGAATACATACATAGAGCTTTAAATGTGTTGACTGCTCTGTTAATGTGAATAATTATTTTATTGGCTAAAAAGTGGTTATTAAAACACAATAGGCTGATATAATCTGATTGAACATGCAAAAAAAATATATAAAATAGTCGAACATTAAAACTGAGAGTAAACGAATAGAGTTTAGATGCAGTTAAGACACAGCTTCTTCTTGTTTCATTGTCTATTTTCTACATAAAAAACATCTACATCTATAAATCCTTATAGATGGACTTTGTATTTTTACAATTATCTATAGTAGTACATCTGTTTTCTATTCTCAACTGGTTAGGATCATCATAGAACAGATATAATTCAAGTGATGGTTTATTGTCAGTTTTAAAGGTGAGTGAAAGATAAAAGAGAGAAAGTCATAAATCAGATATGTCAATTGTAACAAAACACCTATCTAAAATAAAGTTGTTCGACAGACAGTAATTCATCTTTAGACATAAAATGTTATCGAAAAGTGAAGCCTGTTAGGGCATGTCAACTATATGGTGACCACCTCAAATGCTGCTGTCACAAAAGGTGACTTCAACACCAAACACTCAATTTAGAATAATTTAGAATATTTAATGTACAACACAAACCCACACACAAAGCGATACAAGTTAGAAAACCACAATATGAACTAATATGAACTAGGAAATGTGAGTACATAAGAATGGAAAACTAAAACATTAAAATATAAGAAAATTACTAAGTGGCTGAAAACAGGTGTGTGCAGATAGGCAGATAGAATACAGGTAAAGAAACTACCAATATATTCAATGCATTTAAATAGTAGAAAACAGAATGTGACTAAGAATTAAAATATAATGGCCAGACCTATTAATAACATGGGGGAGTAAGACAGCTTGGCTGGAAGCTGAAGAAATTAACATGACTGAGCCAAGTGATAAATCAAATATTCCTCTTTGCACTAAAGAAGGTAGGTACTTAATAGACATAGATAATATATGGGAACAAATAAAAAATCCACATAATAAGGAAAATGGGTAAACATAAAAAATGTAATTAATTAACTGATATAAATGAGAGAATTGAATAAAAAATATGTATAATGAAAACTGCTACAAGTAAATTGCTGCAATTATGACCGAATTTAATGTGTTGTCAATTGAAAAAAAATCACAAGAGCTGACACTGTATCTATATATAATGTCTTAAGTTGAGGCAAATGATCAGTCCAGTAAGGATCTGTGTCTTCAATGACACAGATCAATGTTCAATGTTTTCAATGGTGGTAAATTGTAATTTATACAATGACAAAGTGTTTACCTATTGACCATTTGTGACAAACCATTTACAGACAAATCTAAATTTTCACCGAATAGCAATTGACTGGTAAAAAGAAGATTTTTAATGGCAGAGGACAGGTGTGCTTTTGCTGAATGAGGCCAAAACAGCTGTTGGAATATTGGTGGTAGAACCTGTTACTCTTAAGAATAGGAGGCATGTTTTTCTCACATTAGATGAAATCCTCTGTGTTAACATGCTTTATTCAATGGATATTGTCTGTACACATTCTCATCTTATTTCATTTGGCTTTATCCTCTGCTAGATTCATGGGGGGGCCATTCAGGAGAGAATGTTTTGAGTGCTGTGAAGATACAGTGCCAATCTATCGCTAGGTGATAATCCAGAGAAAACCCAAGAGGACTCGGAGAACATGGAAACTCCACCCAGGTCAGGACAAGAAATTGAATATCGAGTGCTAAGTGGTGGATGAGCTAACCTCTACAAAATGCCACTATTGAAAACAAATAAATTATTTTAACAGCAATAACTTTTAAGTGAAGTTCGTCATCATGTTGATCTCACACAGCAGCTTTCTCATTACAAAAAAAAGTTAAATCTAATTATCTTGAGCATTCATGATGACATGGCCTAACAGGCCCCCCGATAAAGCTTGCGTCTTTTATTATATGACATATCTCCTGCCAGGATTTTGGACTTAAAAAAAGATAACGAAAAAAAACCTTAAATACTGTCTTTGGTCCATCTGTTTCTCTGCCTACTTTGTTACTCCCACTATTCTCCTCTAATGGTCAGGACACCAACAAAACCACAGCAAACAGTTACTATTTGTGTTGTGCAGTTACAAGTCAATAAAACTGGTTGTGCTGCTGTAGTTAATAAGCACTTTGTTTACACACTGTTTTTACTTTTACTAGATCTAAATCTACTCTTTTAATGTTAGATTGCATACATATATTCTGTCTCTGGTCTTCATTCATACCCACCCTGATACACACCCGTGGCCACACATACATGCTATCAGGCCAGCAAAATGTGATCATGGGTCTGTATAATTAATCTATTATCAAAGCTAATTAATACATCTAAGCTTGGACTTTTTAATGTTTATCTTACAGATCAACTGTTTAACTGGCAGCAACTTTCAAGTTTTTACTGACTTTTCACTGACTGAAACCCTCCGGCAGCATGTTGTTTAGATGAAGGCATCTAAACATAGCAATCAGCCATAGCAAGAGAAGCTGGTTATTCCAAGTCAGTGATTTCTGTAATACTGTAATATCTTTACAATATCACAAACTCATTCAAGCCTCCAAAAAGACAAATGCAAGAGAAGACAGGATAATGCAAAGAGTCTCCATCAGTTCAACAGTGCAGCTGGAATCACTCGCCAGTCAGTGAAAGTTGGAAAAGGTGACGTGGTTTGAGGAATGTTTTCAACTGCAGGGGTTGGAACTCTCATACAGCTACATAGTGGAATGAAAGTGTGTATCAAAACCTTTAACAACACATGGTTCCTTTCTTGTGTTCAACAATCATGCCTAACTATGCCCCCTGGCACACAGGAATATGGGAATGGAAAACCCAGAAGCCTGATCTACACCCAATAGAAAACCTCTGGAAAATAAGTAGGGACTTCTGTAACCTTGAGAAAATTTTGTTGTAATCTCTTTCTGTGCTACAGTCATTGTTCTCTAATTATGATCATCATGGTTTGTGCAAAATAAAGGTTCTGTGTTGAAATACTTTAGTTGTTTACCCAACTGTACAAAATAACAACTTATAACACTGTTTTAGTGGCATGGTGTATTCCTTACAAAAACCCTCAAAATTATACATTAAGTGATCATACTTTTTTTTTTTTTATCAGCCTGCTATAAACATAATTTTACCAACATAATCATGATTTTACATCATAAACATTTTTTTTCTTAGCATGGTTGTATTACGAATGGGATTGCACCAGAAATTCAATAATAATTATTCTTTTTTTTAGGTTGTTTTTCGTCACGTTAAAGGTTTTCAAGACAAGCATTAAATGTATATTCATGCTGGGAAAATATTGCACAAAAGGCACAAGTCAATAAAATATGAGTGCATTACTTCAAACTTAAACTTTCTTGATGCTAGTGGAGTTGGCAAAGATAAAAATAGATCAAAGATCATAGATGAGAGATCATGAAGAACTGTCTGAACACAACTATTTGCATTTATTCATTTGGCAATGGCACTAATTATAAATAAGTCAGAATCAAAGCATTGATGCAGGCTAATGAAGTAGGAAGTATTTTAGTTCACAAAACAGGGGTTGAGAGTTGTAAGAATAGAGAAAAACCAGAGACTATAAACTATAAGTACCGTTTTAATGTGTTGTTACCGAATGAGGACCGGAGGAAGGATTTCACATGCTCAGGAATAGGTTTTATTTGCACTGTATACATATACATTAAAACTCATATACATTAAAATTTAAATGTGAGCTGATCTCAGTGCTGTGCACTCGCATTCCTGCAGCTCATTGCTTGCCATGGCATGTGCTGTTTCCTGTTATAAAGTGTTCATATGTTCATCAGGTGGAGTTGCACCAGGTGCATTAATTATCTCTAATCGAAGTCCATTGCCAATGGCGCTGGCTTCTCACCCAGCACCACTGCACGTCTGCAACAACTGTATAATATAAGGGTGTGGTTTGAACTGATCATGTGCCGGTTCTTACAAGGTCCTCCCTGAAACTCAAACTGGTGAATGTGGTTCATCTTTTTAAAAATCAGATCTACATAGGTTTGTTTCTTAAATTTCTATGTTTTACAGATTTCAAGTTCACATCTTTTCACTTAAAGAGGAAATACTGAATTGAGTGTTAGGTTGCCCTTAAACATATAAACAAGTGCAAGACAAGTCAGAAATGTGACAAAGCATGTCATTTTTTGTACTCTTTTTTGTAAAAACAAGGTCTGATTCCGTGATGTCTCACACAAAAATCATTAAAATAATACTTTCCTCTCTCTCTTTATCCCCACCTACAGCTTAGAAGAATTATGTTCATAGATACATCTTTGTTTTGTTTCTCAAGTGTTGAATAGACTGGTAGCAGTATGCCAAATTAAAGTATGGGGAGGCTGGCTGTGCACGGCTGGCTTTGCAAAGGAACACAAAAGAACATTTTGGCTTCCTGCAGTAGAGGACAAAGGCATGGAATGGATCATATTCATATTTAATGACACAGTCCTTCTGTGCTTTCTGTTTTGTGTTTGACTATTTTACCAGCCTGGGTCAGAATAACCCAGAGTTGTCTTCAAAATATACTCATCAGCCATATTATGCCCTTATTTTATCAATTTCACTTACTTCATAAGTGCCCTTTGTGGTTTTATATTTACAGACTGTATACACACTTTTAGACCCCTGTATTTCCTCAACAACTAGGACCCTTACAGGACCACCACAAAGCAGTCGCCATGGTTGGTGGTATTCTTAGCACTGTATTGAGGCATATGTAATGGTTGTGAAAGATGGAGCTGAAGGCTGACAGACAGATTGGTGTGCCATTTGCGGTAATTCAGACATCGCTCTGATCCATTGTGGGGATGTGAGAGCTAAGCCAGAAAACAAAGCTCTCAGTTTACTGGTCAATCTACATTTCTACCCTCACCTATGTCTAGGAATTCAGGGTAGTAACCGAAAGCATGAGGTCGCGAAAGCAAGCAGCTGAAATGTGTGTCCTCCACAGAGTGCCTGGGCTTTCCCTTAGAGACTGGGTAAGGAGTTGATCACTGAAGTGGTTCTGGCATCTGGTTTGGATACCTTTCTGGTGAGGAGTTCTAGGCATATGTAATGGGGAGGAGGCCCCAGGAAAGACACAGGACAGGTTGAAAAGGTTATATATATCTCCAAAGTCTAGAAAAAGAAGCTAGTAATAGGAATTTCTTGGTATCTTTAGCTAGGCTGCTAATAAGACTCAGATCCTGATAAGAGGTGGATAGATGGATGGATGGATGGATTGGATGGATGGAATGTATGAAAAGAACAATAATGTAAAAACAACATGGGATACACAATAAACTAAATAGCTGTATTTTTTGGCTAATTGCAATCATAGAAAGAAGATTTTTTCCTAATTTTAATGTTTACCTAAAATATAACTTTATAAGCCACTAATTAAACCAATATTAATTTACTTTTTAAAACCTTTTATTAAAAAAAATCTGAACATCACTCATTGACTAACTTAAATCATATATTTTCAGGATACAGATGACTAAATCAACGAAGCAAGTTTGTATCAGTGCCAAGAGCAACAGGCTTCTGATTAGCTTCACTTCTCATGCCCACATTGAGGTTCTAAAATTGTACTGTCACATGGTTCATTATGCCGACTGACTAAATACTGTATAAAAAATAAAAGTGCATTATATTAGTTAATTTACTAACAGACAAAATGTAAAACCAACCTGACTTTTGATGTGTGTGGTGCTCATGATAATAATCATATAAATAATGTAAAAATCTTGCCAATGCAGCAAAAGCAAAACCAGGTTTTCTGGGTGCTTAGACATAGAGGGTAGACTGCAAATCAGGTGTCAGCCTTTAAATGCATTCTTTATAGCATCACTTCTACAATCCAATCATAGGGAACATTTTAAACAGAGGAAGTGATACACCCACGAGATTACTGTACGTATACTGTACCTTCTTATTTTTATATTCATTTATTATGTTATCCTTACTTTCCAGATAAACTTTGTTGTCATACTATTAAGTTGTTTTTGTTTTTGTCATACTATTAACTTGTTTTTCTCCAGTATTTGTCCCCTTCACTTTCTTTTACTAATACCTGTTTAAAGAGGTGGTACTTGAACATCCTTTGTAAATGTGCATCTAGATGGCAAGTGAAACTAAAGGAATGGACAGTAAGTGTAGAAACAAGGAGGGATTTCTAAAATTGGCCAGTCAGTGTGGCCTTTGAGTGCATTTTGAACCAGTATGTTAGAACACTTTACACTAATCTCCTAAATACTAAATATATGGTGTAAATAGACTATAACAGTTCTTCTCAAACTTTTCAGACCAAGTACCACCCATTATCAAACCAAAACGTCTCAGTAACACCTACGTTTTTTTTCGTCACAGAACGACATATGGCAAAAATTAATTAGTTGTTAGTGAATATTAAAGCAATAATGTATAGCAGGGCATTATTGTAAATAAATAATGCATAAACATAAATAATGCATAAATAAATCACAGGAAAGAGGTTTAAAAAACACGGCTTAATTCATAAATCCTTTTTTGAAAGCAAAATCACTAATAAACTGGACTTCTGCGACATAATCTTGTCTGGTTTTTAAATTAAGCACTGATCGTCCAGTAATGTTTCCTGTTTCTATAAGTCAAATACTGCCATCTAGTGGTGAAATTAGTGAATACAGTTTATAAAATACCTCGAGAAAATAATGTGTTGTATATTGTCACAGGTGCCATGTTGCACCTGACATGCGACTCGTGTCTGTGTTTCCTGAGTTCACCATGACGTGTTTTCTGTTAATTCACTAATTGTTTGCCTTTATTGTTTAAGTGAATTAGCTGGGTTTCTCTATTTGTTTTGTTGTTTGATCAGGTGTTTTAATCCCTGTTCTTTGATGAGTATCATTTAATGTTACGGGCGGTCCGCTCCTGTCTTTGGAGTTTGTCTCCGTGCCATCACTAAACACTACTTACACTTTACGTGCTTTCTGTTTTTATTGAGCACTTTATGCGCGCCAGCAAGGGATCCACAGCGCTTGTGATATATATCCACACCATTATGTGGCATACCACCTCGTGCCAATTTGTGTACCACCAGTGGAGTTTCAGAACCACTGGACTATAACATTTATCAGCAATAGGATTCTGATTATCTGGTGAAGGATTTTAGCTGTTCAACAGTCCTGAGCCTACATTGTCGGATTTTACATTTTATTATGTGACTAAAGTCATATAGTAATAAATGATCTGTACTGTAGGCAGACCTGTTCAGCAAACAGAATCTTCTTCTAGAATTGGTTTAGCCTTGTCTTGCATTGATATGCAAGGCTTTCCAGATGTGGAGGCTTCCCATGCCATAGGCAGTAATGCAAACCCATACCATCAGCAATGCAGGCTTTTGAACTGTATGCTGATAACAAGCTGGATGGTCCCTCTTGTCTTTAGTCCGCAAGGCATGGTTTCCAAACAGAATTTTGAATTTTGATTCATATGACCTGAGAAAAGTTTTCTATTATGCTTCAGATCATTTTAAATGAGCTCTAAAAATACTTATTTGGCTTCTTTTTTACATTATATAGCTTTATCTATAATATTTGCACTGCAAATTTATTTACAGAAAAAAATTTAAATTATTTACAACAGATCAGGCCTGTTTGTAATGCAGTGCCTGAGGCCCCAAAGATCACTAGAGTCCAGTGTCATTTAGCGTTGTCTCTTGTGTGCAGAGATTCCTCCTGATTCTCGGAATCTTTGGATGATGGTCTTATTGCTCGTGAGACTTACTGCACTATGCTGCATGATGGAAAGGAGGAGTGGCAATATCATGTGAGCTGCTTTCCACTACCTCCTTGTGCAGCAGGGGGCAGCTGTCAGATAAAATAGGGGACTCAAAAGCACAACCAACTTAGGACTTAAAAATGAAAACCATGCAATGTGAAATACAAGTGGGAGGGAGTAGAAGACAAAAGTGTTGAATTAAACAAGTGCACCATATTAATAAATATAAGGTTCCAGCATCAGCACGACAAAATAGTCTTTTTATGGTGTGATACTGGGAACAAACAATGTCTTCAGACGCATCCACAGCTGTAGCGAATCAAAGATGCCTCATCACCCTTATATAATAGAAACCTAAAGATGACATTTCTTGTCATTGGTCAACCTATACTGTATGAACTTGTTCTTAGGGAAAGACAATTTAAACATTAATCATCACACAGCTATGGAAATATACTGCTTAGTTGGCTCTTCTCACCATAAAAACAGTAGTAGTCGTGTTAATGCTATAACCATGTAAATAATGAAAGAAAGACAGATCCAGTGACCCACAGCTAGCTAGGTTTTTTGAATGAATCATTATGTTCTTCAAGCCCTTGCAGCTTGTTACATTAATAATGAATGAGACTGAGATATGAAGACCCATGTTTATGATTTGTGAACAAATCAGTAGTTTCTACAAAGTACTATTCTACAAAGTACTATAGTTTCTATCAAAAATATGACTTGGTTTTGTGACAAATGATTAAATAAAATCTAACCCAAAAACCAGTATGATCATGTGACTCACATTCCAAAATACTTTCCCCATCAACAAAATGCATGCATGCCCAGAGAAAGATAAAACAATCACTTAGTTACTTCTGAGATTACAAAAGATTGATTCAAGTGAATGAATCGTTTATGACCACTGGGCCAGGATTGCATTACATTATAGGGTCAATCTGCATCACCTTGACTTTTCATACATACATACATAAATCTAAATTTACATTTATTTGTTTTTCTAGAGGGCAGCATGGTAGCTTAGTGGTTAACACCTCTCAGCACTTGGTATTCCAGGTTCGAATCCCAATCTGGGTGGAGTTTTCATGTTCTCCCCATTTCCATGTGGGTTTCCTCTGGGTTCTCCGGTTTCCTCTCACAGTCCAAAAACATGGATCAAGGTAAATTGAGTTGAGTGTTTGTGTGTCTATGCAAGTACAATAGATTGGCACCCTTTCCAAGGTCCTAGGCATAGCGCCTCAAACATTCTTCCCTGGATGGGCATGGGGAACCCCCCCCCCCCCAATGACCCCAAGAGAGGATTAATGGAAGATAATGAATGAATGAATGAATGGTTTTCAAGATGTATTTCAAACATGTAGAGTGATGATGTTAAATCATTGCAAAGCAATAATGATGCACATCGATTCCATTTGCAACCACAGCTATTTTCCCATAATAGACAATGCGGCTGTTTTGGGCACTCTGGCCTTTCATTAACCTTTCATGAGTGTGCTACAATATAAAAATGATCCTGAGATCAGAAGACATGCTACAGAAATAAGTGTATGTGATTTTTAGTCAAATAAATGATGTTTATTTGATTTTGTTTATTTTTATAGTGTAATTTTTAAGAATTATTACACTGATTGAAATCGTCTTGAAAATAAGCATTCTGATTTTTAGGCACAAACGTGTTCAATAGCCATTGCTGTAACATTCTGACAGAGTTAAATGTCAGAATCACCATGACATGATGGCACCACTGACTAAAACAGTAAAACTAAAAAAGACCAAGACTACAGATTACTTCACTGTCCGCATTTCAGCATAATGCTTTCATAAAGACATTTTTTTCACATCATCAACCATTTGAGTTTATCACCCCTATAAAGTTTAACCCAGGCTTTACTACTTTATTTATGAAGCTTATTCAAATGCTTAAATAAATCAGTGTTTTAATCTTCAAGGGATTTAAATGGTGACAGTCTTGTAGGACGTATCTCCTATTAGTAGTGACTGTTAATTTCAGAGGCTGATGAAATATCTGCACCTTGTAAGTGAAGTTTACATGTTGGATTATAAAATTTAATGAGTTAATTTATATTATGTGGTGTCTGATAATGCAGTATTTTGGATGTTAGTTGTAAGTGTATGGCAGAGCTGCAATTAAAATGCTTATTTGTAAACGAGAAAGAGCTAGCAAAGCAAGTTACACCAGTGGTTTGGCTATGTTAATTGTCTATTCATCTGTGCAGGAAGTTGAGAAGAGACAGGTGGGAAAGAGCAGAAGACTAAGCAAGAAAACAAAGAGAGGGCAGACTGCAAAGTTGTAACTGAATATCCATAGATAATGACTAATGACAGGTAAAGTTTGTAGCACTGATTATCTCCTAATCACTGCAGTATTTTAGGCAGTATGTGAACATTATATTATCAAAATTGTGTGTTGTGTTAGCAGGAAAATGGGCAACATTTAGAATGAGAGTGAGTTTGACAAAATGTGTCCCAGTCTGGTAGCTATTTCTTGTGTTACAGGATGATAGAACCTTTAAAACACAATTCTACCAAAGTATAGCTGGGAAGGCTTTGTCTAGTTTTGTAGCCACATAGCAAAATACTTTTACATTGTAAAATATATTCTCCTATGCATTGTGATAACAGCCACAGTGGTGTTTATTGCTGCTCAATAAAGATGGGCCTGTCTGTGCACTATAATACTACCGACTTTAAGAAGGAATGTGTGGGGTGGAAACTGTAGCAGGATGCCACTAGCTCATCATTATTTTGAAGATTGACCAATAGAAATTGTGTGGTTGAGCTTATCAGGCAAAATGCATTGGGCTCGTAACAGAGCAATTCACACCAAGAATGACAAGAGATGTACACTATAAGAAAAATGTGTTTTCGGAATAACAAATTCAGAACACCAGTCTATTCCAGTAGACACTTAATTATAAACACAAAAAAAAGCAAGAAAATTAAGTTTTGGCCTTAGACAGCTAGACATCAGAAAACAGAACTCAAACAATTTATTAAAAAGGAATATTGCACAAGTGATATTAAAAAAGTGATGTTATAATAAATATTCTTACAGTTTTAATTAGGCCATAGGTGCTAAAGAATTGTTTGAAATTTAGACGTTGTTTAAAAAACTGACAGTATTTTCTCCAGTTTTGTTCTTTGATATGTTTATATTTTCTTATTGCAGATTCAGGTACAACACTGGGGTAGATGCAGTAGCATAATGAAGTCAGGCTTCATCATAGCAGGAACAACTGCAAGTTTTTAAGCACCCTAGTTATTTCTGCCTGGCTTTGCTGCTGATGCAATCCTCCAACCTTACTGCAAACAGTGAAACCAGGACTGATAATTAGTGGCAGTAGTCTAAAACACAACAGCTGACTTCTCAATTGACAAAAATATAATAATGGTAGAAAGTTTGTTAACAAAAAAAATCAGATCAGAATCAGAAGTTCTAAAAGAAAAGAAAATCCACCAAATTATCAAGACAAAGATATTAGATTAGTTGTTTATTTATTAAGAAATTAATCAGTGTTACATATTGGTGAGGTAAATGCATGTGAACCTTTAGTGCTGTCAAATAATTTAAAGATGAAATTGGAATCAGGTGTGTTTAATCAATGGGTTAACAATAAAGTGTGATTAAATATAATATATGTATATATGGCTTTATATAAAGAATGAAGAATGGTTACAAAAACTTCGTTTGAACTAATTCAGTTAGACCATCCTTAATCAGGAGTAATTGGCCAACACAAATATTAATTTTTTTGGAATGATACAAAAGAATCAAAAGTAACATCTAAGCAACTAAAGGCATTTTTCTGCCTTGGATAATGTTAACTATTAACTATGAACTACTAACTGCTGTTGCGCATTATGCTTCTGAAGGTGGACACATGAACATTAATACTGGCCAATGTGAGAAAAGGTCTTTAGTTGTTTGAAAGTTATCTTGCATTGTTTTGTGATTCCGACATGCCTTGCTATTGGCATGATCTTTGTTTGTAAAAACAAAGGTTAAAGTAATAATGGTCTGACAGTGGGTTGGTGAGAAAAGTCTCTTAAGAATGTTCTACCCTAATAAGAATCAACAACTTTTTTTTTTTTCTTACTTCATATCATTTAAAATTTCACAAATATGCTGTGAAATCAGAGTGATATATCCCTGTTATTCATATGAAACAGGGTGCCCACTATCATCAGACTGCCATCCCACTAACTAAAACATTCATTCACTCATTCATTATCTTCTGCTTTATCCTATATTAGGGTCGCAGGGGGGTTCCCCATGCCCATCCAGGGGAGAATGTCATGGGCGCTGGGCAGATAGACCCAGGACAGGGCGCCAATCTATCGCTGGGCACACACTCACTCACACAAACACACTCTATAAGGGGCAATTTGGAGAACTCAATTGACTTGATCCATGTTTTTGGACTGTGGGAGGAAACCGGAGAACCCGGAGGAAACCCACGACGACACGGGAGAGAACATGGAAACTCCACCCAGATAGGGATTCGAACCGGGAATCCCTAGTGCTGAGAGGCGAACGTGCTAACCACTAAGCCACTGTGCCGCCCTGACTAAAACAATTGATTTTAATTTCACATTTAAAATATTTGCTCATTCTAAACATTTAAATGATTGATGGTTTGTTTATTTAGCACAAAGATCCCATCATAATGCCGAAATCACATGTTATTTTGTTTTAGATTATTAAAATATTATTATTGGAGGATGGTTTTTTTTCTAAAATTCAGTGGTGGTAATTCAATAATAGAGCTGCATTTTGTAATATTTACCCATATCTGCACTGTGTCATTGCATGTAAAATCCTAGAACAGCCTCCACACAATCAACTGCCAATTTTAAAATCTAGAGTATTTGCTATAATCAGCACAGCAATCAAAATGTGCTGACCTCTGACAGTGTCTCCCCCTCCATTAAGCAAAATAAGTTATGATTTGCATTCTACACCACTATAGTTGCAGCGATTCCCAAAACGGAAAATGTATGTGAGAAAAAACTGATTTGCATGCTTTATTTTAATTAAAATAGACCTTAATCACCTTACTGCTACTTACTGTCTATTAACCATTTGAGTTGATGTAGCATAAAATGAAAAAGTTTACTGATGTTGTCTTAAATTAGGTAAAGAGATGAACAATATAATGAACAATATAATAGTACTGAAGAATATAATAACATATCTAACTATGATCTCTGTATTTAACTAATTGTTTTCAAGTGACTATGTTCCTACACTGGTTTTGTAGCCACAGTTTAATCAAAAAAAATTATTATCAATCATATACATAAATTTAACACATTTTTAAAATTTTGTTACATGGGAGCTCAAAATAAATCTAGTTATTACACTGCTGCTACCAAACTTTTCCATGACTCTTCTTTACACCACCCACACATTGCTGCACTTTGTCTTTTATTACCGAATGCTGGAAATCTTTATGTATGACAGTCTTCGAATATAATAATGTGTGAAACAATTATTTTACTAGTTCAATCAAATGAATAAGCAAACATGTAGGTTAATCCAAAGGTGACTGTAACATGTGACGTTGCTTCCTTTGCAGAAAACGCACTTAGACATTGAAATGCACTGTAACACACCTTTGCCTTTTTTGCTGCAGCAGAAAAGATCAACCCTTCAGCAGTCTGACATAACCTAGCTATGATGTATAAATAAGTCCCAGGAGTTTAGACATAGCCTAATTATAGGTAACTCAGAAAGGGAAGCAAGTAATAAGGAAATATCAATATTTAGTGAGAATATTAGTGCAGGCATGCACTTATAGTGCAGCGGCTTTG
Organism: Corydoras sp. C115; assembly: GCA_019802505.1. Lineage (NCBI taxonomy): Eukaryota > Metazoa > Chordata > Actinopteri > Siluriformes > Callichthyidae > Corydoras > Corydoras sp. C115. The sequence goes on along the minus strand of JAFMOC010000066.1, from coordinate 1,246,379 downwards.
ATCGGAGGTTGTTTTGTGAATGGAAAGGCAGAGCTTATAAAGTGAAGGAGCTAATTGACTCATCTGCTGTGTGTTCTGTTGATTGTGTCTGTGGGTCTGTGCAGGGAATAAAGGGAATTGAAAAAGTTCACAGAGTGCAGAAGACTGAAAGTGAATGCAACAGAGAAGAGTTGGCACCCAATTTGCATTGTTGTGTTGCCGTTTCTGTCTGAAAACACATTTTATTTAAGCAGTCTAATAAAAAGTGGATTTTATTGTTTGTAGCAATGAAAGCCGTTTTGAATTCAGAATGTGCCAATTTTTAATGTCCTTGCTACCCATACCTGCAAAGTTTGCTTTACTCTGCAAGTCCCTGTTACTCTGTTAATCCACACAAAGCAGATTTTATTAAGGTGGTGAAAGATTCTCAGCACTGCAGTGACACTAAAATGGTGGTGGTATAAGTGGATTGGATACACGTGTTGCTGAAATATAACATTCATTGACACTGTGGCACAGAAAATACTCGACCTCAACTCTCTAGTCATGAGCATCGTGTTGGCAGTGAGCACTGAGGAATTTGAGAAAGACTAACACAATCTGGTCAGCAAAAAGCAATACAATATTGTTGAATGTACAAGGTAAAAATAAGGTAGATGTCTAAATTAGCACTGCTGTGTCTAAACTCTTAATACACACAGACATTACCACCTTGTTGGTGGCACTGCATCAGTCAATTATTTTATTAAGGTGTCCAAAAAAATGCATGTATGTGTGTATGTGTGTAACACTTCATGTTGAGCGTTTGCCATTTTTGAATAAAATTTTTATGAAGTACTGAAAGTACACTCATTAATCAGTGTTCTTTTTGACAAAAACTTAAGCCTTTTGGGGTAAACATCATTACTGCCTTCTTACCGTATTGAAATTCATACACAGAATAATATAATGCAAGGGCTGTATTTACTAGAATGTCATAGTTGTGTTGCACTGGTTGTGTTAAATTTACTGTTTACGTACTGAAGAGATTGAAGTTAAGATTGAAGTTAACTGAAGTTAAGAGCATTCTGCAATTACATTATACAGTATAAACAAATTAATGTGATAATGAAACATAAAAAATGGTAGTACATTTTAAGAGAACCACTATACAGAGTTGCTTAAAAATTTTAAATTCTCTAAAATTTTCTACATATTTGTATAACTTAAAACATTTGATTTTTTGTTTCAAGGCACCAAATGCTGGATGAAATATGTTGTTATTGTCGAATCCAACCACATCAGAAAAAAAAACACATGAGAAAAACAAAGATTTATCAAACAAAGGTTTATGTGCCGTCTTACTTAATTAGTTCTAACAATAAGTCCTTTTCTATTACCATTACAGCTAATGCTGAAAGTCGAGTTGTATTTCTGCAATAAGTTTTAATTGGCTGAAAATGTCCACTCATCAAAAGTATAAAAGACTCCAATCAGAAATCTGATTGGTTGAAGCAACAGGGTGATGATATACACTTATTTAATGCTAGCGGGCCTGGAATTTTTATTCTGAAGCCATATGCAGAAATATTTAAAACCCTGGCAACCATTCATTCATTTATTCATTGGCATCCAATTAATCCTCTACTAGTGTTACGGTGTGGTTCCCCATACCCATCCAGTGGAGAAAGTATTAGGCACTGGGCAGATACACCCAGAACAGGGTATAGATACACCCAGAACGGGGAACACATTCACTCACTCACTCTCTCTCTCTCTCTCTCTCTCTCTCTCACACACACACACACACACTCTATATAGGGCAATTTAGAGCATTACATATACCTTGAATCCATGTTTTCTGACTGAGGGAAGAAACAGGAAAAACCACAGAGAAAACCCACACGAACACGGGGAGAACATGGAAACTCCACCCTGATTGAAATTCAAATCTGAATCCCAGCCTCTGAGAAGCAGAAGTAACCACTAAGCCACCGTCCCTTGCAACCTATGATGCTAAAATGTGATTGGTTAAATGCTTTAATAAGAAAATACACATCTGGAGGTGGCGCAACGAGGGGAAACACTATGAAAGGTAGCAGGCAGACTATTTGAAATTATTTAATAAGTATTAATGGACATATTATAAGTAACATCAGTCTTTGATTCACATTTTTTAGGCCTTCAGAGTAGGCCTTGAAGGTGCCGACAGCCCGCCTCTGATATTAAGGCTATGTTATAAAGTACTAAAGTAAATATGAATGAATAACTGGGGCTAATGGCCATGAGTGAATAGCTGGGAAACAGAAAAGACTGAAACTCGCCCTGACTAAAGCTCTCCAAATTTAATTGCTCCAGTACTTTGCAAAACTGAATATATCCATTTACCATACTTCCAATCATCTGATTGTACATCAATTTAAAACATTGTATATGCCCCGTACGATGATCTAATATATATAAGCTGCAACCTACCTGGTGCCACAAACAATCCAAATAAAAGTGTAACCAACTGGTATTATTCAAACAGGGTGGAAAAGTGAAACATTGGAACATTGGAGATGAGAAGATCTGCCAGCCCAGTGTCATATAAAAATGAGTAGCACCTAACTAATCTATTAGCTCACGACACATCAATTTAAAACACCACAGTGACTTTGATCCACACAGCGGTAGAGAGAGACCCGTCAGTTTTGAAAACCAAAACCACAGGGCTTGTACAGTCACCCTCCCCTCCTTCCTCATTTTACATATTTGCATTACATATTTTCTTTTCTAATCTAAAGTGAGTTCTGTGTCTTTCATGCAAATTCTAAGCTCAGCATTGATGTTGTACTGATGCTCTTGAGCTTGAAACAAATACAGCTGTGTTGTTGCTTTCAAGTCAAGAATGTACCAAATTGTAAATTAATTTTAGATGGTTCCGTTATCAAATTTCTTCAATAATGTCTAAAATGCTAGTCTTGTGCCTATATATCAATTTGAAATGGAAACACACTGTGGAAAATGGAAGGACCTTTAATATTAAAAAAGTGGGGGTACCAGCTATTTATCACATTGTTCTGCAACCTTCATACCTGCTGCAACAAAAATTCCTGGAAGAGAATTCCTGACTGTTGTTTCTACTTGTTTCTATCTTGTCTTTATGAGTGCAATAGTATATTTGTGAATGTCACATTGCAAACATTTTATCTTTATTATTTTATCCCCACCATGATTTATGACTTATTCTGAATCTAGCTTTGATTTGTTCTGGTCTAATTACAGCCCAACCTCCTTCAGGGCTAAAAATGTTGGTAATTTGGTATACTATATCCCTAATTAGGGGCTTGTTGCACTTTGGGATCTGGACCAAAGACCTGACCTTTAGAACATGACAATTGTCCTAAAAATGTCCCATTTCCCTTAGACGCCAGCAAGTTGGGTTGGGCTTCATTCTAGCCCACTTTGTTGTTAATCTTACCAACTTGTGGATCAGACAGTACAAACAATTTTTGGACCCTCCTACATTGAAATGTCACCTGGGTGAGTGACAAGAAAACCATACAGATTTGTATTTATCTGCTTCTGTGCATTCAGCCATCTGGTCCCCTACTAGTGTGATGGCCTTATTTAATAATGTTGGAAGGGGAGTATGGGGTGTCACTGAACCAGGTATTCTGTTTCTCTGGGTAGCTATGTGGCAAACTGCTCCAGCTCCACAAAACTGACATCAGCTTAGTCATCACAGTTGTTTATGAGCATGAGAATAATATTGGTGTACTTCACAGAACAGCAATTGGTTCTGCACACAGAGGTTTTTGCCAATGCACTGTTGGACCTCCTGCCATTTTTACTGCCAGTTGTTATGTCACTAAATAAGCCAACAACGGTGGTAGTAGCCGCACTTGCCGCTGGTTCTCCATTTATTTTCTGGTGACTAACCAAACAAGTTAAAACCTTTCTCTTTTTTACATGGTAAAATACTTGAAAATTTTCCTTAGTGCAGAATAAAGTCATTCTGTATTACATTACATGCATTTTGCAGTAAGTTATTAGCCTGTTCTGAATGCAGCCATGCGAGCCCAGGCCATAACACAACCCTCACCATGATTTACAGATAAGCTTTTAATTCAGTTTTAAATTTAGTTTAAATGTTCTTATACATATTTGACAAATTTCAGTCCAGCTTTTCAGTTCTTACTGCTAATTAATGGTTTCTATCTAGTACATCCTTTTATATTTCTGCTTAACAAGTCTTATTTGTACGGAGTCCATAAATATATATAGGGACATGAGTAAAAAAATTAAATTATCTGGTGAGCATCACATCCTAGTCACGCATGCGCATGTGTCCATGTGACTGTGTACCGTATTGTGAATGTTTTACATTTGAACCAAATCGGAAATGTGAATCAATAGATTTCCAGAACATTCTTAGAAAGCATCTTTTTTTCAGTACGTGTAGCTGCAGAAGAACACTTATTTTGGTTATTTTTGTATAATTATTATATTGGTTATTTTCATCTCATCATAGACATGTACACTTAATCTCATCAAATACAATGGCCTGTCTTTCAAAACAAGAAATTATTTTGTGTTAGATAGCTAAAGTTGGCACAATAAAGCACATGATTAAAGGCTAAAAAAAATCAAATACGGTTATTCAATTAAATCAGACTGTGAAATCGAGTCGTGTTAACAAAATAATTGTTATTAAATCAATCAATCTAACAGCTCATACATTTGCCTTTAAATTAGGTGTTTTATTGTTTTATCTGCAATAGCTATTACTGCAATAATAAATTGCAATTATTGTAGACGTTGTGCCACAGTTGGCAGCACTCTACTTATAGTAAAAGGTAACTGGTTCAATTTGAGTGGAGTTTGCGTGGGTTTTATTCAGACGCTTCAGTTTCTTCTGAAAGATTGTAAGCCATGACCCCTAAACGCATAGTACTTTTCTCCTTTAGTGGTTTAAATAACTTTACCCAGCATGTTAAGGGGATATAAAATGACCAAATCACTTCACCTAAAAAAAAAAATATGTCAAACCAAATAGAACACATACATAACTGACACATGGACACCAGCAACATCATGCAAATCTGTGCATGACAGGACAGCATCTGGCTGTAACTCCTCACAAATCCAAAGTGACACATCTTTCCAATTGACAGTATTTTTGCTTCAAAGCTTTTTTTCGGATTCTATTCTTTACTGAGTATCTGTATTGTGTTCTCCATTCAACAAAGCTATTACAGCCTGTCTTCATAATTCTACCCTGTCAGTTATCCAGCAGAAGTATGCTTTTGTTCACTTGTATGGGTCACAGAAAATAAAATTCAAATGCTTTCCATTTTCAGCCTGCAGTGGCTGCTTTTTGTTTTAGGCTGGGATGCCCATTTTAAGCTGGCAAACTCAAATTCCAGCTCAACTTTATAAACTCACAAGCCACACATCAAGTGTCTGAGAACTCATCAAGTTTTAGACATGCCAGCTTTTCATAAACTTTTAAATAATTGGTTAGGGCACATTTTGTGGTAACCTTGAATCTAGTAGCAGGCATGCATGGCCAACTAATGATGCACAGATGGTCATTAAAGCAACAGAATATATTCATATTTACATAAGGTGAGTTTCCTAAAGGCATAGCATTTGATACTAATATTCTACTTTAGGGAGCAGTCTTATATCCTAAGGGCCTCTGTTAGAAAGAAATTTTAAAAATGTAAGCTTAAATTTTGACTGAATTTTAACTTATATTTAATTATGATGAATGTCATCAATATATTTTAATGACCACATAATTATGAACACTTTTTTTATTATATCATCTCCATTTACAATATAAATTTCAACCTGCATTTCTACCATTACAACTTTTAGTTTTATATACTCAAGACCACCAACAAACCTTTTTTTTAAACATATTATTAAAACATATTATTAAAGTTGTGGATTATTTTCAGTTTTGAGGTGACACTAACATAGCTGAATTGTTGGGAATCAGCACAAATGTGTTGTGTGTTTTTCAATAAATATTTTACGTTTTATTATATTATAATTGGTAAGCACAGAGGTTGCCAACTTGGCTTCATGTCTTGATCAGGTCTGTCCAAAATCCACCAGGAAAACACACAGTTCTCCGTCCAGTCCCTGGCTCACGGAGACGCTTCGGAAGCAACGTACTTCTCTTCGTTCCGCCGAAAGAAAATGGCGTAAGTCTGGTCTGTCTTCAGATTTAGAAACATACCAGTCCGCACTTGCCACTTTCTTGAAGGATGTAACTGCTGCTAAATCCTTGTTCTTCCAGTCCAAGGTAACATGCATCTCAGATGCCCGCACTTTATTCATTACCTTCAACTCACTACTAACTCCTCCCTCTCCCCCTCCTAACACTTCTCTGTCAGCTGATGTCTTTGCAACTTTTTTTCCAGAAAAGATTGAGGGCATCAGCAAACTCTTTCATACTCACCATTTCCACAACACTACATCTCACACATCCAGCCATCCAACCCTCTCCTCCTTCTCCCCTGTCACAGAATCTGACATCTTCAAATTTCTTCTTGCCAGTAACCCAACTACTTGCCCCCTTGATTCCATCCCATCTGACCTTCTTCAATCCATCGCCTACTCCATCACACCAGCTCTCACACACATCATTAACTCCTCTCTCACGTCTGGGACTTTTCCAAATTGTTTCAAACAGGCCATAGTCAAACCCCTACTCAAAAAACCTACGCTCAACCCAAATTTGGTCGAGAGCTACAGACCTGTTTCTCTTTTACCTTTCCTGTCTAAACACTTGAACGGGTGATATCCACACAGGTCTCCACATTTCTTAATCAGAATAATCTCCTTGATCCCAATCAGTCCGGTTTTAGATGTGGTCACTCCACGGAGACAGCATTGCTCTCTGTGATTGACTCACTTAAATCTGCCAAAGCCAAATCTCAATCCTCGGTCCTCATTTTGTTAGACCTTTCTGCAGCTTTTAATACAGTAAATCATCAGATTCTACTGTCCACTCTAGCTGAATTAGGCTTTTCTGATACGACACTTGAATGGTTTCGATCCTATCTCACAGGAAGGACCTTCAAAGTGTCATGGAATGGGGAGATCTCTAACTCTCACCAAGTACGCACTGATATGCCTCAGGGCTCTTTCCTTGGTCCTCTCCTCTTCTCACTATACATGACATCACTGAGCACAGTCATCCAGGCGCATGGTTTCTCTTACCACTGCTATGCTGATGACACTCAGCTTCATCTGTATTTTGCCACTGACATAGCCACCATCTCAAATCGGATATCTGCCTGCCTCACCAACATATCTGTTTGGATGAAGGCCCATCATCTCAAATTAAATTTAGAAAAAACAGAGCTTCTCATTATCCCAGCTAAACCCTCAATCCATCACGACCTGATCTTCCAAATTGATGGCTCCACAATCTCCCCAACCGATTCGGTCCGGAACCTTGGTTTCACAAAAAACTCCCACCTTAAACTCTCTGATCATGTTATCAAAACCGCCCGTTCCTGTATATTCCTTCTTTACAACATGAAGAAGATCAGACCCTTTTTGACTGAACATGCTACCCAACTGCTTGTTCAAGCCCTAATCCTATCCTGGCATGATTATTGTAATGCGCTACTTGCCGGTATCCCAGCTTCCACAATCAGACCTCTTCAACTGATTCAGAACTCTGCAGCCCGACTTGTGTTTAACCAGCCCAAGCGAACTCATGTCACTCCATTACTCACTTCCCTCCATTGGCTCCCTGTAGCTGCTCGCATTCAGTACAAGTCACTGACTCTGGCATACAGAACCATTTCTGGATCTTCCCTCTCCTACCTTCACTCTATCTATTCAAAATATACTCCGACTCGTTCACTTCACTCCAGTGATGATTGCCGCCTGGCGATCCCACCTCACCGAGGAGCTAATTCTCACTCCGTGGTGTTCACCACTGCAAAATGGTGGAACGTTCTTCCCAACTCTGTCCGTAAGGCAGAATCACTAAACAGTTTTAAGAAACTACTGAAGACACATCTCTTTAACAAATACCTGTTGTAGAGGAAAAAAAAAAGGGGGGGGGCATCGTATAACAATCAGGTTTGATGAATTTACAGTATAGTTGGTTTTCTCCATAACTTCTGACTTGTAATGTTCTCATTTGTAAGTCGCTTTGGATAAAAGCGTCTGCTAAATGATTAAATGTAATGTAAATGTAAGCACAGAGGTGTTTGCGTCTGTGTGCTGGTGTAAATGTGGGGGTTGGGGTGGGTTGTTATATGCATAGCAACAGTGGACTATAACCTGAGGGTTATGCTGAGACAGGGGTTTTGTCCACATGTTTTCTAAGCTTTATTCTTAAAGCTATGTCAAGTTAGCATGGCTGCTTTAACCTAAGATTTAGGAGGAAGATAAAAACCATCAAGGTTCTTCTTCAGAAGTCAGTGTACTGGCCCGAGGGTAGACCCAAACCTAAAGTAAAGATACATAATAGGATCACAGCATCTCTATTTTTTCTGACTCTATGCACTGACATCCGCTTTCAATCATAAATTAATTTCAATCGTAATCGCCCAGCTCCACATCACACATCCACTCACAAGCGGCAAGTACGTAGTACTCTGGCTGGTTAGTGATCCCCTTCCTTGCCTTGTTCTGATTTTGAAAAAAAAATCTCCCCATGGGGATTAATAAAGTATTCTGATTGTCCTCTGCCACAGAGATAATTAGTGGAACCTCCGGCAGGTGCATCAATTACATTCCTGACCTCCTTGTTTCCATCTCCCCTCCCACCTGGCATTCATTCATGCCTCCACCACAGAGTTGTTTAATACATTGGCATGTGGAATTTTATTTATTATATTTTCTTTTATATATTACAATGAAATAAGCTTTTACAGATTTAGTTCTACTCATGCATTCTTTAATCATCAATCAGGTTAAGCAAAACGTGTAAATTTCCAGTAGCATACTAAATCATTAAATGTCTATTTATCTTAAGACTTGACCTTGTGCTGATTTTAATTCACTGTAAAAAAAAAATAAAGCCATTAAAATTTTACATCACTAAAAATTCTGTTACTGAAATACAAAACAAATTAAAATGATGTGTGCACAGATTATGGAAATCTACCAGATGTACATAGGGCTTTGCCAAAATATCTGGGCTGTTTTAATGTGTAAGTGAGAAATCACTTCTGTCCAACCCTTGAAAGAAAAAAATAAACAATAAGGTGGAACAATAATATAATGTGTGTGTGTCTCTAAGAAAGTTCACAAAAAAGTGAGTGGACACATTGTTTAAGAAGTCTTACATCACCATCCAACAATGCCAGTGCAACACACACTAACACACCACCACCACCACCACCACCTCAGTGTTAGTACAGTGCTAAAAAATATCCACTTATATATAGTCGATAACATCCATTTAGCATTAATTTATGTTTAAGATAATCTTACATGGAGAAAAATTAAAGATGGTAAATAAGCCTGCTAAATGTCAATTAAATATAATAGTTATTTAATTAATGCATAAAGTATCAGTTTTCAAAAAACTGGTAGTCTGGCTACTGCATGAGCTTAGAATCTCTGTCTTTTAATTATTATGAGATAATCATATAATCAGTCAATCTTCTTTAAGCTTGAATTTCACTGTGCTTCAGTGTGATAAGACTAATAACAATGGGTATTATTATATAGTAAAAAACAAACAAACAAAAAACATTAAAGTAAAATAAGTAATTAATAATGTGTCTTAGTATCTTTATTTTCTATCAGTCATTTATCAGTCATCAGTAATAATCCAAGACTTTGCTAGATATAACCAAAATCCTGTAGAGAGTGATTTTCTTTAAAATCTTTACTCGAGCCCAGTGCCCGAAACATTCTCCCCTGGATGGGCATGGGGAACCCCCCCGCGACCCTAATATAGGATAAAGCGGAAGATAATGAATGAATGAATGAATGAATGAATCTTTACTCAAATGTACTCGAAAGTTTTTTTATGTAACTCAAATATCAGTGATGTTAAAAAATCAAAGAAAACAGGATAACGAATAAACCTTACTTTTGATTAATCTTCACTTAGGTCATCATACTGTAATTGATTAGTGTTAACATGGACCTCAATGAATTACTTCATATGTTCATGTTACATCCACACAGCTTCAACAAGAACAAATTCTGAAGTAGCACACAGTGTCATGTGTCTTGTCCTTGAGTTACTAAATTATTTAATAGTGTTGATAAAGACATAACATCTGACAGTGCTAGGGGGAAAGGATAAAACCAAAAGTATGTTGAGCCTGAATGCAGCTGGGTATTCACAGTTTTGGTTTACCTTTATTTCTTTTCACTTAGCCACAAAGCATGGGGCTTTCTCCAGTCCGTCCATTGAGACCAATTATCTCAGCATGGGTTTGTGTGTGGTTCCTGTGCCTTATCCAAACCACATTATAGAAAACACAGTGACAAGCATGCCATCTTTATTCTGCACTTGCACTGCTGAAAACAATCATACAGGACAAGATTTGCTTGAATAATAAACAGAAAATGGAGCCAAAAATATTATTAAAGTTTTTTTATCCATAACAATTTTATCTGTAAACAAGAATGGCACTATTTATGATAAGCATTTCATGGAATGCTGAAATATTGAGAGGATAATAAAGCTAGACAAATCAAAATTATAATTTTGGTTTTAGGGAAAAAAAATCAAATTTAATAAACCAATTTTTTTTAACAACCCGTGGATTTGTGATCTGTTACATCAGCGCTGGCCTGTGGATACCGGGGTTCCACCGGGGACTGACCTCTAACCAACGATTTCATCGTGCTCAAATAGTCTACTATTAAAGCTAATTTTAAATCCAAATTTTTTAATCTTGCTTTGTGACAACAAAAAAAGCAAGTTACTTGCTACGAATGAGCAGCTTTTACCAACAGAAGCTGCATTATTGTGTATTAAAAAAAGGCATTAAATACACATGGAATTCATTTACACTAGCAATTTGCGCTTGTAAACATTTCTGCAAAAAATAAAATCGTTAAATAACTGATGAAGAAGAAGGTCTAAGACCAAACCTTGCTGTAAACTTGGCAGGAGCACAAGTTGTGGCAATCACTATTTATGAGAAATTATGGTAGGTATGGTGACCATTGTTTCTTTCGTTACCTGAAAAACAATAAAGCTTTCTCCTTTTATATCCATTTATATGCATTTGTAGTCAAGTGTTTATGGTTGTCTTCATATAATAAGTCTTACTACTTATGTACTTATCACACCGATGTGTAAGAAAATAACATTCTATATCTTTTGGAAATAAGAAACAGTTTTTTTCTTACCTTGCATTTTTGACTTTTTGTTCTGATATGCTTAACTGTTCTGGTTACAACTCAGAGACAAAATGTGGCAAATAAATGATCTCATCTGCGTACCTAAATGTACTACATGACCAAAAGAGCCCACTAATGGGCACAAAAGAAGAAGACCCTCTAGGGATGATCAGCTCTTCTGTTATAATGCACCTCTAAATAAATTCACTAAAAGTTCAAACTAAAAGGAATTTAGCAGGTTTTTTTTCAGAATTTTAAATATGTTTTTCAGGCTCCTATTTGGAAATGCTTAAATACATCATTTTAATTTTAAACCTTTGTTTAACTGACCAGAGGCAAGTCGGACAATTTAAATTCATCAGTCAAAGTGCTAAAAAAATTACCACAGGCTTGGAACACTGTCTTTACAATGGTAAGCCTCCCTGGCCCCAAAAGCAACAAAGCAATAACATAAACAGAGAGTGACGCCACAATAAGTGGCCCTTTTCTGCTACACAGAGGACAAGTCATGCTGGAATATGAAGATTATTATGCCCTGTGGGTCTCACATGGAAAGCTTACTGTGAGGACTGTTATATTTGCCAATACCTCTGTGTGTTGTCTTATATGTATTTACTGTCCACATGATTTATTGGGTTGAAGTTGGTGAGAATTTCAAAGAGGAGTAGGCTAACAGATTTTTCTTCATATTCCTGGGACCTATAAGGCATTGTGATAGCTTGTGTATTAAATCAGTGTTTGCTTGATAAACCAATTCAATTTTGGTGCTAAATGATACCCTAAACAACTGTGTGCTACATTAATTCAAATTAGGCCAATGGTACCTTTAGGATTTTTAAGATTGCATGATTATGGAAATAGAAGTGAAAATAAATCTGTGTTCATTTATTCAGAACTGTTCAGGTACAAAAGACAGTTAAAACATTTTAAAAAGTATGTATGTGTTGCATTTTATGCACACTTTTCCTCGAATGAACCAGAACTTATAATAAATGAATAAAAAATTGTTGTAAATGAATTATAGAATTGTGTATTTATTTTCCTATCTGTGTATCTTAATTAGGATTGTAAGGAGTTCTAAAGCACATATCTCAATGCTTATTTAGCAAATGCCAGGGACAGGTCACCACATGCGCAATAGAAAACACATAAACACACACACACTCACTCATTTTTATTCTCACATAGTGTTAGTTTTTATGCATCTCCAATTTACCTGACATGCATGTCTTTGGTTTGTAGGAGCTCTGTGAGGAAATTCATACAGCTGCATAAAATGACTCAAGCTGATCTTCAAGAAGTTGAACCGGGAAGCTTGCTGTGTGACAAATTACAATGTGACAATACTATTATCTGTGCCATCATGCTGTACTCATTTTTTAAATAGTGCAACTTATGTTATAAATCCTCAAAAATTATTGTAGTATGAGATGAAGAATGATATGAGTAAAAATGCCCATAAGCATGTATTTTTATTACAGTAAATGACTGTAAATGATACATGACAAAGTCTCACAACAAATGAACATAAAACCCAACATGAGATGTAAAAGGGTGGATATTGTACAAAACTACATAATATGCACAGGAGATAGGAATGAACAATTACAATGCAATAATAAACAAACCCAAGTAACAAAATGAAGGGGCCGTGGACGAAACAAAAAAAAAAGTCCAATCATACTTTTAAGTATATACTTATGCGTAGAGTTTGCATGTTATTCCTGTGTCTCTGTGTCAGTTTTTTTTCCCTCCCTCAGATTAAACACATGCTAGAATTTAAACTGAAAACCATAAAGTGTCTGTATATTTGACCTGAGATAGACTGGTGACCTGTCCAAGCCATTTACTTAATATTGTTGGATGAGGAGTGTATGTAGAGGGATAATAAATCATCATGAGATAAGTAATAGGAAAGGAAATAAGAAAAATGAAGATTCTAATACATAAGTCTGTTTTCAGATGTAAACATTTTGTCTAAATCTTTAATTTTAGGAAATATTGGAGCAAACTCTCATAGGCTTATATGTTGTAAAACCACTGTTCTTTTATTTTTTTATGGTGTATAAGATATCAATCTAAAAGGTAACAAGTAACTAAATTTGTTGAATAATTATAAAAAAGTAAAAAGTACAATAAGCTATGATGATAACAGTTTATAGTACTTTGTGCATGATAACAGCAGATGAATGATAACAACTTCAAAGATTTTACAGTTAAAACAGCAAATTTAAGAGAAATTGAATCCAAAGCTAAACTACTTCATGTTCAAACAGTGCACAGCACACACAGTGAAAGAATGCGCCCATGGCATAAATGCCATATGTTGTGCTCCTAGTTTCTCTTGCACTTGCTGTGAAAGCATCTCTTAAAGTATTCCCATGTGGTCTCAGCACTTTTTTAAACTATATATATATATATATATATATATATATATATATATATATATATATATATATATATATATATATATATATATATATATATTAAATAATTACACACACACACACACACACACACACACACACACATATATATATATATATATATATATATATATATATATATATATATATATATATATATATATATATATATATATATAACAAATTAAAATTAGGTAGTGAAGAAATGGCTAGATAAAGATTTTATATGGCCTGGTTGCATGGCTAAAACTACAATCCCATAGTGTCACAGTGCCACAAAGGTTTTTTCTGGTAAAAAAAAAAAAAAAACAAATACATAATAAAGACATCTTATCTCAAAACTCTCCATTTAACCCAACTCATCAACAAACAGTAATACATGCTGCTTTGGATGGATGAAAGTCTTTTTGATTTAGTCAGACTGGGGTACAGTGCTGTTATCACAGTTGAGTTTTTAATTAACTTAATGATACCATGTACCATGGCCATCTCAATTAATCACTCTTCCTTTGATGTTTGCAGGAATATAAGATTAGTGAGCAACGCCACTGCAACCTTAGCATATGTTCATAAGAATAGTTAAAACTGCCATGCTTACAGTTTCACCTCTTCCTTTAAGGTTTTTTATTGATGTTCTTGCACTTCAACAAACACTGAGAGTGTTAACAAACAGTGGTTTGAAGTGATTTAATCATTCATTATGTGGGACTTGGTCTTTGGAAAGTAATTATTTTCTAGGCCTGTGTGACAGGACTGTTTCTGATGTGACCTGCTGTCTTGATCAAAAAGGAACACAGAAGACAGTAAAAAAACAAACACTCCCTATATCCTTTAAAACGTTAGAAGGTCTCAGACTAGAGCCAGGAGTCTATTGAAAATAATGCCAGTACTGCATTTCTTCTGGCTTATATCATGCCTTTGTAGGATGCTAAATATGACTACTTCCACTCTGGGGAAGCAGAGGTGTAGTGGGAAGTCATCTAAGGATACTCTCGCTTGGCTCACTTCCCTCCTGGATTATATTTCATTTTATTTGATTTTTTTTATCTGTCTGCACAGTTTTAACAACAGCATTTCTAGTATTATCCATGATAGAGAAAGAATGGAAGTCAATGTGCTAGATTTTTATTAAGAAAGATTCAACATATTTATGTTTGATGCACTGTGCTATTTCATGCATTTATTGACTGTGTAAAAAAAGACACAACAAAGCACTTTAATCTGATAAAATCTGTTTAGTGATTTAAGATTTGGTGAAGCGATTTCTTTACATCTACATTTTTATTTTACAAGCACTTTTATCTACAGCAATGCACAACTAAGAGAGTACAATGCAAGGTATTAGATTTCAGATCAAAACTGCAGCTTAGTCTTTTGTTGTCCAATGGCGGATTAGCTAACAGAGAGACCCACCCCACCACCGGCTCTTTCTGTTAGGGGTCATCACAGCCGATCTTCATTTTGCCCTTCCCTGAGTATTTTCCTAGATCATCCCAGTCATCTGTATGACCTCCCTTACCACATTCATAATCTCTGCCCTTTCTCTCCTTGTCCCACCTGGTGGTCTTATCATCAGAATACTTTTTCCACAAAAAAATTTCATCCTTCCTCTGTACTTCCTCTGTCCAAACCACCACAACATAACCTCCTTAACTCTTTCTCCAAAACATCTAATATGTCCTTTTTTCTACAATAAACTTATTCTAATTGTATCCACCCTTGTTTCTCCCAATGAAAATAGCAGCATCTTTGTCTCTGCTTCTGCCTTTTGAACACGTACACCGTGTGGAAACTAATCAGATCTAGTTTCAAACTTGGATCCCCAGTTCTGAGAGGTGGTTGTATTAACCACTAAACCACTGTGCCGACCCAACAACTCTTTAAAAAGCTAATTATTGTTTATAATTTAATATGTCTGTGGCTTGTCAATGATAAAAAGTATTTTACAAATCATATCTGCCAATTTAGGGCGGCACATGGCTTAGTGGTTAGTACGTCCTCCTCTCAGCGCTGGGGATTCCCGGTTCGAATCCCAATCTCGGTGGAGTTTCCATGTTCTCCCTGTGTCTGCGTGGGTTTTCTCCGGGTTCTCCGGTTTGCTCGTACAGTCAAAAAAAACATGGATCAAGGTCAATAGAATTCTTTAAATTGCCCCATATAGAGTGCGTTTGTGTGTGTGACTAGTGATAGATTGGCGTCCTGTCCTGGGTGTATCTGCCCAGCGCCTGAAACACCCCATCCCCCACCCCCCACCCCCCGCCCCGAGACCCTAGTAGAGGATAAAGCAGAAGATAATGGATGGATATCTGCCAATTTAGTGCAGGCTGAATATAGGAGACAACATTTTTTACCAGTGGAAATAATTTAAACTGTTTTAAGTATAATGATTTATGTTCTAAAAGAATAGACCAATTGTAGCATCTAGTTGCTATTGAATTCACCTTGAATCCATGTTTTCGGACTGGGGGAGGAAACCGAATAACCTGCTAACGAATTCAAATGGTTAGACTAAATAATTGTTTTTGAAGGAATAAAACAGTTTTGCATTAGAGTATATATGTTATATATGTTCTGTTGCATTATAAAATGGATGGACAGTACTTAAAATATTGACGATATAAGTTTATTTATTAGAGTAGTTCCCATGAAACTGTATGCAATTCAATGCTTTTTGAGAGCCAGTTCTTTGTAATAAGTTCCACTTTTGATGTTTGGCTTATCTTATGTAAGGTCACAGCTAAAAGAGTAAAAGGGCAATTTTTTAATGCCGTATATCCAAAATGTCTCATCTGAAGCAATTTCACCATCACTGTAAAATTCCTTACTTTAGCTGCTGGTGCATTAAGACATATCTCTGGTAGAAAATTCTTCCTCACTGCCTAGAAGCCAGAAGCGGTGCAGTCACTGAGCCATGTGTGAAATCAGCCCAGTGTGGGGTAAAGTGGTCATTCCCTATAGAGAGAGGGAGATGGGAAGAAGAGGAAGAAAAAAAATGGGAAGGGGGAGCCAATGCCTGCTTTATTCTCAACGGGGCTGTGTGAGCTGAGATAAGCTTGAGAAGCCACCAGGTAAAGAAACACCTGTACTGGGACATACAAAGAGGTAATGAACCAAATATTAAAGAAAGGAATGCAAGCACACAAAAAAAGAGTGGCTGAAAAGTATTTAACCAGTTTTGATTTAGAAGTTTTACAGACATACTGGGCCTATATTGTGTAGTCATGATTTGAAGCTTTTCAATCTGTACTTACTGCTAAAAAAAATCAAGACATTGCATTTTCCTTCATGCCTATATTTTATTTATCATGGCCCTTTGGTGAAGGCAGCACAGTGGCCCATTGGTTAGAACTGATGAATCACTAAAAGGTTCCTGGTGTATTTTCTGGAAAAGGAAAATTGTCATTTTTCATTTGTATCTTGCTTGTATTTATTATCAGTCTGTGTAGGTTCCCTTTAGGAGTTCCTGATTTCTTCCACATACTAAAGATAATATAAGCCACCAAACTAATGTGATGGACTGGTAAGTAGCCTTAATTCTAATAAGTAGGAATTGATTCCTTCAATAAGGAATTGATTTAAAGTACTTTTGCTTTGAGTAAACTGGGAAAATCCATGAGTACAATAGGAGAACATGGAAACCCACCCAGATCAGGATTTGAATCTGCATCCACAGTGCTGAGAGGTGGACATGCAAACCTCTAAGCCACTGTGATAAGGATATTGAAATTTTCTATATTTGTATAGAAGGGCTGCATTTCAACCTGAGTTAAATGATCAGAGAAGTGGATGTGTATAAATAAAAAAAAGTTTCATTGTCAAATTTGCTACTAATTTTCCATATTTGGTTACTGCAAAATTGCTCTTATAATTTAAGTTAGTTGATAATTACTTCCTTCTCATTGGAAAAGTTTTAACTTATTTTGTTTTAATCAGATTTATGAATGCTGAGAAATACTCCACATTAAAATCTATGGCATTTTAAAGTGATTTGACATTATTTGTTTAAAGCAGTTGGTAAGTAATTTACCCTGTCAGTCCAATTAATCAATGTGTAAACAGAAATGCTAAGGAACTACAAGGACTCAACCCTTTGACAGGTGCAGCATACAAATTATTCTCTTAATGTTAAGGAAGGTCAGAGAAAAATAAACAAGCTCGAAGAATATTATATTAACTTAAAAGGAACGGGATAATCATACTGAACAAGAAACAACACAAAATTACAAAAGCAGACTAAACAAAAGTATATCTTTTAAACTTCATGTCACATTATTCTTCTTTAAATTGTATTTGTGGTAAGAAAATATGGTGGTGATCTTGAAAAAAGAATGAGAAGCAAAGAATTGTCTAAAGATATGAAAAGCAAAATTATAAAGAAGTTTGGACGATCTCAACTATATGAAAATATAGGGCTATTTTTTTTTATATACATAAGCTGACCTGCAGACACAAAGTACCACAGTTTTTCCTATGCATCACTATCATAATAAAGTAGGGGTTTATGGTAGGAGACCGAAAACTTAGGTTAGCAAAATGAAATTTATAACTGAGAACATTAGAGCTGAGACATCAAAGACAATCATTTTAAGAGACCATAGTGTGAACAAAATAACCTTTTGATAAAGCATGTCTTTAAACTATTTACAGATATAAACTTGAGGTCATTTACATTACATAGGGTCGATTGAAATAAAGATTTAATAAATAATCTAAGAGACTTGAATCAATAGTTACAGCAGGAGTTTTGTGGTTGTGTAAAATAAAATGTTAACATCTTTAAGACAGCTTTATAGTGTACATACACTATAGAAAATATATATATATCATCTATTTACTTATACTGTCTTATTTAAAATCAGACTAACCTGTTTAAGTATTAAATTATTACTATAAGGTAAATGACAGAATATTGAGAAAGAGTTATTAATGAATTTACAAGTTTACGTACACTAAAAATGCTTTTAAAAATGATGAAAACTCATAATGAAAATCATGGTTAAGAAACAACTTTTGAGTTATGTGCACTATATCCTGGTGTGATGTCATTGGAAAATCATTAAAAAAAAATCAGCCAGGAAATCAGATATTAGTCTGGTTCATCATTCGGTTCAAACTTCAGATGCCTTAAGTTGCTCAAAAGATGTTCAGCTTTTAAAAACCATAGGAATGGGAAAAAAAAATAAAATACCTTGTAAGGATTCTGGTGAGGCTGTTAATTGGCAAAATAGTTACAACATAGTTAATGTTTTGCAGTAGGCATTAAGAATTCCATACTAAATTCAGAGCTGAAAAGGCATGTGCAAGCAAAGCGGCCCAGATATCTGACTCAGAATTCCACCAGATAATTATGAGAATCTTCTGGAAGGATTCCCAAAACATTTGACCCATGTTATAGAGTTTAAAGGCAATTCTACCAAATGCTAAAGAAATGTATGCAAACTTGTGAAAGTACTAAATAATATCTAAAATAGATATCTTATTGGGGCGTCTTGGTGGCTTAGTGGTAAGCATGTTTGCCTTTAAGTGCTGGGGATTCCCTGTTCGAATCCTAATC
Source organism: Corydoras sp. C115 (assembly GCA_019802505.1). Lineage (NCBI taxonomy): Eukaryota > Metazoa > Chordata > Actinopteri > Siluriformes > Callichthyidae > Corydoras > Corydoras sp. C115. The sequence goes on along the minus strand of JAFMOC010000066.1, from coordinate 1,227,107 downwards.
TGAGTAAAGTTTCCATGTTCTCCTTGTGTCCCTGTGGGTTTCCTGCATGTTCTCTGTATCCCTCCCATAGTCCAAAAACATGGAACAAGGTAAATGAAATGCTCCAAATTGCCCCATGTAATGTGTGTTTGTGTGTCTCTGTGTGAGTGAGTGTGTGCCCAGCAATAGATTGGCGCCCTAGAGTATATCTGCCCAGCGAACGAAACGTTGTCCCAAGGATGGGCATGGCGAATCTTCCCCATGACCCTAGTAGAGGATTAAGTAGAAGATAATTGATGGATGGATGGAAAATATTGTATTCTGGAATTTAGCAAATAAAAATAATAATAATTTTAACTGACATAAACCTGAAGAGTCAAGTTTATGTCTGTTTTGTTTATACAGTGTATGTAAAGTTCTGTGTATGTAAAATGCGTTTACATTTATTTGGAGACCAATTTAATTTAATGAGGCACAGAAAAGTACATTTAGTAAGACAATTCAGCTTTGCTTTAATTGGCCAAAAGGACTGAATTCTGAAAAGGACTGAAAACTTTGTGTTTATGGCAGATTTGGGGTGTTCTTGACCTTTCCTTTAGGGACCTTCTCAATAATTAGCGCATTAAATAATAGAGAGACTTAGTTTGTCTTGTTTCCTAAAGTCTTGTTTAGTTACTCTTTTGGCATTTGAAAGTCTGACTGTCTGCTAGTGTTGCAACCCTCAGCAATAAGTTTGTGAGTGTGTGTGTGTGTGTGTGTGTGTGTGTGCTCTGCTCTTCCTCATCAAAGCTATCCCCCATTTTATTTTAATGCACTGGCATTAGTTTTCCATGCCAGCAGTTTAATGTGGGTATGAAATGTAAGATGAGAGCCCCTCAGTTCTTTCCTGGCATAAAAAAAAAAACTTCAGCCATCATCAGCTTTCACCAGCTCTCACTCTTCTCAAGTTCCCCATTTCGACAGTACAATTGCTTTAAACTTGCATCTCAGAACTACAGAGGTATCACAAAGTGCACAAAAGTGCCAGGAAAGTGCATGAAGGATGGACTGGGAATCAGAGGAACTGTGCTGTCTCTTTTACTTTTCTAGCACCACATTTGTCTTTGCGTGTCATACATGTAAGACTTTTCAGTTCCAGAACTGAAGAGGGGGACATTTTCTACCTTGATCTATTTATGACAGACAAAATTTTTGTAAATGTCATCTAGGTTTCTGTCATTTCAGTGTAGTCATGTTTCATGCTTAATCAACTATCTGACCAAAAGTATTTAAACATTTCAACATGGCCATTTAGCAAATTTTTAGCAACATTTTTCTGAATTTTGCAAGCCCTTAAACAGAGACTTTTGAAAATGTTCCAGGCACTGTGTAAATTCTTCCTCACTGAGTCATGGTTAATCATCTCCTAGTTCCTAATCTCTTTTAATATACATTTCTCCAAATCATTCCTTGTTCCAGGTATGTTCTGTAACTAAGCGGCCAGGATAATTTTAATCTGGCATTAAGTTTATACTCTTCGGATTAAAATAAAAAGTCGTCTTTGTGGATGTACACTGTTTGGCTTTGTTAATGCCTTACTAGGTTTGCAAGGGGTTCCCATGCTCATCCAAGTGAGAATGTTTCGGTGGTGCTGGGCAGCCTATATAGAGGGAATTTAGAGCAGCTAATTCACCTTAAATCCATGTATTTCGACTGTGGGAGGAACTTAAAAACTTTGAGAAAACCCACGCAGACACAGGAGGAAAATGAAAACTTTACCCAGATGGGGATTTGAAGCTGGATCCCCAGCACTGATAGGCAGACGTGCTTAGTGCCCCTTAGAAGAATGTCTTACAGCAAAAGTAAATATTCTCTAACCTATAATGCAATGAGATATGTATAAAAATATTAACATCAGTTGTGATGTGATAAACAGTAAGCCATCTGTGCCCCGCTGTCACAGTAAAAGCGGTGTGGTCTTTGTGTCTCACTTTCTTAGTTAGAGATTTCCTCATGACCACGAATCCTAGTTGAGCTTGTCCAGTAGATGGCCTGGGGCCTCTATAATTTTTTGGTGCCTGTCACTCTCACAGAAGCAGACATGACCTGAGTGCCTATGAGTTCCAGAAAAGGAAAGCGTGATGTCAGTGCTTCTAAGTCTCAATAAAGGATATGTAGCTTTAATGTTCGTCAATTTTGCAAAAGACTTGAGCAGCCGCACAGTAATTTCTTTACAGCAAGAACTCCCTAGTTTGATTACAGGTCAGAGCAGTTAGGGTTTTATTTGTAGAGTTTAGGGTAGAGTAGCAATTTCTCCCCATGTCTGTAAGGATTTACGCAGTCTAAAACATGTTACAATGGACTGCCAACCCATCTAGGGTGTTTCCCTGCCTTCTGCTCTGTGAGCACTGTGAAAGGCTCTAGCTTCTCTGCTACCCTAATCAGATGAGTAGTTCAGAAAACAAATGAATGGTCAACTGTAACTCTCACTGATGGTGGCATTTATGGCATGGTAATTAAATATTATAAATAGGAAATGTCAGCAACAAATGATGACAGATTTTTTAAATCTATCCAAAATCAGGGCATTAGAGTCATAATCCATCGATAGCATTAGCATAAGCTGCAGCCAAGTTATCCCCCATTCTTTTTAACCATCCTCCTGAAGATGTGTACATGATGATTGTGAGTGTCAGTGGAAATAGTAGTGTGTGCAGACTCTTCCAAAATAAGCTGACCCTGAACAAGAAGAATAAAAGAAAAACTCCATTTACCACAATACAGAAATGCAATTTCTTTAAAGCCGGTCATATTACAACTTAACCATCATCTAATTTGAAAACTATATAAACACATGTTTGCATGTCTAATAAGTTGTGCTATAGTTGTGTGTATAAATGTGTGGATGCTCTTGTCACAGTTTGATGTAAGCAAAGAGCATAAAATCCTGCTGTTTGTTGTGTTGCACTGGAAGGGGACATGTTTTCAACAAGTTTTTCTTATCGCTGCCAGACCCAAATTGGCTGAAAAACCAAAACTCCAAATCTGGCTACTGTTTCTAGAAGGACGACACTGTCTTCATTCATCAGCAGTTTTGCCAACAAGCTAACCATAGAGAAAAGAAAATGTCCTAGTAGCCTGTCCTAAAAGTGATTATTTTCTCAATCATTGCTTAATGAGAACTGTATTAGCTCTCGCAATGCTTATGCATATGGTAGACATGTGAGAGGTGTAGCACATCATTAAATCAGCAAAAGCTTTATATTGTCAAGGTTAAACCAAGGAGGAAGAAAAGCAGTTGGGGAGTCCTATTCTTTCCCTTGGGTGAATCAGAGAGAAAGGAATGGACAGTAATTGTGTCTGGCTTCCATTTTCCAAGTGCTGACCAGCTGTGTCCCACAGATATCAGGATGACTATACTAAAGAATATCTCAGTATGCGGCCAAAGCACCCTACATTGCATCCTTTATCCAAGAATGCAACACAGCCATTTTAGTCATGAAATAAAATCCTTCAAATTGGATAAAACAGTGATGTTGTGCAATGACAGAGAAACTGTTCTCATTTATCATCACACGTAATTACAATGTTGAATATGAATTCCAAAAAGATGTCAGCAGTTATATTTTCTTATATCTTTATGTGTTATCCTACTTTAATCAAATTTGTTAAATATAGCAAATAGACATACTGAGTCAAAATGCACATACACATGAGGCAGAAAGGGAGAAAAAAGTAAAAATGATAAAACATCATAAAATGATACATTTATATATAACCTAAACAGGGTAATTGGGTACAGTAGAGGTGTACTGTACAGTGTACTGTAGAGGTGTATCCCAATAAAGCAAGAGGCAGTCAAACACAGTGGACGGGTCAGCAGTCCACCACAGGGCAGAGACACAAACACATTCAATCAGACATTCACAGTTAGGGGTAATTCAGTATCTTGAGATAACCTGGCTAGTATGTAGTAGACTCCGGGAGAAAACTGATGCTACAAAAGGAAACACACAAAACAACATTAAAGTACATTGCGAAAAAAGCAATAAAAAGAGGAATGAACAAAAACAATTTTTAAAGAAAGTGGTACATGTTGTGGAATTTCAATAACAACTGAAATAAAAAATTGATTCTATTGGCCAGCTTTTTACAAAAAATTGGTAAATATAAACAACATTAGAAGTTGATCCCACAACTAAAAAAAAAAAAAGTTAAACACTAGTTCACATCACCTCCCTCACCACACCAACCTGATATAACATTAACTAAATACATCCTATCACTTGCATGAAGTCCAGGATGAATTCAATGTCTTGTTTAATATGATAGTTATCTACAGTAGCATCCAACCATAAACATAACAAAATTAAACATAAAAAAATACCTTGAGATCTTACATAGGAAACAAAAATGTGTATCGCAAAATGCAAAACACTGTAGCAATTGTGACCTACACAAAAAATGGGGTAAGACATCGTCCAGGCCATCACTTATTATTGTAGATTTAAACCCAACTACTTATACATCAACAGCCAGCAACTTTAGAGTATATTAAGAAAGAGAACAATTTAATATTTCACTGGCATATGTAAGAAAATGCTAGTGTAAGATAATTCTATTACACTAGTAAATACGCAGCAACAGCACATAAGCACATTCAGTAGCTCTTCATTGTGTACACTGTCCCAAATAACATGTTCAGTTTTCAATGACTGTTACTTAATTAGAACAACTTCTAATGAGAATTCTTTATGAGTCTTTAGAATACCTTTCTCCCAGAGGGTGGAAATAATGTCTGAGTTTCACAGTGAAATTTAAAACAGCTTCCAGCAGCTAATGATGCATCACACTGGAGAGAGAGAACAGGAGTCCCCTTCTGTTTACTGCTTATGTTAACCAGGACACTGTTTTCTGCTTATGTTAACCAGGACACTGAAAACAATACTGTTGTTTAAAAAAATACTGCTACATTTGGAATTCTTGCCAGTACTGTGTTGGTATAATATACACTAGAACAATCAGGCTTACAAATTAAGTTGTCATTACATCCATCCAACGTAACCTTCTGACCAGTTTTGTTGCTGCGATAACCGATTACATGGTGACATCCATAAAAGAGAAATTCCTGGATCTGTTTTGGTGATGTAACTATCTGACGGTGCCAGTAGGTTGGACCAACGTTGTCTAATAGTCATCAGTTGACAATCGATATGCTATTTATTAATTATTTTAAAGGCTGGACTAGTGCAGTAATTCTCATTTGCCCAAATTATTTTATTATTATATAATATTATCCATCCATTATCTTCTGCTTTATCCTCTACTAGGGTAGCAGGGTGGGAGGGGGTTCCCCATTCCCATCCAGGGAAGAACATTTTGGGCGCTGGGCAGACACTCCCAGGACAGGGCGCCAATCTATCGTAGGGCACACACTCACTCACACAAACACAAACTCCCTAGCGCTGAGAGGCGAACGTGCTGACCACTAAGCCACTGTGCCTCCCTATATTATATAATATATTATATTATATTACATTATACATAATCTTTAATTAATTCATTCATTCATTATCTTCCACTTTGTCCTATATTAGGGTGGCAGGGGGGGTTCCCCATGCCCATCCAGTGGAGAACATTTCGGGAGCTGGGCAGACACACCCAGGACAGGGCGCCAATCTATCGCTGGGCACACAGACACGCACACATACACACACTATATGGGGCAATTTGGAGAACTCAATTGACTTGATCCATGTTTTTGCACTGTGGGAGGAAACCAGAGAACCTGGAGGAAACCCACACGGACACGGGGAGAACATGGAAACTCCACCTAGATGGGGATTCGAACCGGGAATCCCTAGTGCTGAGAGGTGAAAGTGCTAACCACTAAGCCACCGTGCTGCCTGATCTTTAATTCACTTACTTATTTAGTGGTGGGGCGGCACGGTAGCTTAGTGGTAAGCACGTTTGCCTCTCAGTGCTAGGGATTCCCGGTTCGAATCCCAATCTGGGTGGAGTTTCCATGTTCTCCCTGTGTCCGTGTGGGATTCCTCCGGATTCTCCGGTTTCCTCCCACAGTCCAAAATCATGGATCAAGTCAACTGAGTTCTCCAAATGGCCCCATATAGAGTGTGTCTGTGTGAGTGAGTGTGTGCCCAGTGATAGATTGGCGCCCTGTCCTGGGTGTATCTGCCCAGCGCCCGAAACGTTCTCCCCTGGGTGGGCATGGAGAAACCCCCATGACCCTAATATAGGATAAAGCGGAAGATAATGACAGTGGTGGTTTACAGAGATGCTCACAACATTGCAGGAGTCCCATTTAGCATTTGAAAAATAGAAGTGAAAGTAAAAAGAAGTGAGCATACCATTTGGAATTATTTAATTTGTGTTCATAGACAAAATATAATTAACATCAGTCTGTGATTCAAATATTTTTAGTCCTTCAGAGAAATCATTGAAGGCTCTGATGGCCCGCCACTGCTATAAATGTTTACCCTGTTTCTATACATTCATTTGCATTTTTGTTGATGTGTTGTTTGATTTTTTTTGTCCGCTATGTAAAGACAAATAAATCAAAGAGAGTATGTTTTTACAAAACTGTATGTATGTTTTATAATTTAAATGTCATACTGTAAGACAATAGTTGTGTAAACATGCCATTCACATCTATTTTAAAACTTTATTACACATGGAGACATTCCTGACATCTGTAATGTAGTATTGGTGGCAATTTCTTTTTCCTGACAGTGTAGCACTCAGCTTAGATGTGCTATACTTTTGTTCAGATCTGATTGCAACTGCGCTTATCACTCCCAGCACTGAGAGTAAAGAAAGCTCAGAGGACCTACATGTCAGCACTGGGACATTGGTATTTAGATCTCAAGAGCACGGCATCCGCTATTAGTATGGTTAGCTGTTCCTATTACAAATCTTGTGCTTGCTACCACTTTGTAAATACATATTATTTAATCTAATGCTATCTGACATTAGAGTGCATGTTGAGTTGCCACTTGGCTGTCCATTGGCTGCAGAATAGTATTGTAAGATGTTAAATCCTGCTAGCCATACACAGAAGTCTATTTTCTGCTTATAGTGTACACATTCTTTGAGGAAAACATCTGTGTGCATGTGCAGCAAGTAAGATTAGTGTGTCACCTGAAGTATGATGTGGATAGTAGGAGGGTAACACGCCCATCTGAGTCATCATTTCATGCAATACATGGTAAGTAGCATATGTACATGCCCTTAGTATTTTATATTGCTATAAATTTATTTATTGTAAATATTCATAAACAATTATTTGTCTCTTGTGGTTTTCTGCACGGATTAAGATTTAATATTAAGGGATATCAATGTATGGATATTTAGTAATTGTTCAGTGCCACTAATGTACAGTAAATATAGCTACAAAAGTCCTGCATTATACTGGTATATAAAAAGGATAGACAGGTGCAGAATCCTGATTGAGTGGACAATATAGATTCAAGTGTGACACTTTACACTGTCAGAGTCACAGGACATGATTACACTATTTGCTAGCAATAGCAGCCAGTTTAGTGCACAAAAATGTATAAATCATGGAAGCATTTATATCAAATGATCACAAGCTGCCAGCAGGTGCTGTGCAGCTTTCTAACACAACAGGCTCACACATCCCTCAGACCCTCGATCATAAATCATAATCAGAACGGACAGAACTGAATAGGATCAACAAATGTTTCTACATCTGTCTTCATTATAAGAGCTAATTACCCATGGTGAGATGGGAAACAACAGGATAAGAGTGTTTATGTGGGTGCAGACATATTATGAAGGGCAGAGCTTAATTGCATACTGTTTTATAATCACATGTAATAATATTAATAGTTCTTATTTATTAAAAGTGTAAACAGATCAGTAAATGATAGCAAATCCAAATCAGTCCAACAGCTGATGTAGCCATTTACCTTATAAACAGCATGAGCTCTCGAAGGTATTCACTTTTTACTTTCCATTTATGTTATTCACAGATTGACTGGATGATATCAAGATCATTAAGGCACTTTCAGAGTCATACGATTACTTGTGTTGGAGAATGGGTTGACGAAGTACATCTGTAATGTTGAACCTGAAACTCACACAGCATCTGCTGTTTATATACAAATAACATGATGACTATCATGGTAGAGGACATCTTTTTTTTTGTTCAATGGTTCATCACATGTGCAATAATCCATGTCTGGGACAGCATACTCGATCATCACGAGCAGTCAGCCCAAATTAATTACAAAAAGAAAAGTATATATATATACTGTATATGCATTCCAATGCAAAAAATAATAAATACAATCACCAAAACATTCATTCATTCATTCATTCATTATCTTCCGCTTTATCCTATATTAGGGTCGCGGGGGGGGGGGGGGGGGGGGGGGTTCCCCATGCCCATCCAGGGGATGGCACGTTTTGGCGCTGGGCAGATACGCCCAGGACAGGGTGCCAATCTATCGCTGGGCACACACTCACACACACGCACACAAACACACTCTACATGGGGCAATTTGGAGAACTCAATTGGCTTGATCCATGTTTTTGGACTGTGGGAGGAAACCGGAGAACCCGGAGGAAACCCACACGGACACGGGGAGAACATGGAAACTCCACCCAGATGGGGATTCGAACTAGGAATCCCTAGTGCTGAGAGGCGAACAGGCTAACCACTAAGCCACCGTGCCACCCCTTCACCAAAACACAAAAGTGAAAAAAGTTACCCCGGTGCTTCTACATATGGTTGGATCTTCTGTCACGAAATGCTAATGCCATGGCCAGAAAGGACAATGTCCAAAGTTGTAGTTATAGTAGTTTTTACTGCAGAAGACACCAGATAAATAAAGCCATAACACACGACACAACACAACATAAAGCAAATTCCAACACTGAACACAGGGAAGGAAGGGCTTTTAAACATGTAGGGATGGTCATGTGACAAGACACACAGCCGCACCAGATCTTTACTAAAGACATATAAAAACATCAGGGCCCACTAAGGGGCGCTGAATTCCTGACAGTGCCAGTAATACTTCCAGCGACCAGTAGAGGGTTCTGATGTGACAGGGGTTTTGTTCTTGGCATTAAATTAACCTCTGTAGAACCTATGAATCAACTTAGAAATATATGATGCATCAGTTAAGCTTTTTAAAGCTCTTTAAATACATTTTATGTACCATGAATTAGAATTGTGTAAAACAACACATTATACAAAAAGTAATACTACACAAAATATGCTAAATTAATTAGCTGACATGCCCAGCAATAGATAGATTCCTGTCCTGGGTGTATCTGCCCAGCTCCCGAGACGTTCTCCCCTGGATGGGCATGGGGAACTCCCAGACAACCCTAATAGAGGATAAAGTGAAAGATAATGGATGGATGAATTAACTGACACGCTGCCCACTGAGGTTGAACACAGTAAAAACACATAAGGCTTTTTGTATAAAGACTGAGGAAACAGGAGACAGGTATAATGTATATAATTTGTCCATAATTATTAAGTTCATGTGTAGCTTTGTTTCAGAAGATCATCTTATAGGCTTACTTGACTCAGAGCAGCTGGATAATACAATAATTAAATTTAAACACATTTCTTTTATAGAGGTAGCTGTGCTGACACACAATACACAATAGTGTGTTTGTGTGTGTGTGTGTGTGTGTGTGTGTGTGTGTGTGTGTGTGTTTATACACTTCAGTAATGCTGGAGTGAAATGCAACGTCAGGGGAGCTTCTGTCAGTAAGGGCAACCATTCAAAATATTTAGGAGATTGGCAAAGAATCAGGTGTTTATGACCAAATTACAAACTGGCTACATTAAATTTCCTAGGTTTTGCATCATGTATTTGCCCTGCCACAGTAGAGAATCAGATAGAGAGAATGCATCTGAACGTCTGTCGGTAGAATAACAGTTATGCAACACCATCGAAGGAACAACTAGCTAAAATATTAAAATTAAAATTGAGCTTCCAAAAAAATTCCAACTTCCAGAATTTCCAGAAATTATCTTCCACTTTATCCTCTACGATGTCGTAGGAGGGTTCCCCATGCCCATCCAGGGAAGAAATTATCGGATGCTGGGCAGATATACCTGGGACAGGGCATCAATCTATTGCTGGGCACTCACTCATTCACACAGACTCACACACAAACACACTCTATATGGGATAAGTTGTAGAATTCAATTGACCTTGATCCAAGTTTTTAAACTGCGGGAGCAAGCCAGAGAACCCAGAGGAAACCCAGACGGACACAGGGAGAACATGAAAACTCCACCCAGATATGGATACCAACCAGGAATCCCTAGCACTGAGAGGCATTGAAAGAACTTATTTACTAAAATATTCATTCATTCATTCATTATCACCCGCTTTTCCTCTATTAGGGTCGCTGTGGGGTTCGTGGGGGAACGTGCTAACCACTAAGCCACCGTGCCGCCACTTACTAAAATATTAAATGAAACAATTTAAATACAAAAAAAAAGATAATTTACTTAGTGTCACTTTGTGTAATAATGCTTTGTAATATTTCAGCTGATGCTGTGGTTTGGTAGCCACTTTCAATCAATTATTTGTATGATAAAATTTTACAAAACCATATACACATGAAACATCTCATGTCATTCATTTATCTTATTACAATTTATTATTTATATAGTTCAATCCTGTCAGGACTTGTTACAATTAATAATGTTAAGTAGGATCACATTTAATTTAATTTGTATTAATTAGTTTGTTTATATGAATTTTATTTTATTTTCTGCCTCTATTAATAAGTAAACAATAATAACACCCGTGTGGACATGTTAAGCAAGTGTTCAACTAACAAAGTGTCAATTAAATCTTACAAGTCATCGCTAAAATTGTTGCTGCATTGTGGACACTATGATACCTCTGACTGTATGTGATGGCATTGTATACTATTATATAACTTAGAAAACCATTAGCTCTTGGTGGAATAAAGTTTAAGGATTTGAGTGTTGAGTTTAGCCATTAGAGCAGTGAACCCGTAGCAGATCATTATCTTCATACTAAACCCAGTGGGGCGAGAGGAAAATGTCACCGAATAATTTGAATGGAAAGGCCAGAGGCATTGCTAAGCTCCAACGCACACTCTTTACCTAATATCTAGCATAACGTGCATGCTAACAGTCTGTAGCACTAGTGCTGCCTCAGGATGAAGTCTTCTGTTAATGTCATGGCAGTGTGCCTCACATCAAACTTTCTGACTCCATATTTCTCCTTTACTAACTTTTCATTTCAACTGTCTGTCCACCAATACACAAACATTTCTTCACCTCCTCATGTATCCCTTATATTAAGGTCAGCCAGTTGAGAATGTGTAGGCTATGAACTGTCTGTGTTTTGATAATCTGGCAAACACTGGCTTGTATCCCACATAACTAACAGAGAACTATTGAAAGGCAGAACAAATATGTTGATAGTGCATTTGTCAATCACATGCCTGGGTATACTTCAACAACATTACAGCAGGAACTTTTTTTTTTACAAGAAAACATCTCATTTCTATTTTGCAGGAATGATTGACAGAGATAATACCAAAAAACAGACAACAGAGGCAAAAAATTTGCTCATGACAAATCTTTTGAGGTGGCAAGGTGGCTTAGTGGTTAGAACATACACCTCTCAGAGTTACCTCCTACAGTCCAAAAACATGGATTCAAGGTAAATTGAATGCTAAATTGCTCCATATTGTGTGTGCGTGTGTGTGTGTGTGTGTGTGTGTGTGTGTGTGTGTGTGTGTGTGTGTGTGTGTGTGTGTGTGTGGATGCCCCTCTGCGAAATCTTGTAGAGGGTTAAGCGGAAGATAATGAATGAATTAATAAAGTTTTTGGCCAAACAGGTATGCAATGACAGGATTAAATACATGGGGTGTAATTGCTACCTTGCATTATGCTATTGTCACTTTGTCACTTGGACTTGCTTTTTGAAATGTTTTGGCCTTAGCATTAGGTCAATTTGCAGAAACACTGTCCAATTTGGTGGACAGCCTTACCACAACCACCACTCCCACAGCATTTGCCCTTAATCCATTTTGTTCACAATATTAATTATACTGAAATAAATTGAATACCTGACCAATATATGTAGACAAAAGCTATATCAATAAATGTTTGTCTAAAGCAGTAACGGTTAAATTACTTATCTATAATTGTTCTTAAACCAGTGAGTTGACTGAACATGCAGTTAAGTTGCCATGCTTATTTATTTACTTTTCATTTCGTGAAATGTACCACCATATACATCATAGCTTGACTGCCCCAGACTTCCCAGATGCCAAAGATTACATGAATTCCCTGAGCTACAATTATTCAGACAGAATTTTGAAGAACACTAAAGCTGAAATTCTTGGAAAATTAAAACATTCTTTAGGAATATATAAATCTGTCAGTTATGTTTTTATTAAATTCAATTTAGTGATTGCTGATGTGCAAGGTCATTTTTAAACAACAACTATTTAAACAAACTATTTGTCTCAGTAATTTTAATAAAAAATGTGATTCCAGCATAGCATAACGATTCAGTCCACTGTGTTCAAGTGCACATACACACAAGTGATGTTTGAAAATATGTAAAAAATATAAAAGGTTTATTTTTGGATACGTGTAAATGGCATAATGGTCAGATTAAGGGCACTTAACCTGCACTGAAATATAGAGATTCAATTGAAAACTAAAGTTTCACCCGTTCTATACATTTTGCTTGTTCTCCTTCTTTACCTCAGTATCAATTTTATCGTTTTGAACTCTAGAATGTGTCACTTGTTAATAGCACAATGTTATAGCTAATAATGTTACAGCCTTAAATATCAGCATATTTAAAGCCTCAACACTTTAATACAGTCTATTAATTAATGTTATAAAATCAAATCTAAATCCCTGTCCATACATACAACTCTTCCAACCTTTTTACATTTATTTCAGTACAAGTCACTGACTCTGATCTACAGAACCATTTCTGGATCTTTCCCCTCCTACCTTCACTCTATCTTTTCAAAATACACTCCGACTCGTTCACTTCGCTCCAGTGATGATTGCCGCCTGGTGATTCCACCTCACCAAGGAGCTAATTCTCCCTCCGTGGCACTCACCACTGCAAAATGGTGGAACGATCTTCCCAACTACGTAAGGCAGTATCACTAAGCAGTTTTAATAAAGTACTGAAGACACATCTCTTTAACAAATACCTGTTGTAAAAAAAATTATAAAAAGGGGGGGGGGGGCAGCATCAAATAACAATCAGGTTTGATGAATCTACTGTGTAGTTTTCTGCATAACTTCTGACTTGTAATGTTCTCATTTGTAAGTCGTTTTGGATAAAAGCATCTCCTAAATGACTAAATGTAATGTAAATGTATTCAAATTTTCATCCATTCATTTAGTCAATTATTTACTCATCACTCATACTCATACATTTCTTTATCTATCCATGTGACCCTTTATCCCTTCATAATCCAATCCTTTATGCCTTCATACAATACAATACATTGATCCATCTATCTGTTTATTCATCCATTTATCTACCAAAAGTCACCTATTTATCTACCCGTCTGTTCATCCAACATTCATCTCTTAATGCAAAACACAATACTCTATGCATATAAATATTTACCCACTTCATTTTTTTTTCTATAAATAAATATACTTCTTAGATAAACTAAGGAATTGTGTGGATGATTCTACAAGGCATTTCTGATTTACCCCACACCTTATTTCTCTGTCCTACTCAGTTAATGATTGGGTTGATTCACTGTGTTACACTGCATGTTTATTAGCTGACTAGTTTCCCACAGGGGTCTTTTGGTCTCAGCTTGAAAGAGCTCTGTGTTGGCTAAGACTGATTTGCTATCCAGCGAGTGAAAATCCCATGTAGAGATGAAAAAGAGGCAAAAAGCAAGATGTAAATCCACATCATGACTTATCCCACCCAGCTCATAATGCTTCAGTCATTCTTAATACGACACAAGCTGTTTCAGTATTTTTCTTTGAGAGCCCACATTCTAGACTTCTTATTTCTCACTCACTCACATAATATGCTGTTAAAGGTATTCATTTACATGGAATGTGCTACAGCCATTCTGCATCAAATTGCCTCAAATTAAGGAATTTGTATATCTATGTATCTATATCCATATATCTTATAAATTCAATTGTCAACTTAAAAAAGTAATGGCATTTAGTGATGAGTCTGCCAGATGTAGCCACACACACACACACACACACATCCACATATCTCTCTCTCTCTGTGTATATATATATATATATATATATATATATATATATATATATATATATATATATATATATATATATGGATGTGTGTGTGTGTGTGTGTGTGTGTGTATTAAATTGGCTACATCTGGCAGACTCATCACTAAATGCCATTACTCTTTTAAGTTGACAATTGAATTTATAAGATGTGGATAAATGCATTGATCAAAATTATTGTAAATTCAAAAAGCTATTGCTGAAAAATAAAGGAGACACCTAACTGGCTGGTATTGCATATTATATAATTAGGAACTAATGTTGGGAAAGGAATCAATAGATCTTGATATAAGGAGAGGCCTCACGTGGTTTATAGTGCATACCGGGACATTAAAACAGTGGAGTCAGGTTTCCATACTTAAGAGTATGGAGTAGGAGCTTTAATAAATAATTGGTTTAAACAAGATAAATTTGGGCTTAAACCTGCTGGTAAGTAAGAATATAGCTCCTGCATGGTAAGCTGATACAACTACCAAAGTATAGGCATTTTTAAGCAGCATTACATTATTTGTAGAAATGCCTAAATTGACAAAAAAAAAAAAAAAAGTAAAAAAACAGTATACCACAGCAGAAGAAAACTGAGGATCTCCCAAGCACTTCTAGTTAGTGAGTTTGGGGGATAAAAAAGATGTGTCAAGTTGGCCCACTGCAGAAAATGAAATAGAATATGTAAATGAGACTTTTTGCATTTTCCAGCTTTTCACAATTTGTATAGTACTTCTTATTTTCTGTCTGGTACATCCACCTCTGTGGGTATGTTACTGTATCATATTTAGTCTCTCTAACAACTTTATCTGACCAAAATCCTGTGTATTGAAAATAAGTGGTAAAACAAATGCTGTTGTTATACAGCCCAGTACCTTATAATCAGATTCAGATATAAGAATAACTGTACAACATAAATATAATGGATCTAAACAAGTCAATAAAAAGCTGCCTTTTAGTCACATATACACTGTTGTATTTCAGCAGTTAACTAAAATGTGACATTTAGTATAATAAATACACTATGAACTTTTATCAGATTTTTGCTTTGGATTTTAAAAAATGTAAGTAATTTGATACATAAACTTTGTCTGTGAACAGTCTTTTTCCCTTATAAAAGGTCCTTACAGGGGTAAAAATAAGAAGAATCATGCTTTAAAACCTAAATATCCTTTTACAATACAAATATTAAAACTGGGAATTTGTATTAATGTAAAGCTATATCTCAAGTTTTAAAAAGTTAAATAATATATTATTAGCTGCTACTAAACAAATAGGTACATTTGTCTATATGTTTTTGCGCATAATTTGTATGCCACCTTCATTCTGTTTTCTGTAATATAAAATATCTATCCATCTATTATCTTCCGCTTTATCCTCTATTAGGGTCGCGGTGGGGTTCCCCATGCCCATCCAGGGGAGAACGTTTCGGGCGCTGGGCAGATACAGCCAGGACAGGTCGCCAATCTATCACTGGATAATATAAAATAAAAACTGTTATTATTTGGGTGGCAGATGATCGTCATTGCAGCAACATTGACGTGGTGTTGGTCATGGTGTGCTTAGAGAATTAAATTAGACACAGCAGTGCTGCTGGAATTTTTAAACACTGTTGACTCACGCATCCATAAACCTATTTTTTGCCTGTCCTTTCCTCCTTGTGTCTGTTGGCTTCATTGTTAGCATCCTTTTGCCAGCATAAATGACATCTCTCCTTTTAAAATGCCCAACCATCTCACTGTCGCCACCCTCTTTGTCTTTAAAACATACTTCAAAATGCACTTTCAATAAAACTTGCAGCATCTTTGCTACTGTAGCCTTTCGATCAGTGTCACCATCTCTAAAATGCACAACATTTACATTTAGTAATTTTGCTGATTTTTATTTTATTTATTTATTTTTTTTATCAAATGTGACTTACAAATGAGACAACAGCATTACTAACCTCTAGACTGCTTAAGTCCTGTATATCTTTCCTTTCCTCTTGCAGATACCAATGATAACTCCTACAACTCCACATCCACTCCACCCTCCTTTCATGCTCTCTCACCTCTTTCTCCATTATTTTGTGCACACAACACCAAATAGTAAATCTCATCCACTTCACATCAACCCTTGTCTTATTTATGCACATGTACTCCTACATTCCTCTTCTCTACAATATATTCCTGTAATACTCCAGGCTCTTTATATATGAAATAAAACCCATACTCCATATACCTTTCTAAAACTAAACAGAGGCCCTATTTTAGCTAGGACTGTGTACCCACCAATCCTAATAAGCACCTAATGTCGAAAGACACCTTGCTACAGTGAATGAATATATTATTAATGAAAGTAAAACATGGTAAGACTTTGTTCCATTCATTTCATTAGTATAGTTTAGTCTATAATGCTATTCTTAAAGCTTGGGTAATAATGTTGATTTCACACATTGCTCCAATCAAAGACTTACTACACAGGAATTAATAAAAAAAAAAAAAAAGAAAAGGTTGTCTGTACAATTTTTCATTAGGCAGTGACTTGCTATACCAACTCCATTGCATCAGTTTAATACCTAATGTCACCTGATGAACATGTGTACCATTCTTAACCTGGACCTTCACATGCTGCTGGAAGAGAAATCGACCACAAGCTACAGAAATTTGAGCCAGCACAAGTATTTTGCCAGCACAAGTATTTTAAATACATAAAAGCCATTCCCGAGCTTATGAAATCCTGTTCCTGGTCCTCATTCACACCTACAGATGGTTATCATAAGTTGCTAGTAATTGCTTATTTCACTTATGTCATAATCTGTTTTATATCATGGCATATTGAGAAATGGCAACTTGTTAGGTCAGTGGTTTTCAAACTGCGTGGTATGCATAGCACTGGTGATACGCAAAGTAACATAAGGTGGTACACCAGATAATAATATGGCTATACATTATTTCTCCAATGTATTTTATAAACTATGTTCTGTAATTAGGCAGTATTTGATTGTTAGAGAAACTGCAAACAGGTTACTTGCCAATCTGCGTTTATTTAAAAAAAACGGAATACATTATGCCGTGCATGTGCAGTTTGCTTTTAATAATCACATACAATTTGTTGTTATTTATTAGTGTGTTTATGACCATTTTATAAAATAATTAAGGCACTCAAGGTTGTGTATTATTGTGAATAACTCACAGGAAAGAGGTATAATAGACATTTTTTTCTGTTGCAGTTAGTTCTCTCTCTCTCATTTCATTCCTCACTTTTTTATTTCTCTATCTCCACATACCTCTTTCACTAATTAGTGCGCTCCCATTCTTCCTCTTATTTAGTGCACCTGTGTGGATCATCTCTGCCCCTTTTCCTTCCCTTTATATAGTTCTAGGTTCCTGCCTACTCTTTTGCGAAGGATCATTGTATATGCAATCAGTTATTCCTGACAACCAGTTACCTGGTGTCTTCAGGTGCTGGGTGCTATATTCCTCGAAAGTGCTCCAGTGGACTCTCCTCATTTTATCAAGGAGGCTGCGCTTCCATCCTCGTGGACTTAGGCCAGGAGATTCTGTTTTTCACACAGGAGGGGTCCTCATTCTGGTTCCCGCTCCTTAGATTCCGTTGTGGCAGTATGGACTTTGTGTTGTGTATTTTTGCTGTATTTGTTATCGCTACCTGTGTGGAGCCTCTCAATAAAGCTCCTTTTCTGTCCTCTCGTAACTTATTGTTTTATGTAAGGAGTGACACTCTTTAATGTCTTTTTGTTTTCCTTATTGTTCATTTTAGTTAACTAAGTGCTTACCTTGTTTATGCTGCCTCCTTTAAGTTAATTAACTTTTAATTATTTAAAAGTTTTAATTAACATTTGTTCATTGGTTTATTTGTAATCATGGTTTGTGGTCATGTGTTCAGTTGTATGCTATTTATACTTTGGCCACTCACTCTATTTGTGCTCACATTTGTTACATGCTTTTGATTTCAGTTTTCTGTTTTGCACCTGTTTTCCTCCTCTCGTGGAATAAAC
The DNA here is from genome assembly GCA_019802505.1 of Corydoras sp. C115. Taxonomy (NCBI): domain Eukaryota; kingdom Metazoa; phylum Chordata; class Actinopteri; order Siluriformes; family Callichthyidae; genus Corydoras; species Corydoras sp. C115. The sequence continues at coordinate 1,208,850 of JAFMOC010000066.1, read as the reverse complement.
CTATAATTTGCCTGCTTCCTGACTCCTTCCTGCTTATTTAGTATCCATTTCTTGGTACTGGCAGCTGATAGAACTTTGATATACACTCACAACTAATTGATGTTTGCCATATGTCGTTCCGTGACGAAAAACATAGGTGGTGCTTGTATATTTTGGTTTGATAATGGGTGATACTTAGTCTGAAAAGTTTAAGAGCCACTGTGTTAGGTTATCATGTAAGATAAGAAGCACTACACAACACAAAAAAACAAACCATTTCTCCTTGTATATCTTTGTACATTTACATTTAGTCATCAAGCAGACATTTTTATTTAAAGTGACTTACACATGAGAGAACAACATAAGTCAGTAGTTAAGAAAAACCAGCTACACTGTAGTATAATCAAACCTGATCATTATCCAATCTGGCTTCTAGATTTTTATTCTCCATAGCAAATGCTTGTGGAAGAGGTTTGTTTTTAGTTGAAAGCTTAATAAACATTGCATTACACATACATGCAATTGAGCAGCTCAATCACTTTTAATATAAAATGTGCTGCATATCACAGGGCACAGCTGTGTTTTCATAAACGGGAAATTGGATAACCTACAGTGATATGCAGTGTTTGGCATTACCCCATTATTAAGTTAGTAATTGGGGGGCACTGTATTTACACACATAACAGCTCCAGTGTCCTCCATAGTGTCAGTATAGAAAAACAAGTCAAGCCTGTTCACATGACTCACACAATCTGCTGAGATAAAAAAAAAGTAGCTCATGCATTGGGTAGTAAAATGATTCAGAAGAAAGGATTGCATTAAGGTTATAATGACATAACAACAGATAAAGTTGTACGACACAGGACACGTAGTTTGAACTGCAACCTGGTTCATATAAAAATTTGTACATACAAATGGTTTTGGGAAAGCCATAAATGTTCAGGGTTTCAGGGGCAATTACAGATCTCATTAAGCAGGAGATGGAGAGTCTATCTCAGGGCAAATACACATAAAACCTATTTATGACCAGGGACAATTTAGTGTCATTAGTGTACTTAACCAAATTAAATATAATAAAAACCTGGAATAACACAAACAGGTTATTGGTGTGAAGTGACTACTAACCATCATATCATCTTGTCTTGATACCTGGGTTTTAAGTCCAGCTCTTTGGAAAAAAGCTGTTTCTTTCACTTTGTTTCAGGAATGCAAATATTTCTTCTCTCATTTCATTATCTTCTGTCTAACGTCTACTACAGGTGGGAGGGGCGTCCCCATGCACATCCAGGGGAGAATATTTCGGGCACTGGGCAGATACACCCAAGACAGTACGCCAATCCATTGCTGGGCACATAGACAAACACACACTATATTGGGACAATTTAGATAGAGGCCAATTTAAAGCAGCCAATTCACCTTGAATCCATGTTTTTAGACTTCGGGAGGAAACTGGAGAACCACCAAAAAAAACCTAAGCAGTCAAATGCAAACCACTACACTACCATACCAACCCAAAAAGTCTTAGTAATATTTATTTAACAAAATAAATAAACTCCACTCAGCATCTTGGTATGGCTAAGTAATGGCTACGTAATAAATTAAAGACATTTGTGCTTTAGCTTTATAATCACGAAAGTTCTGGGTTCAATTCCTGGGAAGGGAATACATGGGTCTTTGTATTGGTTGCGTATTCTCCTTATGTCTGCAGAAGGTTCCAATGAGTAATGGTTTCCTTGCATGTTTTTAAAATATGCTTGTAAGTAAACTAAAGACACAAAAATGTGTAAATAAATTAATTTAAATTGCCTTCAATTCCATTTACAAAGTAAGTAGATAAAACAACTGGGTATGAAACAGATCAAGTGTAAAGTTCAGCCCTGTGTATTAATATTTAATAGTAAACATTAAGTATTATGGCACTGAAAGCAGATAGCATAAAAATAATGTGTAAAAGATTCAGATCATCAAACTATATAGTGGGCCTAAAACAGACAATAAAAACTGACAGATTTAAACAGCATTACATTGGATTGTAAAGAGAAAGTAAAAGTTAAGAGAAAGGCTATTAAAAATGACACCTATGTCCTCTCTAGTGTTGCCGCTTAAACAAGAGACCAGTCAGTATAGACAAATGTGAGGCATGAGAGTCAGAATGCTAAGCTTTTATTTATCTATATCTTATAAATAAGAGCAAAAGTTTGTGTGTGTGTCTAATACAAATGCACCCCGTGCTGAAGACATAATAAAGTCTGTAACGCACTGTGCAATCCAATTATGAGTATGCAATTTCTGATGCAGCTATGAATGTTTCCAAAGAAATAATGTTACATGAATAACATCATATCATCTCATTATCTTATGCTTAAACCTCTTCTAGGATCGCGTGGGATTCCAATGCTCATTCAGCAAAAAACATTTCGGGAGCTGGACAGAGTGCCAATCCATCACTCAGCACACACTTAATATAATAAAATAGAATATAATGCCTTTATTGTCACTATAAGCACATACAATGACATTTAAAGCAACTCATTTTTCCTTTGTGCACACATACATGAAATGCAAAATAGAAAATATAACAATATAAAAAAATATAAAAATAAATATACAAACACATATATATATATATATATATATATATATATATATATATATATATATATATATATATATATATATATATATATATATGTGTGTTTGTATATTTCTTTTTATATTTTTTTATATTGTTATATTTTCTATTTTGCATTTCATGTATCCTATCCTATATATATATATATATATATATATATATATATATATATATATATATATATATATATATATATATATATATATATATATATATAGGATACCTTAAATCCATGTTTTTGGACTGTGTGGGAAACTGGACAACCTGGGGTAAACCCATACAGACATGAGAAAAACATGGAAACTCCACACAGATCAGGATTCGAACCTTGATTCCAAAGAGGTGAAAGCCGACTAGCTATTGTAAGCTTTAAAAAGGGAAGACAGTTCGGTCCAGTAGCACAACTGCTATGTTTCAATATTTGTACTAAAAGATTCTCAGAGGGCTTTGTCAAGACAGCAGCAAGACATTATGGCTGTTCCTGTTTGCTTGTTTTACACAATCTAGCATGATTTTTTCAAATTAATGTACGTTAATGAAATATTTCTGTTAGAAAAAGCCACATGAAAGTTGTAGGTAGTGTTGTACTGTGCATTACCTAACATGTTATTTAGCCATCAAGAAATGTGGTGATAATTAACCCCAGTTTAGAGTTTAAAACTTCTCAGTCTCAATCTTTACTGACTGACATTTTTCACAGCTGCAAAAGTATTTCCTTTTTGCCATAGTGTTCCATAAGCTACCGTAACAAATCATCTTAAAAGGGAACACGCTAACACTTAAAATGAATCATACCTTAGATAGATGTGTTCAAAGTGGTAAAGAACATTGCAAGGCTAACAGCAAATTGGTTGTCTCTAGAATTTTTGCTGTGTCTTTATTGTGGAAAATGCCAAACAAAAATAAAAGCATCACTAGAGCCATAGTACTAAAAAGTAGCTTCTGATAATGAAGAAAGCAAAATTGCTAAATTTTCACACTGTACTGTTAATATGAACTTATAACATTAGACTCAAAGACTATTAATTATCACTTCAGACAAATTTTGCTTTGCTATGTTTGAAAAACACAACGCACAAAACATCTTATCCTAGCTCTAAAGTTAACATTGCTGTGTTGCTTTTATCAATTATAAATTTTTGAACAAGTAAACGAACTATATCCATACATCCATCCATTATCTTCCGCTTTATCCTCTACTAGGGTCGCAGTGGGGTTCCCAATGCGCCATGGGCAGACACACCCAGGACAAGGCGCCAATCCATCGCTAGGCACACACTCACTCACACAGACATACACAAACACACTCTATATGGGGCAATTTGGAGAATTCAATTAACCTTGATCCATGTTTTTTGGACTGTGAGAGGAAACCTGGAGAACTCGGAGGAAACCCACACAGACATGGAGAGAACAGGGAAACTCCACCCAGATTGGGGTTCGAACCAGGAATCAATAGCGCCGAGAAGCGAACGTTCTAAGCACTAAGCCACTGTGCAACTAACTACATATTTAAATGAAAGATTTTACCTTCTAGAAAATAAGAGGTCTTCAAATCTTACATCATGTAAGTAAATGCTTTTAGTATTCGATGTAGAGTCGATGTTAATACACAGTGAATATACATTTAGGTCTACCATTTCCGATTAGCTTGTGTTATATAGAAACAAAAATAAAATTATTACTAAACGTTTGGTGGCATGATAGCATAGCAGGAGACTTTCTTTTGTAGCACAACTGGAAGGTAGATTGGACAATCTTTTTTTAGTGTGTTTGTATGTTCTCTGTAAGCATTTCTGCGTAGGTCTCCTCCCACAATCTATACACATGATAGTAAGTAACACAATAACTTTGTGGTTTTTTTTGTATCTCTGCAAATAATTGGTGACCTGTCTATGGTCTTTTCTACTTTTCACCCTATGGTCACCCTATGTGACCCTAAATAGTAACTTATTAGATAAATAAATTAATGATTAGAAGTACTGCTTTTTGGTTTATTTTAAACAAAATTGCTGTATTGTTTGCTTTTTTATTACTGAAAGTGCTTTGGCAATATGATGTTCATAAATTAAATGATATTTGCACTGCTACCAGAACAGACAGGGTACACACCTGCAGCAGATACCTGGGAATTTAGTTAGGAACTCGCTCAAGATTCATGAGGAATTACAACAATTTATTATTAGATTACAAGCTCATTAGAGTTTAGAACTCTTGGGCATTTGAGAGATTAAGACAAAATTATGGGCATCTAATTACTTTTCCTAAACATGGCACACTGCAGTATGCATATTTTTAATGTGAGTGCCTGTTCACCTATGTAGCTATTTTTAACTTTGCATGAACTGGAAAAACATCAAATGAAAGTATAACTCGTGGCAATAGGAAGACTTATAAATAGCAAACCAGTATTTACAGATAAGCCTAAAAGTTTGTGAAATCTTTAGAATTGTTCTTTTTCCATATGAATAACCTGAAACTTAGCAGATAGATAGATAGAAAAAAAAGTATATAAAGAGATCCAGATCAAACAAAAAAATGGAGAAAAAAAGAAAAAAAAAACATTTACATTTATTTATTGAGCAATGTGATACTATAGAATATATCTGTCAGTGGAAAACATATGAGAACTTTTAAGATTAGCTGGTAAATTAAAGGATGTTTTTAATCAATGGAATGACAAACAAATGTGAGTGGGTGCCCTATTGTAAATGCATCATGAGACGAACAAAGAAGATTTCTTAGAAGAGAAGTCGTTGATGCTCATCGGCCGGAAAAGTTTACAAAACTATTGATCCTTAGTGAGTTGAACTTCACCAATCCACAGTCAAAATGAGACGATTACACTATTTTTACACTACCCAGAAGTGATCGAAGAAAAACAAGTTATGTCAAGAGCACGGTGTGTAACTGACTCAAGGTCACAAAGGATCCAGTTTGGCTTATGTTAAAGTTCATGGGTCCACCATTCAGACATTGAACATTGAACAACAATGGTGTGCATCACTAAGTTGCATCACTGAAAGAAACATGCTCTCCAAAACAAAAATTGCTGTCTACAGTTTACAATAGGTTGCATGGACAAGTCCAAAGGTCATTGGAACAACGTGTCAAACACACACCCACTTCCACTGTTCCGCCTACTTCACCGCCACACACACCCACTGCTACACCTGATGCGCCTTCCACCAATCAGCGCTCGCCCTCTCCTGATTACTAGATCCAGGTGCACCTCATTAGCAGGAGCTCTATTTAAGTCGGCGTCCCGGATCCACCAGTGCAGAGTTTTCTGGTTACGTGCGATATGGTGTGTCTGTTCGTTTGGCTCTCGACTCGTACTCACCTTTTGCTGCTGCGATCCGGTTCTGCCCATTGGTGTTTTCCAGGACGGTTTACCTGTGAGCAGGTGAAGGATTACGGACTCCAGTTCCCTCGTGTTCACCTCTCTGCATTCGGGGGATTCCGACGACCGGTGACGTCACTACCAACGCCTTACCTCTGTTTACTCATTTCAGACTATTGACTGTGTTGATTATTGCTTATGCAATAAAGGCCTTTTTATTTGCTAAAAACCTCACACTTCCTGCGTTTCCTCCAGTAGCGTGACGCAACGAGTCCAAATGCGATATTTTTGGATTTACTGAGAAGAAAGAGAAATGGTGCATTTCAGCAACACCTGGTTTGCCATTGTTTAAGCCTGTTTTGCTGCATCTGGGTGAAGATGGCTTGCCACCATTGATTAAAAAACAATGACTCTTATTTCTGCTAATTCTAATGGAAAATGTCACGACATCCAGCTGAGCGCTGCATCTCAAGAGAACAAGCAGCAAAACATTGGCCTTATGCACCAAAGTTGATCTACCAAAGAATAGTGAAAGTTAATTCTTAGAAATGTTGGGGAAGACATTAAAACTGTTTATTACAATGCCGATGTGATCAATTATTTTTATCTTAATCCGCTACTAGCATTTTGCAAGTGAGGGAGGAAGGGGAAGCTAAACCAAGGACAGGGCGCCAATACAATTTTCTGCACTCTAACAATTGAACACACACACACACACTATAAAAACACACACATCCTGGAGAACCCGGAGGAAACCCACGAGAACACAGGGAGAATCTTGATTCAAACCAGGATCCCCAACGCTGAGAGGCGGACATACTTAACACCATGTGTGCCAACACATTAAGCCACCATGTCATCTGCTAATGTGATGTGCGGGACTAATAAATAGAAATGGTGGTAGCAGTTATTGCTGCATAAGTAAGTAAGGCAATTGTCTTATTTGTTTATTCATTCATTCATTATCTTTTGCTTAATCCTTTACTAGGGTCACGGGGGGTGGGGGGTGGGGGTTTCCCATGCCTATCCAGGAGAGAATGCTTTGGGTGCTGGGCAGATTAACCCAGGACAGGACAGGTCTGGGCACACACACTCACTCTCGCTTAGAAACACAGACTATGTCAATTTACTTTGAATCCATGTTTGAATTGAATCCATGTTTTTGGACTGTGCAAGGAAACCAGAGAACCTGGAGGAAACCCATGTGGACATTTGGAGAACATGAAAACTGCACCCAGAATGTGATATAAAACTGGATCTTCAGCGCTAAGAGGCAAAGGTGCCTTCTGCTACGCCACCATGCCATCCTCATTTGGTTATTATTCATTTAATTTAAAGAGTAGTACAAAACCTGATGAAGTTTTAGGTCAAATTATACAAAAACATTTAAAAAATAAATAAATAAAATTAAAGCACTTCTGTTTTTGGTAGACACTATTTTTTTAAGTAGCAAAAAAGGGGTTTCAAATATCATGTAAATTTGGATCTTGAAATATAAACCCACAACATCAATTTACATCTGCAGGATACAAAACAATAAGTTACTGCAGACATTCTAAAAGGTTTCGAAGAAAAGAAAATTATCACTGCTTCCATGCCAAGTGTTACTGGCACTGGAAAACAGATAATGTCATGGCAGATAAAGACCTGCTAAAATGAATCTGGGAAAACAAGGTGCCACAATGTCAGAGAGCAGAAGAAAATAGAAAAGGAATAGCAGTGTTTGTGTAGATGGAAAACAATCATGTTATTAACCATAGAGAACTGCATGTAGTAACTCAGTCCAGTGTCCTTGTACAACCAAGCCTCTGCAAAGCAATCTAAAAACACTTTCAGTTTTTCAACAAGAAAAAAACAGAAGGATCAGTTGTTTACTAGCGATTCTTTCATTTACATGTAGTATAGGAGTAGAGGAATGTAGGTGTCTATTCATCATATAAAGAAGCAACTGGCACTTAGGAATTTAATGCCATTTCTGACAGTAGTGTTGAGTACTTAATCAAGGAAACTAAGCTTTACTTACAGTGTAAATTTCATTTTATTCTACAAGTGATGTATGAGGTTGAGGTCAGAATTTTGTGCAGGTAAGTTCTTTCATACAAATTTCCTGTAAACATTTTCTTTCTGTGCAAATCAGAAGTTACCAAAACTAAAAATACAGCTTTTGCTTTCTTGGATCACAATATTCATGGCATTGAATTGACATACATATTGAATAAGGTTTAACTAGAAAACATAGTATTTGGTCAGGTCCATTTATTCACTAAGACAGTATTTGTGATTGTTTGTTTATTGGGCTAAAACACACAAATGTCTTTTTGACCCATAGATCTTTTCTCCAATTCTAGATAATAAACAGAATTTGAATGATATATGAATTATGACTCATTAATTCTGATTCTGATCATTGTTTAACGATTTCAACAGCTTTAAATCACAATTATTGTTCATTTAAAACATATTAATGACATAAAGTTACTGCTTGTTTAAATCAATGTTTTGAACATGTTTGTACCTGATTTTTGTCCTGTACCACTGAAAAAACATTTTTGTTTACAGCTGTGTTCATCCCACATACGTGCCAACAACTTTTCCATGCACTTGAATTGTTAAACAAGGGTTAAAAAAATTTGAAATGTTTCATGGACTAATATATGTGTGCAAGATGACGGTAAAAAGTCATAAGCAAGTTTGAAAACCTAGAATGTTAGAAATGCAGCATTTCCTGCTATTCGTTTTAAACATGCACTTCCTATCATTGGAACAACCGCCACATCATTAAAACATCAAAACACCTTAGCTTTGATTAAGCGATATAATATCACAACAATTATATTCATAGATTGTTTTCCAAAGTTGCTTGACAAAAGACACTTTGTTTAAATGTTAAACCAAAAAACTGCACTGGTTTGACAAAATTATGGGCATGATATATACTCAAAGCACTTTCTTAAATAGGATTAATTTTGTTATTGTTACTGGAATAATATGTAACTGTCAAAATGTATATTTACAGTGTTCTACAATTTGCATATTTAAAGTATGACCATTGATTGCTGTTATATGTTTTATTATGAACAGGTATATATAATAATTGGTAATGTGAATTTTAACCTCCACCATGCTCTTTTTGTGAAATCATAACGTAACTCAATATAGAAAGAGCAAGAAATAAAGGCCAATGTAGATGTGCAAATAAACATAATTCATTTGCAACCGTTTACTCGTGAAAATTACATTACTTCTAGAAAGTAATATCAGCACAATTGCAACGAGTCAATGAACAATCATCCTGAATGCTAGATTGAATTTTCAGGGTCCGCTGTATGAACTTGTCCAGTTGAAGTAAATTAAATGGCTAAATCAATATTAAAAAACAGTATGACTTTACAGTTTTCTTGGCAGCTCTCAACACAGACCTCGAGGTGCTAAGTCTTTTTCCCCTGCCAACACAGTATGACAAATCATTTCAGTTCCTCTTAAGTTTGCCCAAAACCTCTCATTAAAAGCCTTCTAGAATAAACTTGTCTTTAGGGCAAGTGTGACTGGACAGGGGAAGGAAAATGAAGGCCAGACCACATCTAAAAATCTCACATACACACTGGTGTCACGGTGCTCCAGACCAGTGTTGGTCTTGTTTAATAAGCTCAAGATGTCACCACCACATATTATCTTTCTGCCAGGCCTAAAAAGTCTAGATGAATACTATGTAGTAAATTGGTGTGTGTGTGTGTGTGTGTGTGTGTGTGTGTGTATGTTTACATTTCTTTTCCAAAATGTGCTTTTTTTCAATAAATTTATTTATACAGGAAGCACAGACACTTTGCACTCTCAAGGTCACGTTGCTAACAGATAAACATTATTAACAAGCAAGGATGAGGTGCATTGTAGCAAGTTTTGAATTCCAAAAAATGTTTATAAAGAAAACATTACATGCCTGATATTTTCCAAGGTGTAGATACTTGTGTTTACAAAATACAAGTCACTTTATTAAGTACACCCTATTGTATTTGCACTCCATTTTATTAGTGCTTGCTACTCGATTGCTTCATTTCTTTTTGAGCAGTCTATGTTTTCTTTACTTTGTTCTTTAATGGCCATTACCCCAAAAGAACAATCACAGACCAGATTTTAATTGGATGGTGATTCCTAGCACTTCAGTGACACTGAAAGAGTGGTGGTGTTCATCTACTGTAGAATCCTTTATTAATGATCAAAAGTTGATGGCGGTTAGATTTTTTTTGCTTCATAATTTATTTCACGACCAGTTGTGTCACGTGGGTGTTTAAAAAAATCCAGCATTACCCATGTAGTCATAACATTGCAGCTTAACACACTGATGTATCAATGTCATTGCATTTCTGAAAATCAGTTACACATAATTACTGCTCAATGGTGATCCTTATCCTCAGAGAAAAAAGTATAGACTACAGTCTGTAACTATAGCACTACAAAGTGCATCTATATGGTTCCTAAAGTAAATTGGTCAATCCAGAATGTAGAAACAAAAAGTGTACAGGTAACATATAAGGTTTGGACAAAAACCAGTGGCTGACACTGGCCCATTGGACAATCTCTAGATCTGCCCCTTCTTACCAACAATCTACATTTCCAAAATACACTCTTTTTCAAAATACACTCATTTTCAAGAAACATCACAAAACACATCTCTTCTACAAGCATTTGTTATAGATTAATAATAATCTAGAAGTCAGATTGGGTTCTAGATTATAATGATCAGGTTTGATTATACTACAGCATGGGTGTCCAAATATTTTGTATATTTACAAATATTTTGTACAAATATTTATGTAATATTTTGCCAAATTCGATGAAGTAACGATGCCTGGGGGCTAATAGTTTGTTCTGATATATCTGTTATAAAACAATTTTCATTGTCACAATTACTTTAATCTTTCAAATGTCAATGTAACCAAATATAAGCAACTTAGGAGCAAACGACTCTAAAGACACAATTATTTTATATCTAGAGAGTCAGAAAACATTAAACAAACTGTATAGTTTAAAGTCGAGCAGCTCCTCTGTCATGTTCATGTTGTCGTCAAACATCTCTTAAAAAATCAGTAGTTGTGTCAGCACAAGCCGGACTTTGGACATGCCTGTAGTACAGTGTAGCTGGTTATTCCATAACTACTGACTTGTGTTGTTCTTTCACTTGTAAGTCACTTTGGACAAAAGCAACTGCTAAATGACAAAATTTAAATGTAAGTTCTGTCAATAGTCATATTTCTTGAATAAATGCAGCAAGTTTATCAAGACTGAGACATTGTCTAGAAGCAAAACCTAAGGTGTGCGTTATAAGTGGCTTATTGGTCTATGTGGCACAGTCAGTTGAATGCAGTCTGTTAATAAACAGTGGTGTAAAACTTAAATGAAGCCAATACAACATTACAATTTGTTTCAAATTGGAAAAAAAAAGAGCTGGTGATCCACAAAATGCTGATTAAAGTGAATAAGAAAAACTCAACACTCCTGCACACCGTGCAATCCTTGTTCATTCACCAAAGTTTTTGGCCTATACATCGTCTATATTACTGCACTCTTGGAGAATATTTGTCAAATTCTATTTTTTCGATTGCCCATCTAATTTAATTTATTGTACATGTTCAATGAGAAAGAAACAACAGAATGTAACAGGTCAATATGTTCCTTACAGAGGATATGTTCACGTATTTGCCATTTAATATTAAAAGGGTATTTGTGTGGGGGTGTCTATATTTTATATAAATTTATAATAATAATACTTTTTTATTTTAAATAAGGCAGAATGTTATTTTTCATACATGGTGAAGGAGTCATGTGTTACAACAATGGTTTATTTTATAGCTATCAAAACAATGCATACAAAAAAGCCTGATCCTTTTGTAATAAACACAGCAAGAAACAAGATTAACGGATGTTGGTCAGAGTGTGGAGCCAGAAGTAATTACTCAGCATAGGTGAAGCTGCTGTGAAACTGCTACAGCTTATAACGAATCTTTGAATAATGTCTAACTGCTAATATTTGGTTTACACTGCATAGTTTACATTTTGTATAATTTACTACTGTCATATAATCCTATAAGCGGTATCCTAAAGTCAGGGAGTGCTTTGCTATCATTCAGGATCAAAACATTCATTTATTCATTCATTATCTTCCGCTTTATCCTATATTAGGGTCGCGGGGGGGGGGGGGGGTTCCCCATGCCCATCCAGGGGAGAACGTTATGGGCGCTGGGCAGATACACCCAGGACAGGGCGCCAATCCATCGCTGGGCACACACTCACACACACTAGTGCTGAGAGGCGAACGTGCTAACCACTAAGCCACCGTGCTGCCCATTCAGGATCAAAACATGTTGCGCAAAATATTACAGCCTTTCTTTTAGACCCATCATGCAACACCAATGAATGGGACATATTGGCCTAGTATTATATATAATGCTAGGATATGTATAGTTCAATATGTGGAAATATGTATCAGTATGTATGTATGCTTATATAAACATTCATTCATTATCTTCTGCTTTATCCGCTATTAGGGTCGCAGTGGGGGGTTCCCCATGCCCATCCAGGGGAGAACGTCTCGGGCGCTGGGCAGATAGACCCAGGACAGGGCGCCAATCTATCGCTGGGCACACACTCACACACATAAACACACTCTATAGGGGGCAATTTGGAGAACTCAATTGACTTGATCTATGTTTTTGGACTGTGGGAGGAAACCGGAGAACCCGGAGGAAACCCACGCAGACGCGGGAAGAACATGGAAACTCTACTCAGATGGGGATTTGAACCGGGAATCCCTAGCGCTGAGAGGCGAACGTGCTAACCACTAAGCCACCATGCTGCCCGCATATATAAACATTTAAAAAATATATATGTATTCAACTAAATGTGTTTTCAACTAAACACCGGAATACATAAAGTACCATTCAAAAGTTGGACACACCTCTTTTTGTTCCAAATAAGGTCTATTTTATCAGTTCCACTTATCTTAAAAGATGGATTTTGTAGTTAAAATTACAGACTATAGTCCATCTGTTTATGGACTTTAGTACATACTGTGGTAGTCGCCTTTACTCTGTTATCTAATGACAGGACCCTAATAATAACAACACAGAGCAGGTATTATTTGGTTGGTGCATTATTGGAGTTGGTGCCACCTAGTGGCCAAATTATAGAACGCAGTTTATAAAAAACAGCCTCAACAGGCTTAGTAATTATTGGGAATTTGTCTTTAGATTTAAAATTTAAAATTAAGATTTAAAATTATGTATTGTAGATTACACATTGATACGAATGTGAAGCAATCAGAGGTGTATATTATTGTCAATAATTGACAAATTACCTGTTTTATAATTGAAACAACAGTGCCACTACTGCATTAAAACCTTCACCACATCAGTGTAACTGCAGAACAAATTGTTACTAGAGCTTGTGATTGCAAAACTACAAAGTCCATCTATATAATGAGAGAGAAAATAGACAATAGAGCAAGAATTCGGTGTGTCCAAAATTTTGACTGGTACTACAAATAATTTATACATAATTTATACAGTTAACACTTCCTCTCAAGTGGAAATGAGTCCCCAATTAAGCCTCAGTCCTTACAAGGTTTCTTCCTCTACAAACAAACAAATACCTGAGAGTTTGTCCTTGTCTGCTGCTTTGGATTGTTCTTGGTTGGTAGTTCGGGAATAGAACAATGTAAAGCTGCTTTGAAAATTAAATATGTTGTGTAAATAAATAATGTATAGATAAAATAAAAAAAGAACAGAGCATGAATCTCAGTTTTAATGTATTTCAGTGTGTCAGAGTGTATGAGGACCCAGCTGCTACTCTGTCATGCAGAAAATGTCAGTGTGGCTTGGGCACAGGCAAACCCTTACACCTATTCCTCTCATGTGGAAACAATTCTGGCCTAACGCAGTATAACATACATGCATACACACATACACATACATTTGCACACAAACATTTTTAAAATCACAACAGTTAAATCGCTGTAATACCATATACAGCATGGACAATAGGGACAAGCAGCAATCAGTCATGTGCACACACAACTGTGCACACAGGTTCTTACCTCATGTTGCTCATGGTGCTGCTAGTCTCAGATCCCCGTTTGCATCGCTCGAGTTGTGTGGCAACGATTTGGCGCTCTGCCTCCAGCTCTCTAGTCAGTCTCTCAAACTGCAGCTCCTGACAGATAAAGATTACTGCTTAGAGGGATCAAAATGCAAAGTAGTGCCAGTAAGGAACATTAGAAAAGCATCAAAGAGCTCTGTGTACAACTTCTCTGTGCAGCATGAGACCACACTCCACTGTTTATTTGTTGGTGGTTTAGTACACTTTAAAAAAATGCCATTGGGGTATAAACTTGTACTATATAAATCTGCTGTCTCCAAACTTTCTTCAGAATCAGTTTTGAACAATTTTTTCCAAACTGGCCATTTGAGGGATAGTGGAATCCTGATGTTGAATATTTAATATCTGGTTTCTTAGCAATGTAAACACTGTATATAACAAATGTGTTTTATTTCTATAACAATAGTCCAGGCTAATGAGTAAAATAATAGATCTAAATTTATTTTCTAGCTAATAAACTATCCTTATAAGTGATGAGAAACTTTTGTTGTCACCATACTAAACACATGCTAGGGCGTTGAGTTAGGGCGTTGGGTTATCAATCTGAAGGTTGGGGGTTCAAATTCCAGGTCCACTGAAGTTACCAGTGTGGGTCCTTGAGCAAGATCCTTAACCCTCATTGCTCCAGGGATGTTGTGATTAAACCTGTGCTCACCTTGTAATTCGCTTTGGATAAAAGTGTCTGCCAAATGTAATAAATAAATAAATAATAATAAAAAAATCAAGACTAGTCACTTAAGCTGTAATGAACTAACAATTTGGTGCAGTTCCATTTATATTATAGCTTGGCATTTTTTAATCCTGCACTAAGAAAGTGTGCCAGGCGTCCTGCACCGGAAACACCTGTGATCCCATGCTGCAGCACGATGTGTTCCAAGGCTGAAATGATGGCACACTGCCAAAAGTGACATGGAAATGACCCAGACACAGACTTATGAAAAAGACACATGCACTTATTGCTAGGTCAAATGACTGATGTCAGGTGTATCAGCATTTGGCCTCATATGTCAGACAATAAAAAGTATAATAAAAGAAGTGATCATGTGAACCCAGCAGCAAAAAGGTTTCTCAACTTCAGGCATATGACAGGTAACAGTGTTGTTTAAATAAAATATAATTAAAACCATAAATAAAAACAATAAAAATATTTTCTTTGTTCCTTTATCTTTCAAATAAATGTATACATTAAATTGCCCCAACTTTCTTTTTGGCATCAAGATTTTTATATAAAATTTACAATCATTGCAAACAAGTGCAATCTCAGAATATCTAAATCATTATAAGGTCTTAAAATATGTTGATGCACTTCAATTTGCAATCGGCCACAAGGACATTTACAAAACATTTTTAAAAAGTTTAAATGTATAACCACCTTAGCATATTTATGCGCTAAAAACATATTTGACAGTTGACAATCTTGACAATCTTAGCATCATAGTCACATGTATAGTTTGTTTGGAAAATTTGGCAGAAGAAAATATTTTTTAGTTGCATCTGAACACATGACTCCTGAAACAATGTTCTGTAGACAGTCCAAACATAGCAAAGATGTTCTGTGTCATATTTAGAAAAAAGCAAACACAACAGCATAACATGGTCGGCATGGTGGCTTAGTGGTTAACACATTCACCTCTCAGCTCTGGGAGTTCTCCCTGTGTCCCCATGCGTTTCTTCCGGGTTCTCCGGTTTCCTCCCACAGTTCAAAAACATTTATTAAAGGTAAATTAAATCTCTAAATTTCTCAATATAGAGGGTGTTTGTGTGTGTGTGTGTGTGTGTGTGTGTGTGTGTGTGTGCGCGCATGTGTTTGTGTGTGTGTTGTTGTCATTTGTAAGTTGCTTTGGATAAAAGTGTCTGCTAAATGACTAAATGTAATTGTATGTATGAAAATACGTGTGCCCAGTGATAGATTGGCACCTTTTCCTGGGTGTATCTGCTCAATGTTCTTCCTGATGGGCATGGGGAATCCTCACGAGACCCTAGTATAGAATTAAGTGGAAGATAATGAATAAATAAATTAAGGGCACAGCACACTATGCCAACTCTCAAGTACAGTGTTGGAGGTTTAAAATTAAGTGGTTGAGCTTGTTTTAAAGCCACAGGACCTTGACGATTTTAAGTTATTCAGTTGACCATGAATACCTCTATATACCAAAGTAATTTAAAGTCAAATATGAAACCACTCAGCAGCTGAAACTTGTCAAAACTCGCTTATACAATAATTCAGTGATCTTAAGAACATCCTCAAATCTACAGCAGAATGGCTAGAAATTAAAAGAATTTAGGCTCTGCAATAAAGTAGTCTAGACATAACCCAAATACAAACAGAAGGGACCCAGGCACCCCACATAAACACAGGATAAACACGCAAACTCAATACAGTAACCCCACAAATCACGTCTTTATTTAGAAATGTTTTGATATTAACTAATAAAAATGTCCTTCATTGTTTGTCAATGTTTTTCAAGTTAAAAAATATATTGTTTAAAAGGCAATAATCAATTGCTTTTCCATGAAATGTGTCATTATATTAAGTAAATTAGATTACCAAGGCTTTAGTGAACAATTCAAATGCAAAACTGTCTAAAAGGACACGTTAGACTCTTAACTTTCTTAAGAAAGCTCTTTTTTAATAATAATAAGCAAACGTTACTGCCATCTTTAAATGAGAAAAGATGAGTCAGAAGAACTAGCTTCAGTCTAAAGCCAGTTCTGTCAAATGAAAGAAAAAATAAAAACCTCTAGTAATCCATTCATTTTTAAGCCAATTATCCTAATTAAGGTTGTGGAGGAGCTGGAACCTATTCAAGAACTAACACTTTCACACACACACACACACACACACACACACACACACACACACACACACACACACACACTCAGACTGAAGGGCAATTTAATACCTCAAATTTATCAGACCTGGAGAGAACACCACACTAAAACTAAAATGAGCAAAGTTTAAAAGGACAAAATAACTGACATTAGACTGAAAATAAATGGTGACATAAACTTTATACTGTATATGAAACACATATTTGTCTTCTAAAAATACCTTTCAAGCCTTCTTGAAATGGAATAATAAAAAAGTCTTAATGCTTTTAATGCTGCACATGTTTCTTACAGAATGTATGTCATTTTCAATAATTTGGAAGTGAAACAAGATTAGATTAATGCACAGATTTTAAATGATGTTGAAGTCTAGTGAGGGCCATATCAAAAGCTTAAAAAAATCATTATTATTCTGCTTAAAATGCAAAGAATCCTCAATATTGGAAAATTCCATCTACACCTTCAGCAAACTTTTTAAATCAGTATAACATAGTATAACGAGGAATAGTGTTTTAGATGCCAAAGTGTCATGAGGCTCTGTGTTCTGCATTTTTAGAGTGGCAAAAAGAGACATCTATAGTAGTTTATAAGGTCTGTAGCTTCTTTAATAACAGGCAGGCTCTGAGGAATCAATAGAAGCCTAATTCAACAGTTATACAAAACGAGCATTACAATGGGATGGTTTATTGATCCAGTCACCAAAGCCATATATGTGATGGTATCGCCAAAAAACAGTGTGTAGCATATAACTTATTCCATAAAAGTCCCTCATAAATGGGAATCCCTTCTCTCTTTCTTGCCTTCTTAATGAAGAGTGAGTTCTAAACTTTCAGCAAGGGAGAGATCATCAGTAGTTTTTTTTTTGTAATTCTATGCTGTTGTAAGATGCTTTGTCATTATTGACTATTGTATTTCTTGTTAGCACACCAAGTCTAAGCTAAATATAAAAATAAATGGTGTGAAGAAAAGACTGTCGTGTGTTGCTGAGACATCTAGCAGGACATCACTTTTCAAATCACTATGTAAAGGTTTACGGTAAATTTCAGAGAAGTGCAACTTCAAATGCATACTATAAGAAGAAATGAAAGTTACCTTACTTCAAGTCAGTCCATCAGACCTATCATATGGACTAAGCCAGTCTCATTTTCCTTTGAGTTCATAAAGAGATAAGAGCATCTTTGTGAAGCACAAAAATTACACTCCGCATCGGTAGGTCCAGCTGAATCACTCAAATTCCTCCGCTGATTTGAGACACGGACCGCCGCTGCCTTGCTGTCACACACAGCAGCCACTCAGCTTGGCACAAAGGTCTCCATGGCAACGGGGGATCTTACACCCCCACCCTCGGCATTGAGCACAGAGCATTTCTTCCAAAAGATGCCCCACCCACCAGTTTGATTTCGCCCGCCTTTCTGTGCCTATTCTCCTCCTGCACTCCCCAAAGCCTTTTGCTTTACACAGGGAGGGTGAGCAGTCAATCATTTAAAGTGAAAATGTGGCTGTCAATAACACTGCATGTGTCGCTATGGCTTTCTTGTTCTCTATGTCACATGCCATGTCACACAAGCTCCTTGTTACATTGTCTGGTTGGAAATCTCACCAAACTTTTATTGTCTGCTCCCAGATTCTCAGCAATTCACCAACAAGAGACACAGAATCTCTGGAATTCCCTTTTAACAATACACAAAAGTTCCATATTTGATAAAGGTGCTTTCTTGCCTGACTCAACCGTGTTTCGAGCTGCACTCATGCATTATTTAAAGCCTGAACCCTGCTACATCACTTGGTGCTAAACGGTCACTCTGATCCTGCTTGGACTAAATTACAGCACAGCCTTTGCTTTGGAAAACGATCCTTGAAAGGACACCCTGTTTCACGAAGCCAATCTAATACTTTTTTAGTATTAATTTGATAATTGTGGAGGTAAATTCAAGCTATAAAGGTAAATTAAAAACAGTAAGCAGGAGGTCATTTTTTCTGTAAGTTGTGTAACAAATGTCATGGCAAAAATAAGGCCTGTTAAAAAAATTAGCAGATCTACTGTGATCAATGACAAACAATCTGGAATATGAAGGAAAACAATGATATGCCATTTGCTAATTACTTGATTAGAAAAGTGTAATGCCACTCTTCTTATCATCGCACTTTCATGAGAACTCTCCCCACAAGTTTGAATTGCCCATTTGGTATGAACAAGATTCACAATTTTGCTGTCAAAATGACTTGCCACCACATGTCTGCTCACACAGAATAAGAAAATGAACCTCTCCTGTCTGTTCTGCATGAATATATTGTCAATAATTGAAATAGAAATTTCAATTATTATATTGTAGATGAAAAAATACAGTTATAAGTAAAGTTAACTGTAAATTGAGTATTGGTGAGTTTGGGCAAAGGCAACATAGGACATAGTGGTTATCTGACTTTTAGCACTTAATATCCAGGTTTGATTCCTGATCTGGATGGAGTCTCCATATTACTTCTTTGTTTTCTCTGGGTTCTCCAGTTTTCTCCCACAACCAAAAACATGAAATCAAGGTGAATTGGCTGCTCTAAATTGCCCCTATAGTGTGTGTGTGTGTGTGTGTTGGTGTGTTAGATTCCGGTTGCCTGTGCGGCACTAAAAGAAGAGTCTTTTGGAAGATTTTAAATGCAGTATTTAATGCAGAGAACACATAAGATACAAACACACATGCACAGAATAACAGGACTGACTAATAAAGCTGCTCAAACGAGGACACGAAGCAGGGTTAAATAGGCCCTTTTATAAATTACCTCTAAATGGTGTGTGTGTGTGTGTGTGTGTGTGTGTGTGTGTGATTGATTGTTCAGCAATGATAATGACAATCACAACACAGACATATATTTTCAGTGGAATTAAGGGAAAATGATTCAGATGTTCTCACTGTTTATTAGGGTGCAAAAACATTAGCTTTAAAAATATGGTAAAGTCAAACTAATGCATGCACACCCTCAATCATGGCGAACATCATTAGCATCTCTAAACTTCACTGTCTTTGCATTGCAACAGATACAAATCTGATCATATTTTAAATACAACTCCTAAAATGAGCTGGACAAAATAATTGCTACCATTGACCCAAAATATGGTAGAAAACCCATTAAAAAAAAAAACTGAAATAGCCACTTCTAGTAACCATAAATGTCTTTCTTACACTTAAAGTTTGGGCCTCTCTTCTTTTTATAACTGTTCCATGTCTCTCAATGTTGTAGGGTGGTTTATCAACTGCTTTTTAAATTTTTCTCAAAAGATTTCTTGTAGGATTAAGATCTGGACACATTGCTGGGCTCTTTAAAACTCTTTCCAGTGATTTGTTTTGATTGTTTTCATAAATATGCTTCAAATATTTTTTCTTCTAGAAGACCCATTATCTCTGACAGAGATTCTGGTACTTTGGTAATACTCAGTTTTGCACACAACCAACACATCCTGTGCCAGAGCAGCAAAATAACCCCAAAACATATTTGAACCTGTGCCCGGCGATAGATTGGTGCCCTGTCCTGGGTGTATCTGCCCAGCGCCCGAAACGTTCTCCCCTGGATGGGCATGGGGAACCCCCCCGCAACCCTAATATAGGATAAAGCGGAAGATAATGAATGAATGAATGAATGAATATTTGAACCTCTACCATGATTGACCATAGATTGACCATTATAGTCTTAAAATTGTATAAATATGTGATTTACCAAAACAAATATCAGTCCTCAGTCTTACATATGTATGTTCTGTTTTATATTGTATATTTTTCATTAAATAGTGGGGTCTTCCTGGGTCTCCCACCCTAGCATGCCATTTCATTTAGTTAATGGTGTAGTTTTAACTAACCTTGTTGTACCTTGTTTCTGATGGTTATTCTGAATTTGTTTTTGAAGTTTATTAAGGTTTTTAAACCTCCATTTAAACATTTCATCATTGTAATCTTTCATTATTTTTTTTCATTCACTGAAGTTCATAAAGGTTAGCCACATTGCCATGGGCTGTAAACGTCTTAATGATGTTGCACACAATTGACACAAAACATTAAGATCTCTGAAGATAGACTTGTAGCCTTGAGATTGTTCACACTTTCCCACAGTTCTCACTTCCTCAGACAATTGTTTGCCCTTCTTTTCTATCCCCATGCTCAGTGTGGTACACAGACAAAAAGAGTCAACTTTTCTTCAAACTGATTGAACATGTGGTTTCTATATAAACAGCTTCCGTTACCAAAATTAAAATTTAAAGAAGTATCACATGATTGAAATCATTAATATTTTTAAATTATTTTTTTTTTAAATAAACATATAATTTTTTCTCTGTCCATTTGTAAAGCACTACATTAAAATGTGTGTGCTTTGTTGAGTTCCAGAAAAAAACAAATGACCATTGGCTGTAACTGTATACTGATCAGGTTTGATAATTTTAGTGTAGCTGTTTTTAATGAAACTTCTGACTTGTGGTGTTCTCATTTGTAAGTTGCTTTGGATAAAAGCGTCTGCTAAATGTAAATGTAAATGCAAATGTATACTGTACTCTAAAACTTGTGGTCAAAAAAGTGGTCATAACTAAGTGGGTTGGAAAAAGTTTATTCAAAAGCATTTTGTTTGTATTTGAGGTATAAAGGTTGTACAATGGAAGTTGGGACACAATTTCATTGGGAGAATGGAAGAAATTTCCCTTTTCAGCTTATTTACAACAAACAGTTGTACTGGTTTTCTAACCGAATGTCCAAATGACAAGATTTCTATAAAAATGTGCATGCAGAAATTTGTCACAAATGTTTGAGAACAATGTCATATAATGCACCCAGTTTATACAGTATGTGAAAGTCTTATTAAAGAAAGTCTAATTCTGTTAGGGGGAAAAAAGGTTTAGGTTTCGGCAATTCAGCACTGTGTTAAAGCATCACATTACAGTCTCTAGAGGAGTTCACCTGATGAGACTTTTCACCAGGTCATGTGATTTGCATGGCTAAATGAATGTCTTTTCCTATAAGCCTATCCTTGCACTCCTCATCCACCTTTTCTAGTTCAAATGAAATTTACCTTAAATTTTGAATAAAAGATACAAAGACTTCAGTTATCAAAACAAATACACTATGTGGAAAAAATTCATTATGAATTTACATGTTTCTTTTGTTCTTGGTATAAAACAAGCACCAATCCTTGCACTATGGAACACTGTATGCTTCTGACATTTTAGGGACAGTTTGGGAAAGCACCTTTTTTTTCCCCAGCAAGACTCTATCCCAGTGCACATATCAAATTCCATAAAGGCATGGATGTGCCTTTGGTGTGAAGAAGTTCAAAATCAAAATCTTCAAAATCTAAAAGGAAGCTATTATGAGTACAATAGGAGACCTTTAGAAATTGAATGGCCTATCTCAAAACATCTTGTAGTTGTATTGTGTACTTGCCCTAATATTGTTAATTATATGGTGTAGCTTGAAAAAATCTTTAAATAAACAGGTTATTTTGTGATGCAACTGATACAATAAAAAAAACATGAATTACGTTACAAGCAATAATCGAATGATAAAAGGTTTTCTAACAAAAACTGCAATAAAGAAATATAATAACCATTTTCTCAATCGAAATCTAAAAATATGAAAGTTTTTTTTTTGCTCTCTCTCTCTCTGATAAATGACCCCTGATAAATTCAGCTTATTACTAATAGTTTTCACTTAATGAAATCTAGTCTTTTGTAATTGAGTATTGCAACCTAGGAAAGATATGAGAAACATAACACTGTGTTCTGTAATCTTTGTTGCCTTTAATAACATTATTTACTGTAACTAGAGTACATTGCTTTTTTCAGATATATAATCCCAGTCAAAAGTTTGGGCACAGTGCCTTTATTGTCACAGTGCCTTATTTTTAGTTGCTTTATTGTCTCAACTTGCCACATAAATACATTTTGTAGTTTTACATATTACAGACTGTAGTACATCTGTTATCAGCATAGAAAAGGTATAATTTAGGTGGTGGTTAATTGTCATTTCTGCAGTGACACTGATGGGGTGAGGGGGTGATTAGATTAGAATAGATAGATAGATACTTTATTGGTCCCAAAGGGAAATTTAGGAAAATTTAGTGCAGCAGTTCTGGTGTCATTTAATTTAAACACCTCAGTGACACTGCTGGAATCAGAACAATGCACCAACTAAATAATACCTGCATTGTGGTGGTAGTATTGGGGTCCTTATCATTAGAGAACAGAGTAAATGGAACAATAAACAATCAAACTGATGGACTGTAATTGTAGAACTACCAATTCTGGAAATGATTAAACAGACACAAAGTGGAGAAAAAAGGAGTTGTGTCCAAATTTTGACTGGTACTGTACATTGTGGAACATTAAAATTTTTTTTATTTAATTTAATTTTGATCAGTCATGTTGCCTTTGTTTCTATACAGACCTTTGCATTGTGCACTGCAATACTTATTTGTGAGTGAATGTAAATGTCTAAATTTCTTAACTACTGGAACTTGATTCTACAAGCTGTTGGTTTGTTATGGTTTTATCCCAGGGAGAAGAGAGCAGCTTATAGTCTAAAATACTCATAGCAAGTGATTTGGGATTAAATGAATCTCTCCATGTGAAATTTGGACTTTGTTTTTACGTTGCATTGATGGCAGGATCGTGAAATCACCACACAAATTCAGTGAATAATTAGGGATAGCTATTAATTATCAAATTAGAATTCAGATAAATAACCCTAATTCTCTTACTGGTTGTGCTAATAAAGAAACTTAAAAAATACCAGAACTAGACTTGTCTGGTCAATATTCCATGTTCTTATATGAATATATGTATAAGCTTATCTCATATGCATTTGTTATTAAACAATGTAGCAAAAATAGCAAAGTACTTGCATCAGATTTCTACATACTGTTATCCATGGAATGGATAACATGATAAAAAAAAAAAAACTAAACTATAACATGAAGACTATGTATTTAAAGATATTGGGTCAGAGAAAAAAAATAAGGGTTGTTGCCTAAGGCAAGTTAATGCTAAGTATCACAACCATGTGGGCAGTTTGCAATATATCCATAAATCATAAGATGGAGATTTGTGTATTTTTTCCTTGGTAAAGACAAGTAATGCTCCTTAAAAGTGAGTTTAACAAAAACAGGAACATAAAACAAATGGTTCACTACAAATGAAACCGAGTCGGGAGCAGATTCTCACTTTGGTTTTTGTAAATGTCTGCCACCAAGATGTGACTTCACACATTACATGTGATAGGTACAATAAAACTATACATTTATATTTATTTTACAAAAGTTTGAAACAAGGTAACAATGTTTAGGGCTCTGAACTATTGATCAAAAAAGTCTTCAAATTTAAGCTCTGCTGAAGCTGTCACTGTTGACCTTAAAGCAAGGTGCAGCACTCTACCTGCTCTAGGGATGCTGAGTGAAACATGAATGACTTTATGCTCTGACCAAGTTCTAAACAAGCTGGGACATTTGAAGTATTGAACCTTGGTAAAAAAAATCTTACATTATGATGAATTATACTGACTAACAAACAATGTAGCGAAGCAAGTAAATAAAAATGCTAAGCTAAATGACATTATACTAAATTACATTTTGTTTAATCTTCTGTTAACCCACAGACATGAGTGGATGCTTTTATATATATATATAGTAATGTGTAGCCTAATTAACTGCGGCAGCAGGAAGGATGTATAAAAATGACTTTATAGTCAGGGGTTTTATGTTGTATGCAGCCAAATGTTAACTCTTTTTTAAAGTACAAACCCTTTTTTTAACCCCTATTGTTATCCAATTTAAGAGTTTTTCATATAGATGCACTTTGAACTTCGGCAATTATAAACTGTATTTCATTTGTTTCTCTGTGAGGATATAGTATTTTCTGAGTGTTGAATGATTCTCAGCGACAATGGCATGGTTTTGGTGATTTACAAGATGTGTTTTGCACTGATACAAAATGCATTTGTGAGGTTAGACACTGATACTGAGAGCCTGACTTACAATATCTATGATCAGTAATTCCTTAATGCTTTTAAATCAAACTGGTCATACAAAATGGGCGGCACGGTGGCTTATTGGTTAGCACATTCGCCTTTCAGCACTAGGGATTCCCGGTTTGAATCCCCAACTGGGTGGAGTTTCCATGTTCTCCCCATGTCTGCGTGGGTTTCCTCCGTGCTTTCCGGTTTGCTCCCACAGTCCAAAAACATGTATCAAGTCAATTGAGTTCTCCAAATTTCCCCATATACAGTGTGTCTGTGTGAGTGTTTGCCCAGCAATAGATTGGCGCCCTGTCCTGGGTGTATCTGCCCAGCGCCCGAAACGTTCTCCCCTGAATGGGCATGGGGAACCCCCCGCGACCCTAATAGAGGATAAAGCGGAAGATAATGGGTGGATGAATGGTCATAAAAACATAAAGATGTCAAAAATGTATGGCATGAGACAAAGGAACCACATGAAAATTAAAATTTTTTGATACTATTATTCATACAGTGTGTATGTACTTACAAATACAATAAACTGTTATGAATTATACAGACGTTGCATTTTAAGTATCTCCAGTTTACCAGCCTGTCCGTAGAATGTGGGAGGAGAGTATCCGGAGTAAACCTACTCAGGTCAAGGAGACTCAATACAAAAAATACCTTTATTCAACCAAACCAGGAACTAAACCAGGGACCTTACTGCTGTAATGCACTAACACTCCACTGTTCCACCTGAAGTGTTATAAGTTCCATACTACTCTGTTGTGTGTGGAATGTTTTTGCAACAATTCTTTATGTTCCTTATCAACTCAACTGTTAAGCAAATGTTTTTCATAAAACGTTTGCACAGCTTTGTTAAGTACTAATGCAAACATTAATGTTGTGTTACGTTTGTTCACTCTGCATAATTTATTCACATTCTATAGTATGTGTGTATACGAAGGTAGAAGAGAACATTTACACAAATGAACTTGAATATATTATGTTTTATTAGTTTACATGTAAAATGAGATGAAAAAGTCAATCATGCATAAGAATAAAATGTCACACAGACATTTGAGCAGACATGTGAGCAGACAGCCAGTATATTTTCCTTGTTAGCATCACTGTACCAGCATTAGGAGTCTGGGACTGAAAAACTGTGTGCACAGTTCAAATATTGAACTGAAACAAATATGATTAAAACTAGTGACCAACATACTATTCACACTAAATAAAATCTACATCTAAAAATCTAAATCTAAAAAAATTAGACATATAAACAGATTTTTAAAAAAACACAAAAAAAGGTTTTTAGCTTCCATGCACAAACATGTACAATAAAAAAGTGCGGCATTTACTCTTTCAACAGTTTACAGTTACACAAATTTAGAACAATCTCTAAGGTAAACAGGACTTGGAACATATTTTGAATAGTCAAACAGAGTTTTGAATGATGAAGGGGATTCTGAAAGGCCTTGCAATTAAGACTTTGGAACTCTAAGAAACATCTAAGTTCAATGGGATCTGCTGGCTCAGGGTTAGAGAATATGCTGTTCCCCAAGCTGGGTCTGTAGAAGGAACTGTCAAACCATTTAAGTAACTTGTTATGCTTCATAGAGTTTCTCAGGCAGCACTTAGGTTTTAAAATGAACCAAAAGCAAAGGAATCTTAATAAACAATAAAAAAATAATGACAGTTTATGATCTCAATCTCATATAGTTGTAACAGTAGACATTAAATAATTACGAATTGTTGCTAATTATTTTTCTGTTTTTACAGATGTGCAATACATGCAAATATTGGCACACACCTCCTAACAATACGAACATTGAGTTCTATTTGTAGAATAATACTATTTTTAAAAATGCTATTTTTAAAATAATGTTATGTATTAGGACATATTATATATATCCTTATAAGCTCTTAAAATTAGGTTAATACAACCTTTGATAAATAATAATACCATTTTTTTATAGTCCAAATTTTTACAGTCAATAATAAGGCTTTGTGCAATCTAAAGCTTTGCCAAATTTATCTGACAGAACAGGACAATGACTTTAAACACCAAAGTGATGCATGACCTACAATTAAATAGCTTAAATAGCTGATTAAAGCGTTGCAACAGTGCAAAGTTCAGACCTCATCCCAATTATTGGTGTGGTGGGACCATAAACATGAACTATGTGTTAATAGGATGTGCTTAGTCTTTCATATGTTTTTATTTTGACTTTATTTTTGTCATTAAATAATAAGTTAAATGTATCATGTTTTGTTGCTCATCTGAGTTTGGGTTTACATCCTAAAACCATAGAATTTAAACATGGTATTCAATCTTTTCCATGTGACTATATGCAATCAAGCACCCAGGCATGCATTTTGTGAAACTGTATGCTTTTAATTCAGGGAAACATGGCTCTTTCCTTAGTGGACAAGGCAAAGATGTGAGTTTGGTGGGGAAGAAGTCACATAGACTGAGTTCTCAACTCTATCTGTCCTCCACATTTAACCCATCCAAGGTGAAACGCACATATACACACACTAACCTGACTGAGCACACATGCCTGGAGCAGTTGGTAGCCTTGTATACCGCATCTAGGGATTTGGGGTTAGGTGCCTTGACCGTGAGCACTTCAGTTAAAGTGTTTGGTGAGACTGGAAATGGAACCGGGGACATTCAGATTACAAGGCTAGTTCCTTAACCACAAGCCTACGACTGACCACACAAATGTGATTCTCCGTTAATAAGCAAAAGTTTGGAGACACACTCCAATATTTTGTAGAAAACCTTAGAAGAGTGTAAGCGATTAAGCTTCAAAAAAAGAAAATAATAATAAAAAAAAAAATTTGTAAAGATTACAGAGTTGCACACATGTTTTAGTGTCCAATGAAAGTTCCTAGATATCATTTCTATTTTTCTCTAGTTGGGGCTGGAAATAACTGCCAGTTCAGCAAATAACACTTAGAACACTCTGTGATTTTTGTGAACAAGGTGAAAATGCCTCCCCTTTATTTGATTTTCTTGAGAAAAGCACAGAATGTAAGCATTTAAAAGCAAATGTAGTAAACTTGTCCCTAAGCCTTTAGTCAAGTTATTATTTTGGAAAAATATGACCCGGTTGAAACTTTACCAATACTGAAGTAGTACCAATACTACAGAATAATGTAGTATCAGGAGTGTTTTAAAAGTTAAATTAAGGTGAGTCACTGATTATAAACACAGCCCACCTACCACCCTAATAGTGTAAAAACAAACCAAAACTATAACACAAAATTACCAAAAAATGTTTTAACTAAGAACCTAAGCACTCAACTTTTTTTAATAACTGACTCCGCTGTCAAGAATGCCGCCCCAAAGCCCATCTGAGAGTAGACACAACAAAAAATGAGTTCATGCCCTTACAAGCTTAGATTGGAAGCTCAGCAAAATATCATCTGAAAATGTCACTGGCTAAATGTCATTGTGACTCTGAGTAGTTTGTCACAAG
The DNA here is from genome assembly GCA_019802505.1 of Corydoras sp. C115. NCBI lineage: Eukaryota > Metazoa > Chordata > Actinopteri > Siluriformes > Callichthyidae > Corydoras > Corydoras sp. C115. The sequence continues at coordinate 1,180,461 of JAFMOC010000066.1, read as the reverse complement.
CTCGAGTCATAGAATCACAAACTGCTCCACATATGTACAGTTCCTTTGGTTTATTTTGTTTTCATGCTTTACATGTACCTACAGCTATATTGGGCCATTAGGGCCTTTAAAGCGTTCTCTGCTAGCCTAAAAAATATTTGAATCACAGACTGATGTTAATTATATTTTGTCAATGAATACTTACTGTAGTAAATAATTCTAGATGTGTATTTTCTTGGTGAAGCATTTAACCAATCACATTTTAGCATCATTTGTTGCCAGTGTCAAAACAAATAGTTCTGCTGCAGGCTCAGTGGCATAAAATAAGTGTCGATCCAACTGTTGCTTCAAGGCCCTCTAGCATTGATTTTTTTTTTTTTTTATGTGTGGCTACATACACTGAATCTGATTTTTTCTCAAGTCCATTATGGATCACTAAGTAGTTGATACTTTGTAGTAAGTTCTGAAATTGTGTCTAGGTTCCAAGTGCAGTAGAATATTTTATGTGTTTGTAAGAAATGCTAAACATCAGCTGACAAGTAACCTGCCAAAACAGGCTGAATAATAAAAAAAAAATAATAATAAAAAACATTCCTTTACTGAATGACATGCTGAAAGTGTGGAAAGTGGTAATTGTTACCTTAAGTGGAATGAAAGCTGTAGGAATGAAGGCTCATACTAAGGACATCAAGAACAGTTATATAGTAAAATAGTTATAGGATGGAGTATGTGAATAGCTGCTTTTGAGATGATGGCTAAATCACTGCATTTTTTTGCAGAATGCTGGCAAAAAGTCAAACCAAGTTCTTATTAAAAATCTGTTGGCCTTTGTAATGTGCAAACACTATTCTATATTCTGTTATAAGACATCAAATTTTAAAACCAATAATAATAAATAAATTCTTTATGATCTTGCCATCGTACTTTTCCAGCTAATATATATTTGTCTGTTTCCGCTGTGGCTTAATGGTGAGCACGTTCTCCTCTCAGCACTGAGTATCCAGGTTCGAATACCAATCTGGGTGGAGTTTTCATGTTTTACCCATGTCCCTGTGGGTTTCTTTCAGGTTCTCTTTTTCCTCCTACAGTCCAAAAAGGTAAATTGACTGCTCTAAATTGCCCTTATATAGTCTTTGTTTATGAGTGACTGTGTCCCCAGTGATAAAGTGGTGCCTTGTCCTGGATGTATCTGCCCAGCACCCAAAAAATACAAATAAGCTTACAAGAATTGCATTCACACAACTCAGATTGAGGTTTAACCAGTTTGGGTACTTGAACCATGTACTGTACATACCACTGTGAAACATTGGAAAATTTCTCTCAATGTCTCTTATGTTTTCTCTTACAAGTTAAAAACATGTTAGTGGATGGTTTTTATTGTGTGCATGAATCTGTATTTCTGCCTTGCAATGAATTGGTGATCCATTGAGGGCGTCCCTGCCTTTCACCTAATTGCTATAATAATCCATCCATACATCCATTACTCTTCCGCTTTATCCTCTATTAGGGTGGCAGGGGGGTTCCCCATGCCCATCCAGGGGAGAATATTTTGGGCGCTGGGCAGATACAAACAGGACAGGGCGCCAACCTATCGCTGGGCACACATTCACTCACACAAACACAAGTTCAAGTTATTTATTTATATAGCGCTTTTTACAACAGTACATTGTCACAAAGCAGCTTTACAGAATGAAAAGCCTTTAAACCCCCAAAGAGCAAGCCGAAGCGACAGTGGCAAGAAAAAACTCCCTGTTATGCTGTTATTTAAGGAAGAAACCATGGGAGGACCAAGAATCAGTGGGGGGCTCATCCTCCTTGAGCGGCCAGGCAGCAACAACAGCAACGCACTCTATATGGGGTAATTTGGAGAATTCAGTTCACCTTTATCCATGTTTTTGGACTATGGGAGGAAACCGGGGAACATGGAGGAAACCCATGCCGAAACGGAAAGAACATGGAAACTCCACCCAGATTGGGATTCGAACCGGAAATCCCTAGCGCTGAGAGGCGAACGTGCTAACCACTAAGCCACCGTGCCGCTGCTATAATAATAATAATAAAAAAAATGAATATGCATTAATGCATTATGCATTAATAGTTGGGCAGCACAGTGTTTAGTGGTTAGCAAGTTTGCCTCTTAGGTTAAAATCCTGGTATGGGTGAAGTTTCCATGTTCTCCCCATGTTCACATGGGGTTTATTTGGGTTCTCCAGTTCCTCCCACAGTCCAAAAAAATGGTTTTGAGGTGAATTGTCTGTGCTAAATTGTCTGTATGTAGTGTGTGTTTCTGTATATCATGTTAGGAAGAAAATTAGAAAGAATATGTTCTCCCCATGTTCACATGGATTATTTGTGTGTTCTCTGGTTTCCTCCCACAATCCAAAACATAGTTTCAAGGTGAATTCTCTGCTCTAAATTGCCTATATATAGTGTGTGTGTGTGTGTGTGTGTGTGTGTGTTTGTATGTCACAATCCTGCTGCTTGTGTGGCACTGAAAGAAAAGTCTTTAGGAAGAATATAACAGAGTTTTTAATGTAGAGATCTCCATGGGATAACAAAACACACACAGACAATGTTGACTAATTAATAATGATGCTCGAACAAGGACACGAAAGTAAGGCAGGGATAAATAGGCATGGAAGAACACACGTGAAGGTAATCACATGTGCAGAAAATAATGAAACTTGATGTTTAATTTTAACGAAAATTGACAATTAAAGCCCAACAAGATCCATAAGTGAAAAATCCTATGTCTCTTAAGTTGTGTGAGTGTCCTGTCCTGGGTTTATCTGCCAGGTGCCCAAAACGTTCTCCCCTGGATGGGCATGAGGTACTCCCTGTAACATCTAGTATAGAATTAAATGATCAAGATAATGAGATGAGATGCATTAATAGTCTTAAAATGTCCCCTTTTTCTTATGACATTCGTCTAATAAAGCATTCTTGCATATTTGCATACAATTTTATTTTGTTCAACCAAAAATGCACATCCAAAAATGCAGTAAAGAAGAAAAAAAAAAACTACACAGATAATTAGAAGTGTCATAATTTTATTATTTAGGATTTATCCACTCTCACCCAAGCCTTTTTAATTTCTCCTTAGTCTTTGCTTCATAATTACAGTGTCTTGACTTATCTAAATGCTTTTTCTTTTCTGTTTCTTATAAGGTGACAGACATGAGCTCCTGATCCTCATTCCTACTAGAATGCTAGGTAATGACCTTATAACAATTTTAATCAGATGGATTTAATGATTGATTTCAATTTAATGAATTATTGTTTATCTAACACTTGGTTTTGATTGACAAAACTTTCATTTCTAGTGGATTAACCGGCCTGCAGAACTGCCAGCATACTACTGTGAACATCTGGGGATAAACGGATTTTCACAAAATTTAATGACTGAATTATATCAATGCATTGTACCAGTCAAAGTTTGGACACATGCACTCTTGCTTCAATTATTGTCCATTTTATTAGTTCCACTTACTATTAGGATGGAGTTTGTAGTTAATGGACTGCAGTCTGTTTGTGGACAACAATACAATGTGTTAGACCCCTTAACTCAGTTCTGTAATGTTCAGGACCCCAATATTACCACTACAGAGCAGGTATTATTTGGTTGGTGCATTGTTTTGATTCAAGCAGTGTAACCGGGGTGTTTAAATCAAACTACAGAAGCACTGCTGCACTAAAACCCCCTCATCAGTGTCACTGCATAACTGACGGTAATCAATACACCAGTTATCTGTGCTGTGATGTTCCTAACTAAAAGAGAACAAAGAACCAGCAGGGGACTAAACTAAATAAAAACAGAGGTACTACAGTCTATAATTGTAAAACTACAAAGTCCATATATGTGGTAAGTTGAGCAACAATGGAACAAGAAGACAGTGTGTCCAAATGTTTCACTGGTGCTGTGTATATTAATTAAGCATACATGGTTTCTATTCGTCTAAACACTTACAATACATACATCCTGTAAGACACATACCCACAGAACACCTGTAAACACTGCCTAGCTGCTCATGGAATGTGAATCCTTCTTGTGGTTCAGGTTTAAAAAATTGGTTGGTTTGAGACAATGTACTTAAAAAAGCACTAAATAACTAAATGGGCTTGAACTTTAATAAATCTAGACAACATGTGACTTAAAAAAAGCTTAATTAAAATTGCCTGCTCTGAAGGCGTTGAAGTGGAACATCAGACCTAAGGCAAAAGAATAACACCTATAAAAACAATTCCAAAATAATAAAAAAACAAGTTATTTAAATTATTAAATAACAACTGACTTTTGCTTTGCAAAGCAAGTGTGAGCGAGGGAGAGAGAGAGAAAAAGAGAACGTATTGAATTCAGTCACCCACTGGCAGGTGAAGGACAATTAAGTATGCAATAAGTAACTTATAGCCATATGGTTATGTGACAAATCCACTCACTGGCCACTTTATTAGGTACATCATTTTGTTTCAACATTCAGTATCCAATTCATTACTATCAATCAGGATGCACTTTATAACCCAGTAATTTGTTTCTCTGCTGACTTAGTTCATCAGGACTCACATAGGGTCAGACTCGCTCAGATATTATTTGGGTAGTGGATGATGTTGTCTGTATTGTGCTGTTACAAGAGGATCAGACACAGCAGTGCAGCTGAAGTCAATGATTGAATTAATTAATGAATTAATAAGCACTCTATTAGACACATCCACCTTGTTCATTCATGTCGTAGGTATAAAATTAGAAACATTAGGTCAATTGTTGCTGCACAAAAATAAAGTTGCAGGTGAGTGAATATTTTAATATTTACAATATTATATTCCAATATATAGTGATTTTTATAAAGTAATAAGTAATATCATAACATTTTGACACATAACAGCATTCATTTTATTATTAATTATTATTTTTTTTTTTTTTTTATTCATTAAAAAAATATTTTACTTATAATTTTTTCACTACAAATTGACCCTAAATGTGGCTTGTATTTTTCAAGTCATAGCTTGACAACATTAGCTTTCATCTTATTATTGTTTTGCATTCTTTTTAACACTTATGCCCTTTTATAATTGGTTCTACCTCACTCTTGTTTTAACCTTGCCCATATAGGTTAGTCGGTGTATTTGTGTATTGTGTATACTTGTGTATTTTAGCAGTTCTATGCACCACCCCAACCATATCTATTTTTTTGTTGCTATGGTAACAAAAAAGGTTTAGAATAAGCATATGCAAATGATCATTGAAGTCATATGTCGTTTTTAGTCCTTGTTATGCCTCTCTTTGGCACTTTATGTCTAGGCGTGATTTTTAATGGCAAAAATAAATAGGGTTTTCCCTATAAGACTTGAGGTTAAAATTGTGGTCAATATTGATAAAAGTAATATTGCTACATCAAATCTAATTTGCATTTGTTAGATGTTGGTAAACTACTCGAGGGTATGGCGGGCTTTGACGGTCATCTAAGATAACCTTTCTGTGAATCACCTGATCAGGTGTTGACACTGCTGAGTCTGTTTTTTAGAGTAAATTATTATCATATTAGATTACTAATCATTTAAATTACCTTGTCTCATACAGAGCCTTAAATAAATGCCTTAAATAAATATAATAAATACACGGTGTCATCCAAGTAATTATAGATTATTAATGGATCCACTGTGCCACAAAAAAAAATAATAATCCTGGCAACATCGCACTAGTAATGCCGGTTTGCAATGCTGTAGGATGTGACTTAAAGCCTCTTTGACAATAATATCTTATACAAAACTTAAACTTAACCAAAAGCATATGATGCTTCATGTTATGCCTGACATATCTAGCTAGCTCCAGTTAAGCAAAACATAGTCAGCTATTTTGTTACTTGATATTCATTGGGCCCTATTTCAGTGATCTTTAGCAAATTTTATTCAGCGCATTTGAGTGTGTCATTGTTATAGTAATGACAAAAACGTATGCTCTTTGAAATTCACAAAAGGCATTTACTAATTTGCTTAATTATTGATGGGTGTGTTTTAGGGAGTAATGTGCAATAAACCAATAATTTGCCATTCCCTATAAAAAGTCTGACTTGCGAATAGGTATTTCAATGATGCAGCTAGCTGGACTCAATGCGTTGATCCATAAGGTATTCCATTTTACTGCGAACAAAGAATACACAGTAAATGTAGTGATATTTAATAGTGTTCCGTGGCTATTCAGCGTACAGTGATGCACATGTTTGTAGCTGTCTGTGTGAACAATTCATTGCCAAGATAGCAATGATAGATATATGTCTAGGTTGTTTTTAGTTAGTGGTACAACTATGTTTTCTATTGCCAAAATTGCAATACACCAGAAATGTACCTGAACACACATATCTAGACCACCATCAACATAGATATATTCACAAGAACCATTGTTATTTAAAGGATGCAGGTTTTGGTTTGGTTGGTTCTCTGTTCTCTTTTGTTCAGGACCCTCACAGAACAGGTATAATTTGGGTGGTTTATTGTTAGTTCTGCAGTGACACTGATACAGTGAGTGGGTTTTAGTGCTGTAGTTTCACTTAAACATTTCAAATACACTGCTGGAATGAGAATAATGCACCCACCAAATAATACCTGCCCTGAGGTGGTACTATTGGGCTCTTGACCATTAGAGAAAAAAGAAAATGGGATTTACACAGTATGTAATGTAGTCCACAAACAGATTATTAAATGGTGCTGACCAATAATTTAGTACAAGGTTTCCAGTTTAGTCAAACAAAACACCAAAAAAGCTTAGACAGCTAAATGACTCATTTATACCATGACTCATCTCTAGTGGCACGGTGGCTTAGAGGTTAGCACATTCGCCTCTCAGCACTAGGGATTCCTGGTTCGAATCCCCATCTGGGCAGAGTTTCCATGTTCTCCCCGTGTCCGCATGGGTTTCCTCTGGGTTCTCCGGTTTCCTCCCACAGTCCAAAAACATGGATCAAGTCAATTGAGTTCTCCAAATTGCCCCATATAGAGTGTGTGCCCAGAGATAGATTGGCGCCCTGTCCTGGGTGTATCTGCCCAGCGCCCGAAACATTCTCCCCTGGATGGGCATGGGGAACCCCCCCCCTCCTTGACCCTAATATAGGATAAAGCGGAAGATAATGGATAGATAGATGGATGGACTTATCCCTAACCATGTCATCTTAAAGCTCCATATACTTTTAATGTGCAGCTTTAAAAGTTGGGTAAAAGAAAACAGCCTGTGCACCACTGTGTAATTGTTTATTTTTGGCAAGAAAATTCATACCACGCTTCATTTGGCAAATTGTTTTCCCTCAAGCTGCTGTAACTTCTCAGCTGCATTTGTTTTTGCATAAATGAGAGGGTACCCTGCGTGGACCGTCCATTAATGGAAATTAAGCAAGGAGAATGTGCATTGGCTTCCAACAAGTGGCAACTCCCTTCTTCTTTTTTGGCCTCAATTAGGACCACAGTGTGTAGTAATTTGAAAAGCATTGTATTGGGTTGAACTCAAACAAGACCAAACAGTTGGAAACAATATTATCTCTGCAGCCGAACACATTTTCCTTGTTAGTCCTGTATTAAATCTCTTTAAAAATAATTTAATCACAGTTCCTTCATTCACCCTTACCACCGGGATGCTGGTCGCTGCTGAGATGTACTGTGCAAAAATTAGCAAAAATTAACTATTTGAGAATATATATATATATATTGTAAATTCTGGCCTTGAAATAGATTAGGCTACACAATAAACCATTTTAAACACATTTTTATATCACATACATATATATTGGTATATAATGGTAAATAATGTAATCTACATTGATCAACAAATATTTTTGTAAGCAGTACACCATGCCACTAGAACAGTGTTTTAAAAAAAATAAACAGAATTAAACTAAAAAACTATTTCAACATAAACTTAATTTTGCAAAAAAAACATGATCATAAGTAGAAAACAGCATGACTGTAGTATAGAGAAAGATTACAAGATTACATGAAAATCACAAAATCAGAAAGTGTATGCAGTCATGGGACATCACTTGTCTCTAACACTGCTCTGGTGTGAATTTTGTCCACTCTTCTTCCAAGTCTCTTCCACAGTTCTGTGGCTGCTGTGTGTTTCCTGACCATAACTTTGTTACCAAGGATTTTCCTATTAGAATCAGAATTAGAATCCTATTAGAACCATTTCATTGTTTTAATGTTTGCAGTTTGAAGAAACTTTTAGTTGTGCTGTGTGACAGGGGGCAGGGTTCTGCATGGAAATTGCTGGCTATTTGTCTGATGAATGCAAGAAAAGAACCATGTGTGGTTGAAGGATCTGATAGACATTTGTATTCACTTTGCCATGTAGCTGTATGAGAGGTCCAACTCAATTTATGTTAATTTGTTTTCCAGTTCGTTAACAAACATAATGTTTCCCATCAGACCCAAATAAATTTAACTTACTGTCATCACTAAAATAAACTCAATACCACTTCCCCTCTGTCCACACAACATGCTTCTCAGCAAAGGTTTGTTAAATATATTTATACACACAATTACATTGTGTCTATAAATATATTTACAGTACCTGTCAAACTTTTGGACACACCTCCTTTTTGCTTTACTTACTGCCTTTTTTGTCTTTTTTTTTATCTATTGTCAATTTGGTTTTTGTTGTACTTTGTAATACAATTACTAATAATAATAATAATAATAATAATAATAATTGGTGCAAGGCAGTAATTGTTAGCTTTGTCCGTTCTTCCCCGGAGGAGGGCGGCTAACGCAGAGTTGCTGCGTTCAGCCGCTCGCGCCTAGTGAGCGCTCCCGGGTACCGACCACGTGGGGAAAAATGCGTGCGTGGGTCCGAAGAACGCTCCCACGGAAAACGACCTACACGGGGACGTTGTGTAGCGCCGTACCGTGGTTTCACGCGGGAGAAGAGTCCAGAAAAAACACCGGGATAAAATCCAAAATAGAATTTATTAAAAATCGGTGACGGACACCAACAAAAAGGGGGGAACAAATGAACAAAGCAACATCGGGTATACAAACCACAAAACAAAGACGTGCGCCGAAGGGAAGGAAAACTCAGAATAAATACAAAAGGAACTAAACACGTGAACAAAACAAACCAATCCCCCAACGAAGACAATTAAGGAGGAAACGAGGGACAGGTGCCATAGGCACCTGTGACAGTAATGTGTGCATAAATATATTTGTCTGCTTTGCAATGGACTAATTTTTTTTGTTTGCTGTCTTTTGAGAACACTTTTCTCATTAAAACGAGGACTAGCAGCTTAAAAAAAAAAACGGCAGCATTAAAGATATGAAGTTGCTAAATTTCAAAAGGTGTATTAAGCACGTTCCCGAAAAGGTCACTCCACTCTTCTTCCTGATATGGTTTTTTCTCATTATTTGGCTTTAATAAGTATTTCAGCAAGAAGACATTGCTCATCAGCAAGCTTAAGTGATTAGCAATAAGGGTGAACTGTGGCCAAGAGCTGGCAAGTGAGAAAATGACTGTCGTGAATGTGGCATGGGCATGCTGAGAGCACAAGTGTGTGTCTTTCATCAAAGCCTTTTAATTTGAAGTGGAACGCATAAATAGAGAAATGGCTGCGATTAATCCCAGATTGCTATATGATACAAAACACACATAGGGAAAAGCACCACTCTCACACAAAAATGCCATTTTGGGGATCATAATCAAAAACGAATAAAAAAAGATAAATATAATTATATAGCAGCGCTATTTTTCTGGGTTTAGGTTTTTCTGGGTTTCAGTATTTTAGAGCATTTCTTTAGGAATTTAGTCTATTAATCCAATCATTCATTATCTTCCGCTTTATCCTATATTAGGGTCGCGGTGGGGTTCTCCATGCCCATCCAGGGGAGAACGTTTCGGGCGCTGGGCAGATACACCCAGGACAATCTATCACTGGGCACTCACACAGACACGCACGCATACACACTCTATATGGGGCAATTTGGAGAATTCAATTGACTTGATCCTGCCCAGCAATAGATTGGTGCCCTGTCCTGGGTGTATCTGCCCAGCGCCCGAAACGTTCTCCCCTGGATGGGCATGGGGAACCCCACCGCGACCCTAAGATAGGATAAAGCGGAAGATGATGAATGAATGAATGAATTGACTTGATCCATGTTTTTGGATTGTACGAGGAAACCGGAGAACCCGGAGGAAACCCACGCAGACACAGGGAGAACATGGAAACTCCACCCAGATGGGGATTCCAACTGGAAATCCATATATATATATATATATATATATATATATATATATATATATATATATATATATATATATATATATATATATATATATATTCTCTGACCCTAACCTTTGATTTAATTCTTTTTAAATTGAAATTCAGATGTTTTTTAGAACTATTTCTCAAAAAGCAACATAAAGCATGTATGATTGAAGAAGAGTGCTAAGTAACCTCTTTTACACATAAGAGCTCTTATAATGGTCACTATTAAACTAAGAGCTATGTGGGAAAATGTCATTCTTTCATTCAAATGTGCTTATGCAGTTTGGAATCCGTTAGAATGGCATCATCCATTACCTGTTGATGGAGTCCATACTATACTGCTGACGTACGAATGTGTCCTTAACAAAAATTAACCTACTGTCGGGCTTATTTAACATCTAATATAGGGACAGTGTGTATTTTCCAAACTGTAAATAAGCGTATGGATTTAGTCATCAATAAGATGGACCCATAATTTTCTATGATGTTCATATATTTTGCCAGGTAAGCCAGTTTTAAAAGCAAGAATTATGTGCAATCTTGTCCCTGAAATAATTATGCAGCTGTATTACTTATTACTAGATTTATTACCCATATGCATACATTTAATTAATTACATTCTCTCAGCAGTGCAACACTCGCAATGACACAAATGAGTGTGAACATGAATGAATAGCAGTATTTAAGATGCAATTGGTATAAGCAGTTTGTCAACTGTCAGCAATCAAAACGAAACTGTCAGCAACTTTTGGTGCAATAACTTGTCAGGTGACATGCACAGAGGTCAATGAGCCACATAGGACATCTAAACCTGCTGACAAAACCTCTTCATATACTTTTAATGAAAAATAAATGTGGTTTAATCTGGACCAAAATATAGATAACATTGGCAAATGTAACTTAAGCAATCCTCTGCCTAAATGCATTTCAAAAGCCATTCTCTGATTAATATGGATATTATTTATGTTATACCAAAAAAAACACTTTCACATGTTCTCCATTAGATTTGATTTCCCTGTCAAAGAAGCATTCTCAGTGTGAAAGTGCGGAGGACAACTGGTAGGTCTGTACTGCAAAACTACCACTTAACACTGAGCAAGGGCCCACAGTCATTAATTACTTGTATTGTCATTACTATTCATGTGGATTACTCTGGAAAAGGGCATCTATTTGATGCTATAAACTGAATTGTAAAACTCACACAAGCTTATTCAGTGACTCCAGCCAAGAGGAAACCACTCACTGTCCAGTTTTATTTCTTAATCCTGTAAGTCCACTTTTAGCTGTACCAAAAACAAATCTCCAAATCTTAATTTTTTTGGTAAGATCATATTTACATAGTCATTACTTCTTATTATTTAGCTTTGCAATGCAAATTAGGTGGTATGCCTGACCATCAACTTGCAAACTTTCCTGAATGCAAATCTTTCACTGAAGTGGATATCTCAACAATAAAGTAATTGAGATTGCTAAATCATTGTTTGTGATTATCAGAATATCTAAAACATGTAATTACTAACTAAGTATTTTTTACATTGAAGTTTTACTTGTAACAAAGCATGTAGTTTTACATTTTTGGGTAATGGTAGACAAAATGGCATGTGCATATATTTAATTGTGATATATTTAATTATTATTAATGTAATGTATTTGAATCACTACAGTTTCTAAATGTTTTTTGTATGTTTGTTTTAAAGAGATTTGAATAATTCTGAATGAAAACATGATTTGTTGTTGAGGAATTTCAAGCCCTTTCAGTAGCACATTTTGAAACTTTGGCTGTATTTTATCTGTAAAAAAAATTGGTAAATCTTGGTTTTGTATGCTAGAATATTTAAAGCCTGACACTGGTTGTGTAGGATGTTTACTATATGGGTGTGGGGACAGATGTAAATATTCGTGACTGTGTGAATGTAAGTGCCCTAAAGGGGTCATAAATATGGTGCATTGTTTTGGAATTTGTTGATCTTTTAGTATGTTTATCTGTGATCACACCAAATTGTGTGACTAAAGTGGAATGTATCATATAATTAGCATAATTAGCATTTATTTACAGTGAAAAGATTCAGATTTTAGAATTATCTGTTTCCACTATTATTTCAATTCCAGAATGCTAAGAGCAAAGAAACGTGTTTATACTGTGAAAGATATTACTGAATCTGTCCAAACCAAAGAGAAAGACGTTGAAATTGAATCAGACACCAGTGAATCAAGTGACGAGTAGGTGGATGAGGATGTAGGTCCAATGAATGAACTGAACCACACAACCCATTGGACTGCATTTCGTTGTTCATATTGAGCAATGACAATAAAGTTGAATTCTATTCTATTCTATTCTATTTCACTAAACTATGTACTAATACTTCTGCTCCAGATGTCACACGTAATGTCATTTCCCTCCACACACCACTAGTGTACAAACTACAAGTTCCAAATGCACCATAGGTATACACCATTATTCCCATCATAATTGTCACTTTGCTTGTTTACAAGAAAAAGAGGCTGAACAGTAGAGGGTTTTGGGTGACCATTTTCAAACAGTGTCATCAGTGACTTCACAGAGCTTTGTATCACCAGTGACATCATGAAGCCTTTTGACATTCATGCCAGTAACACCACAAAGACCTGTGACTGCTCTGATGAGGTTATGTGTACTACCATTGGATATGCGGATGGACATGAATACATATTATTATGTAAAAATGAAGAAAGGAACCAGAGCCCCCCTTTAACATCATCAGAGAGGTGATTCCCCTCCCTCCTTTTTTTTTATTTTTGGTTTTTACAGGGTTAAAGATGCAGTTATATATGACAGGGAACTAAAATACTATCCTAACCAGATCTAAAATATGCCATTATTTTTGTTAGTCATGTATAATTTCTGAGAAATCTCACATATTTCATTTGTATATTTTGATGGTATGTGATGTGCACATATAAAAAAAATAGATAAATGACAATATAAAAGGTGCATCCACCAAAGATTTCATGTTTGCCAGCAAAGCTAAGTCATTGCTCACCCCTTTGTGCCAAACTTTAGAGAACTGTCAGAGAAATCAGGAGAAATCTCATATTTTAAAGGTCAAAATTGAAAAATGCTGCTGAATGTGATGGTACATAGAAGAACTTTACAACAACCACAACTGTATCAAAAAATACAACTTAAAATTGTATTATGAAAGGAAAAAACAATATTTGTTTTGAGAAGAAGCATGGTATTGTCACAAACTGCCACCAGTGCAATGTGAAATATAAGCTTTTAAATGTGCAGGTACGAGAGTGAAAAATCTCAATAGCTGATGATAATTAACAAAATAATAATTGATTAGTTAACAAAAATAAGTGAGGGTGAATACAACAAATGGACCGTAAATAAAAAAAATGAAAACAAATTTACAGCCTTCATGTGTACTCCTTACATGTACCTTGACCTTGAGCTTTACTGTTTTTATGTCTATTTCTGCAAGACAATGCCAGACTTTATTCTGTACAAGGTACACCAGTGTGGCTTTTCAGACATAGAGTGAATGTTCTTGTCTAGCCTGTCTGCAGTCTTGATCTCTGTTCTATTAAATGGTCAAAGGCAAAATTCAGACAGCACTAACCACAGACAGTTGTCCAGAACTTTTATACAATAAGAACATACAAAGAAATGACTGCAGCAATTAGTAGCTCCATTTCCACACAATTAAAAAGTTGGAGAATAGTTCTAAATGTATTTATTCATTCATTCATTATCTTCCACTTGATTCTCTAATAGGATTGGAGGGCTGGTTCTCCTTGCCCATCCAGGGGATAACATTTTGGGCGCGGTGCACATACACCCAGGACTGGGCGCCAATCTATCACTAAGCCCACTCACTGAAACAGACAAACACAAACAAATTTTATATGGGGCAATTTAGAGCATTCAATTTATATAGAATCCATGTTTTCGGACTGTGGGAGGAAACCAGAGAATGTAGTTAACCCTCACAGACACAGAGAGAACATGGAAACTCCACCAAGATTGGATTCGAACCAGGATCCTCAGTACTTAGAGGCAAAGCCATTATGCCATCCTCAATGTATTTATTCATTCATTCATTATCTCCCGCTTTATCCTCTATTAGGGTCGCGGTGGGGTTCCACATGCCCATCCAGGGGAAAACGTCTCGGGCGCTGGGCAGATAGACCCAGGACAGGGTGCCAATCTATCGCTGGGCACACACTCACTCACACAGACACACTCTATATGGGGCAATTTTGTGAGCTCAGTTGACTTAATCCATGTTTTTGGACTGTGGGAGGAATGTTCTCCCCGTGTCTGTGTGGGTTTCCTCCGGGTTCCTCCGGTTTCCTCCCACAGTCCAAAAACATGGATCAAGTCAATTGAATTCTCCAAATTGCCCCATATAGAGTGTGTATGCGTGCGTGTCTGTTTGAGTGAGTGTGTGCCCAGCGATAGATTGGCGCCCTTTCCTGGGTGTATCTGCCCAGCGCCCGAAACGTTCTTCCTTGGATGGGCATGGGGAACCCCACCGTGACCCTAATATAGGATAAAGCGGAAGAATGAATAAATACAGGTATATTTCAAACACATTTTGTAACCCTTTGTAAACTCAATGTTTAATATTGAGAACAAAGGGTTACTTTATCATTCCTATCAATGATCTTCATTTTATCTGATGCAAATTTCTACCAGTTTGATTCCTACTTTCCTATTCAAAAACTGTTGGTAGCATTCAAGATGACTGCTATTTTTGTGACATGACCAAGCAATCCCCCCTCTCCCCCCAAAGAACATGTCTCTAAAATCTGCCAAACCAATTTACTTACATTTGGGACATACCGTGTATTGGTAACCTACTGTATGTAATCAAGGCAATGTTTGATCATTGGTTATTTTTATTTTCTGGTAATTGGAAAGGTTCACACATTTTTAAACAGGTGACTCAAACTGCATGACATGCTTCTTCATGTTTTGCATTATGACTGCGCTACTTTAATTGCCTAGTGGGTGGTTATAACTCATTGGGTTCTTTAGTTACTAAGCAGCACAGAATAAGAACACACCCCATAAACCATTACTCTTGCCTCCCACTCTTCCTTTTTTTCTCTTTTTTTCTCTGTATATTGTAAAAAAATATATACATTTGCAGTTTGTGAGACACTATAGCATAGTAAATACGACTATCTCTAAACATAAAAGTAGATCTTAGGTTTGTGGGTGCCCAGGG
This sequence comes from Corydoras sp. C115, assembly GCA_019802505.1. NCBI lineage: Eukaryota > Metazoa > Chordata > Actinopteri > Siluriformes > Callichthyidae > Corydoras > Corydoras sp. C115. The sequence continues at coordinate 1,165,022 of JAFMOC010000066.1, read as the reverse complement.
TCCATTCTTTGTGGATTTATCTTGTCTCGGTGGATGCTTGGATTTTTCTACAGGAGTTTACACTGTCCTCAGAGTGAAAGTATTGCTAAATGTGTCAATACTGAGACTCAACTTAGTTTCATTTCACCATATTATTTTATTTCACCAGTTAATGAGCGCAGATACAAATACATACAAAAGAAATTATTCTTAGATTTTTTCCCTTGAGTCTGACTATGCTGCCAGTGTTTGGTCTTAAGTTTTCACTATCGTCATTTCATTAATGCTTTTTTTCCTGCATGAATTTTTGCAAGCATGAGTTTCTGGTAAATAAATAAAAGATCCAGATCCAATTGAGGTGGCAATTTAAGACCCACTTGGACTTAAGTTACATATACATACATATAATAAAGTAAGTAGTTTATTTTCTTTTTCTTTTACCAGAATAGACACCGTTTGAGTGGGTTTTAGACTTAAAAATTATGGAATAGGTGTGAACATTAGCAAATTGTTGTGTTGCATCCATAAACAGAAAAGGTAGGATAAAGGTGTGTGTAGAAATCTCATCAGAAAAATAATCAGAATCAGCTTTGTCAGCCAAGTAAGTCTACATGTCTAAAGAATTTGGTTTAATAAATTTTCTCTCTATAGATCAGACGATACACACTACAATATACAATAAACATATCTAAAATACAATATAATACAATATACAGACACCCACTATACAATAAACAATATACAAACAATAAACAGATGTGCAACTTTCATAAATTATAAATAAAATGCATTTCATACATGGTATAATAAAGACAATATGGTTATGCCAGTTAAATTAGTATTTATTGCTGACGTTATGGCTATGACAGTAATGGCTTGGGAAAAGAAAAAAGTGTGTGCTATCAAAAGAATGCTATGTTGAGCACAATTTTATTATTGCTTTCAGTCAAGTAATCCATGTAATGTAAACTGTGTAATTATACATTATGGTCATATTCTTATACTCTTAAATGTTATTGGAAAATTCCTTACAGAGGATATTTCATTTCTAATACTGTTAGCAATAATTTTCCATTACCCAGATAAAAAAGATTGCTGTAGCATGAAATGACTATTTAAAGTGAATAAACAACCAATCAATAAAATCTATATCTTATAGGATAAACAAATGCTAATGCAGCACAAGCTTTGTAGTGTTCTAAGCAGACTGGCATGATATGCAGCAAAAGATAAACCACTAATTTTGTCAATAGGAATCTTCACAAATACCCCTCCACCATGTCAATTTCACTGCAGTGCTAAGATTCACCCTCTTCAAAATAATTAAATCTAAATGTACATAAACACAGAGGTGCATATATTAAAGTGGTCAGTGTGTAAACTGAAGCCAATGGAAAAGAAGAAAAATGCATTTAAATGCAGTAGAATATTGGATACTCAGGTAAGCATTACACCATCTCCACAAGCCTGAATCTTTAATAAAACACAGGATGGATCCATGCTTTCCTGTATTTGATGCCAAATTCTGACCCTACCATCTGAATGTTGCAGCTGAAATTGAGACCAGGCAATTTTATTTTTTCCCAATATTATACTGTTACATTTCAGTGAGCCTATGCAAATTGTCATCTCATTTTCCCATTTTAACTGACAGGGGGAGAACCTGGTGTGGTCTTCTGCTGCTGTTTAAGGTTTGACATGTTGTACATTCAGAGTTGGAATTCTGCATTTTTTGGAAGTAATGAGTGGTTATTTGAGTTACTGTTGATTTGTCTGCCCATTCTCCTCTCACCTCTCACATTAACAAGACATTTTCATCCATACAACTGCCGCTCAGTGGATATTTTCTCTTATTTGGACAATTCTCTGTGAACCCTATAAATGGTTGTATGTGAATATCCCATTAAATCTGTAGTTTCTGAACTACCATCTGGCACCATTCAATGTCACTTAAATCATCTTTCTTCCCCATTCTGATGCTTGTTTTGCACTTCAGCAAGTTGTCTTGACACTTTTATCCAAAGCGACTTACTAGGTGAGCACAGGGTTAATTATAACATCCCTGGAGCAATGAGGGTTAAGTGCCTTGCTCAACGACCCACAGTGGTAACTTCAGTGGACCTGGGATTTGAACCCCCAACCTTCAGATTGATAGCCCAATGCTCTAATCACTGAGCTACCACGCCCTCTACCTTTGCATGCCTAAATGCATTGAGTTGCAGTTATGTGATTGGCTGATTAGCTATTTGCATTAACAAACAATTAAACAGATATAACTAATTAACTGGCCTGGTGAGTGTATAATAAGACAATGTAAAAAGAGCTGATGATTAAATCTTATTTATGTCAGATGGACTCAAAGGATAAAGATCATAGGATATAATTGTCTACTTCATTCAAACTAACTAAATCCTGTAAATAAACTTCTCAAAAGCATGTTTTGAAACTTAAAGCAGCTCAATCAGTGACAGCGAGGAAATACCTTCTTTTAAAATACAGTTTCATGCTCTGAATTCATGGCTCTCTGTATAACAGCACTGCACTGCCTCTTTTATTTGTTAATGTTAAATGTGAAGGATTCAATCTTCAATTGAATTCTCTGTAAGGAAGCAATCACCTTTAGAAGAGTAAAAGAACCACTCAGTTCATCCCATAATTGAGCGAGAGCAAGCTCATCCTGTCAAAAATAATTCACCTTCCATGAACTATTTTTGTCTAATGTTTGCTTTTTATACCCTTACAATTTTTATTTCTGTACGTTTGTATTCTGGCTTGATCTGCTGAGCATCTCTTCCCATTCATGGCTCGAGCTCTGTGAATTTGCTCTGAAGTGCACATTTGTAACATTAGAACTAAATTAAACATGGCTCAATAAAGGTATTTGCATATCCTTATTAAACCAAAAAAAATTGCAAAAAAGCACAACAAAAACCTATTTAGTATATGTAGGTGTAAATATGTTCTATAACTGATAAACAGAGATGTTTTCCACCTTTTACTCTCACTCTTACCAATCTTTTATCATTTGCTAGCAACAGTGAAGGATAATGACTCAACATAACATAGGCAGAAACAAATAATTAATATGTCTAATATAATGAACAGTGATGGATGGTGTTTTAAACATCAGCAGCACTGCTGTATCTGATCTTATCATATCAATGCAGCTCATACTAACATGCCAGCATCACCATCTTCTAATTTCTAGGAATTGAAGACCAGTATGTAGCTATAACATTCTAATAATTGGAACACCTTGTCACCATGAACACCTAACACATGTGAGCATACATTTGGATTAGTTCTAGGCTCTGCTAGTGCTGCATGAACCAGGAGCAATGATTCAAACCACAAGAAAATCCTGTACCTTTACAAAGGATGACAGCAAAGTGTGCTATGTGTTGTGTGAGAGGACATTTGATGCTTCAAGCTGACCAGAAAGTCACTGGACAATATGCCTACATTTGCTTTCGTACAAGTGTCCTAGCTAAATGCTTAAAAATTACCAGCCACCAACATAGTGGAGCACCCAGACAATGCATTGCACCTGTCATCATTTAATTTGGGGGAAAGACTATAGTTTATGGTTATTTTATGCCTGAACTATTTGCTAATTTGAGAAAAACTGTTTATTGTTATCAACTGCATCTAAAATGCATATGGGTCCCGCTCCCATACTTCATGAGGCAAGAGATATGCTGTGCTAGGAAGCTAGGAAGGGGGCTATTAATTCATCTGGCACCACCTTTTTGAGACATCATATAGTGCATAAAATATAGACACGCTAAAGAAATGATCACCCACTTATTGGTGCCATGGTGCCCCTCTGAAAAACTATTCCAAGCAGATCTTTATAATCCGATAGCAGAATATTTTGGAATATTGATATGGCATTTATGCTAACATCCTGCCCACTTCAATGGAAAATTTGTGCTCCCTCCCATTGATTGTAGAGAATTTGCTTAATGCTTGAGACAACATGCTCATTTTATTGCTAGGTTTCAAACTGCTCGCCAATTGAAAAGGTTGTTTTTACATGACAGGTTGTGTCATGGTCGGTCACGGAGGGGCGGTGCCTCCAGGGGTAGCCCCGCCCCTCATTTAGTCTGCACTATGTATGCCTCGTCTGTTTTCCACTGTATATATGTATACCTCGTCAGTGTCATCTGTTTGTATTCTTAGTTATGTTCGCGTGTTGTGTTTAGTGTCGTGTATGCCTTATCAGTGTCATGTTGTGTGTATGCTTAGTTATGTTCGTGTGTTGTGTTTAGTGCCATGTATGCTTCGTCCGTGTCGCTTGTGTGTGTAGTTCTTAGTCATGTTATGTTATGGTCCCGTTTTGCGTATTGTCAGGATTTATGTTCCCGTGTTGCGTTTTGAGTATTGTCATGCTGTGTTGTGTTAGAGTATTGTTATTGTCCCATGTTATGTTTAGTTATGTTGACTTTGATATGGTCACGTGCTGTCATGCTTTGTCATCACATGGTCACGGTTTGTTTTGGTCACATGGTGTGGGTTGGTCTCAGTGTTCACGCCCCTGTAATTATGCACACCTGGGTTCCTGATCACTGTTCCCTATTTAAGCAGCTCACGCCCGTCACTCCTGGCTAGATGGTCTTGGTTTGTGCACCTACCCTTATCACGCCTCGTCCACTCTGGCCCACACCCTTGTCCCCTGTTCTCAGTCTCGCCATGTTCCTAGTCTCGATTTGTTCTTAGTCTCGCCCTGTTCCTAGTCTCGCCCTGTTCTCGCTCCGTCCTGGTCTCGTCTCGTCCTGTTGCACCTCGTCTCTGTTTGGTCCTGTGTTCATGCCTCTGTTCCAGTTTCTACGTCCCCCCTGTGTTCACCTGGTATTCAGCCACACTCCACCCTGCTCGACGCTGCGGATTGGAACACGGCCCCGCTGACGTCGGACGCCGTGACGTCAGGCTCCAGCGCCGCAGCCGCTCGTTTCACCTGTCAATGTTACGTTTACCTGTGTGTGGCTGAATAAACTCTGTTAAACACCTAATCCCCGCCCCGACCTTGTCGTTCCGAGTAGCGGATCCACCCACGTCTCACGGTTTCCAGGGGTAAACCGTAACAGGTTGAGGTATGTCGACTAATAATCCAATTGATGCAAGTAGTAGAGTGTTTGCTTAATAAAGAGCAATAAAGTCCATCCATCCATTATCTTCCGCTTTATCCTCTGGTAGGGTCGCGGTGGGGTTCCCCATGCCCATCCAGGGGAGAACGTTTCGGGCGATGGGCAGATAGACCCAGGACAGGGTGCCATTCCATCGCTGGGCACACACTCACTCACACAGACACACTTTATATGGGGCAATTTTGGGGAATTCAACTCCACCCAGATTGGGATTCGAACCGGGATACCCTAGTGCTGAGAGGCGAACATGTTAACCACTAAGCCACCATGCAATAAAGTGTTTCCTTAAAATAAATAAAAAATTATAATTGTGGCTATGTTTCTGTGGCAGGGTGAAAAGGTGGAGCTGTTGGTAATGGAATTTGATTAGGGTTAATTATTGCACATGATGCTGCTCTGCCTGATGAACTTGCGCACCCTTTATAATCAGAAATGTCACATGCCACGGGAAGAGAGAAGTCACAAGTAGAAAAATGCTGGCATCTCTCTTTGAACACAGTCATTAGGGGGAAAAAAGATGTAATTAAACAGCATTTTCTTTTTATAAATAAGATGTAAGAAAATCAGACCAGGTAAATGAATGCACCTAAAGCTGGTCAGTGTGATTAAATGTTTGTTTTATTCTATGTGGATGAACGTGAGAGAGAGAGACTAGACTGTACTGGTTCTGTGTGTATATTGTGATTAATTATTTGACTGTGGAGAATAAAGCCTTTTGAGTTTAAATCCCACCTGTCCTCATCCTTCACTAACAAAGGTCTGTCACACTATTATTTTCTTAAAAGGCAGTAAATGAGCCACCTTACTTCACACTGCATTGATGTCTGGCATTTTGTTACTGTCCCCATTTCATAATGGATTCGAAGCAATTTCAAGTGAACAATATAAGATAGATTCTCTACTGAGAATCTGCTTTTCAAAATGGCTACATGTGTATAGTGTTTTATATTTGTAATATGGAGAGATTTCAAACACAGCTATTGTCCCCTGATGTTACAGCTGCACCACATTCCAATGTTTGCTAAAATTAGAATTGTGTTGTCTGACATCAGGTTTGTTGTTGAGTGATAATGACAAGGCAATACTCTGGCAAGTTACTGTCAGCAGCTCACTGCAAATGTGATGGTTTCTCCAGGGCTCAATCTATCAGCTCTAATGTTCATAAATCAATAAAATATTCCACACACAATGGCCATGTGCCTGGAGACATCAATGACTCAGTGAAATATTTTCAAAATAAGCTTTTTAATGACAATGACATGAATGGATTTACATTTCACATTGTCACTTAGTTAAAGATCTGTACTGAGCTGGAGAGTATACAACTTCATTAGTTTGAACTATTTAAACTTTTATAAGCATTTAAAGGTCAAGATGCTTAACAGGGCTGCTTTTAGTCTTCAAATGACATTTTCAATTTTGTAACACAAGTATAATAATAAACTGAACTATGATTTTAAAGTCAAATCTGCTTTTTTTTTAACATGGTTAAATTTGACAGCTGTGCCTGTCAACCTTCTAGTTCTACAGTCTAGCAATTTTACACTGCCTCTGAAACAACACAGATTTCTTACAGAATCAGTAGAGTGTCTGTTTTACTTATCATCCATAACAATCTCCAAGCCATTAAGCCACCATCTGCGACACAAATGTCTAAAATCCAGGAAAACTAGTAAACATTATTTTTACTTCTTCATGAAACGTTTTGAAGGAAATAAATATATTTTTATTCATTCATTCATTATATTCCGCTTTATCCTATATTAGGGTCCCGGTGGGGTTCCCCATGCCCATCCAGGGGAGAACGTCTCGGGCGCTGGGCAGATACACCCAGGACAGGGCGCCAATCCATCGCTGGGTACTAAAAGTGAAAGTAGTGCAAATAAAGTGTCAGAGATTTTACAGAATCCTAAAAGAGTGATTTTTTTAATGATCATACTCTTTGCCCTGTATTTTGGCAAAGGAAGGTGGTACAAAGCACTATTTGAAGATCAGAAGACTATGAGACGGTTTAGTTTAAAGAATAAAATTAAATGAATAAAAAGAGTAATTATGGAGAATAATACATGTGCTCTTGTCCTCTCTCTTTCTTTCTCTCTTTCTCTTTCTCTCTCATACACACATATGTTTCCATATTTCATTGATTTTTTAATTGATGTGCTCTTAGTCTTTTAGACTCCAATGCATACTAGTAATTCCTTCTTCCTTTCATGGGTTTGATGGGTTCTAATGTGAAAATAGCTTTGAATCTTTTCATTTGTTTATTTATTTATTTTTGTCCTAGGAGGGTAATTTCAATTATAGAAAAGACTATTATGGAAATGACTCTAGTTACTGTGCTTCATAGTTGTGATAAGCTAATCTTAATGATTATTGCTAAGTTTGTTTGAATTACTGTACCACCCACCATGCATTGCATATACAAACACCTGTGACCTCACAACTGCCCCTCTTAATAAAAGAGCAAAAATCACATAGGCACACTTGAAATAAAAAAAATGTGCAGCCGTGCCAATGCATTTGTCAATGCATGTATATATATATATATAAAGTTTATTTTAATGCTAACAAAAAAGCATGGAGGCATCATTCAGCCCAGAACTGAAATATAACAAATCTCCATGCCTTTGTTTGCTTGCTTGATAATGAATAGCACTGTAGCATAATGATTGCTACATTTGTAAAGTAAATTACCGGGGCAACAACAACAACAGGACCATTAGTTCAGGCTGGCTGGCTCATTCCAAGTTTATTGGTGCATTCTGGGTGAACTAAAGATAAATGGGATGTTCCCAATGATGAATGTGTTGTGATGGAATACCAGATAAAGATTTCCTCGTTTTGAAGAGTCATGTCATGATGTAGCATTTTATATGTGGTCAGCAAAATAAGAGTCTGTTCATGTGATTTGTCAGCAGAAGTGAGGAGGTGAGAGTAAAAGTAAAAGGCTCAGCGGACATACAAAAAATTGCAAATGCAACATGGCAAAGAAAACATAAATTGCAAACAGTTGTAATTAAGAACAATACTTCACCAAATGCCTTATATAGAAAAAGAAGAGCATATGTTTACAGCTGTTTAATGAATTTTGTTTATTTTTAGCATTTTTCACCATTATCCTGGTAAAGGCACTATGATATATACACACACCATGGGAGGGTGTTTTTATGTTTTTATGTACTGTTGTGTTGACAAATGGTCATTTAGTTAAGTTGCCGCCTTTTAATTTTATAGTAAGGTCCCTATCAGTAAATTACACTGACTGTTTCAATGCCAGTATAATTGTTTTAGAATTTCATGGGTACATTTTGGACGTAATGTGCCATAGACCGAATAACGTTTCACCTTCCATTCCGTTTAAGAGCCAGGTCTGACTTTGGCGAAGTGCTACTTCTGTGGTGTGGTGTAATGGTTGTTTTGAATGTAGATAATGTTTTTATTTATTTATTTATTTATTTTGTGTTGTCTTTATTATTGATATAAAAGTTTGAATAGCTGCTAACTGACATGTACAATGCGTTTGTGCAATGCTGTGTGAATTGAAAATCACTACCAAGATAGCAATAAACCTCTCAATGTTGATGTCTGTATAGGTTGTTTTTCATAGCCAATATAGCACTACAAAGTTTCGAATCCACTACACCCATTGACGCAAATATATTCACAAACACCATTGCTATTTAAATGGTGCAGGCAGAAAAATAGACTGTTGACTGTGTGTAATGATGATAAAAAATGACAATCACAATTCATATGGCACAATTTGCTCACATAGTGCACATTTTCTTTTAGTCATTACTTTAAAGAAGGTCATTGCTGTGAGCTAAATATATATATTTTTAATAACCTCTCTATCTGAGCTCTGAATTCAGTCACGTTTTTTTCAGGAATTCCCACATTTCAAAGACGTGTCCTGTATATAACCCCCTCGACAATATTATTTAAAGCTATTGTTGTTAATAAGATGGCCTTAGTAATTTCCCATGCTTCAAACTCGCTGTTACATAAATTTAAACAAATGTGTCAAACTTTGAATACACAGTGTGTAAAAAAGTAGGTTACATCTTGGACAAAGGTTTCATTTTGTTTGCTGCTGTGTCATTAAAATACCTTTACATCTTTAAATGTGATGCAACTTACTGTATAAATAGGAAAAATACATTTAATGTCTTTATGAATAAAACAAGATTATCCAAAGGCTATGGATAAATGGCTTAGCCTCAATAATCATATGTTTCCATTAGCCTATTAAGTTTTAAAACAGCATGCTTTAATATACAGCACTTGGTAGGAAAGAGAGGAAAAACTCATTTGAAAATAATATGAGCATGTCTCCATCTGTCCAAATTGATTTATTACCTCTGGGGTTTGCCAGCATATTGGCTGCGTATGAACCATTTGATACTTTGGAAGGGCAATTAGTGGCGCTTTCTTCAGAGAGCAGATATTCTCCAGTCAATCAAGAGTGGCACCAGTTAATGAGCAAGTGAAAAATAGGAGAAAAGCAGGCTTGTGCTAAAATTCTTCTTATAGGTGAGTTAGCAGGATGCTTTGTTGATGACAGGCAAAGGGCAAAAGACAGAAAGCAGGATAATGACAAACGATCTGTCAGATATTTCCACTGAATAAACACTCAGCCACTCTCACTCACAGTGCATGCTCTGTCATTATTACACTTCATTATGCTTCTTTACTCATTATGCTTCATTAGCATTTATTAAAACAGTAAAAGTCTTTGGGAATTAAAACAAGAAACATATCAGTTTTGCCATGTACTGCTAGTTCTATTGGTCTTAGAGAAGCATTGCCACAGCACAGTAGAGTTTTGTAAAACTGAATATTTTTATAATCTTCTTACTCATAGCCCCAAAAATGACTGTAAATTTTATTCTGTCCTATTTTATAACTCTTCGACTGTTGAGTTCTACTCCCCTAAGTCTGAGTAGGAGTTTCTAAAGTCTTATTAATGTACCAAATAAATATATAAATTCAAATTTAATAAATAATACTTTGACACAGATCTGCCAAAAACTTTGGTTACAAAGCTTGATAACAAAATCAAACAGAATTAATAAAGAAAAAAATAACTAAAGGCTATTTCTTTTTCTTTTATATTCATCTTATGTCCCTTGGATTTGATATGTGGCAAAAGAGGACCACGTCAGATCTGACGGAAAATCTAGCAGATTTAATATTCTGTAAAGAGCTCTGTCTTCTCTTGTGTAATGTATCCATACTTCTTATGACCTGTCAGTTTAGAGTGGAGTATTTTACATTTTACCCTAAATGTTGAAAGCATCTATGTTGTGTTGTGTGGTGGTTTCCCTATAAGAATTAGATGGGTAATGATGACTGGTTTACAGATTTGCTATAGGCCTAGGCCTATAAGCCAAAAAATGCCCTTTTGTTCTGATAGTCTAGTGCAGGGGTCTATAAATGAAGTGACTATTTATTCTTATAACTTACTACTGGATGCCTGTGGAGGGTTGTTTGTGATCCACTTAGGCCATTGTCATTAAATTTGGCAAAGAGATTTTGGGACATAATGTAGCATATGGCATACAACCTAGTTCACAAAGTGATAAAAAATGTTTTGATTAGCTCATAAATCACATAATTTTATAACTGGCCATAAAAATAAAATATACCTGAGTTTTTCTTACTATCTGAGGTCTCTAAAGCCACTGAAGTTTGGCTAAAAAGCTGAATTACCTACCCCAAACTCAGTGCACGTTATTTTTTTTTTTTTTTACAATTCCCACACTGGGGGCTTTGTACGTGATTAAATTAACTTACAAACTGCATCTGGAAGATTCAAAGTTCATGAGCTCCTGACTTACAATCATGAGGATTTAGATCTGTTTAAACTTCAGAAGTTCAAAGGATGAAACCAGATGCATGCCGAGACTTTCAGACTCAGCATTGCCAATATATAACTATTATAAGTTGTTTAAACCATAGTTTAAAGGCCTTCCACAAGAAAATGATACCAGCTAAAGGATATATTATTTATATAGGATGGGAGTTACATGGACTGGTTAAAAGGATACACATAAATCTAAGATAGATATGGGTTACCTAAATTGGCTTTCTATCATATATATATATATATATATATATATATATATATATATATATATATATATATATATATATATATATATATATATACTATATATACTATATAACTTGTAGAAGGACAAATCACTTTATTGTTATATTCAGGTGTTTTATGTAGATTCTTTGCCACAGTTGTCCAAAATCCAGCACATTGCCCTGCATTTTGGAGAACTGTCTGACTTTAACTTTTTGAGAACTGTTTGATGCAGCCCTTTTCTATGCTAGCAAGGTCCTATCATCTACAATTTGTGTCTTGACTTCAGAAATGCCCCTCTGAACAAATAGGCCAACTATCCCGCCAACACTTTGAAAACTTGTTAAGATGTTATAAATAAAACATTTACGCACATTAAACACAAATTAAGTGTGTGGGGGGGGGGGGGGTCAATGCTCTTTTCTTAATGCACTTTTCTCAATAATAACAGGTACTTTATTCAACTCATGTTCAAATGTGTTCAATTAAAATGTTTTGAAAAAACAATGTCAATTTGCCAAAATGCCAAAAAGTATATTTTTGGTTCAAGCTGGGAAAATCCATAAAAAATTTGTTTTATCATATTTGATTACAGAAGATGTCATTTGTTTGGTGCAGTCGTCGGATTGGTGTTAAGGAACCAGTCCATCAACCTGAAGTCACCCGGTTCGTTTCCTGTTCCCATGAAACCTGTTGTTTTCTCGTGTTGTATATTTTTTATTTTTGTGAAAAATGTAAGGTTATAATAGCGTACTTTTTTTTTAAAGATGCCAAAAGTCCACTTCCAAAAAGGTTACCTACAGTGTCATGAGCCAAAAACATGAGCTATTTCAAGAGTGGACAAATATGAACTTTGTCCACTCTTCTTGTACTTAGGGTTGTCTATCCATCCATCATCTTCCGCTTTATCCTATATTAGGGTCGCGGGGGGGTTCCCCATGCCCATCCAGGGGAGAACGTTTCAGGCGCTGGGCAGATACACCCAGGACAGGGCACCAAATGTTGCCTATACATGTTTTTTTATTCTTAATTTTATTATTCTTTACTATTTTATTATTAATTCATTCATTCATTATCTTCTGCTTTATCCTATATTAGGGTCGCGGTAGGGTTCCCCATGCCCATCCAGGGGAGATCGTTTCGGGCGCTGGGCAGATACACCCAGGACAGGGCACCAAAGGTTGTCTATACATGTTTTTAAATAAAATAAATCAATCAATAAATCTGTAAAATGAGGAGCAATCTCTACATGGAAACATCATAAAAATAGGTTTCTTTTGTATTCTTACCTTTGACCAAATGTTGTGGAACTTGATTCCAAGTAAACATTTAAGTCTGTGTGACAGACTAAAGTTCTGAGAACTGCTGATTTGCACTGAATGAATGGCTTATGACATTTTGCTTTGAACCTATAAATTCACACTCACCTGTAAACAGTCCATCAAAACTAATTAATCAATGCTTCTGTCCAGCTGCACCAGTTGCCATGGCAAAGCTTGAACATTTCCCATCATCTCTATTCTAGACACACTCACCAATTATTAAAATGGGACCCTGTGTCTTCCATCAGTATTTCCACATGCCATCTCAGATAAGACATTTCTGAGTCAGGTCTGCTTGTTCAAAGCAGTAAGAATACCAGCATTACTATGTAGAAATTTACAGAGCACCTAGATAATTAAAGTGGATGTCCATGTCAAGCAGGTCCCTGTCTCCCCCATTAGCAGGTGAATAGCACCTGGTCCCAGTGCAGGGCCAGACATGATGAAACAATACATGGATGAAGGGTAATGAATAAAAGGATAGGGCTTCTCACACTGTGATCTCATTTTGCTGAAGATCACACTGCTTCAGAGTAGAAAATAAAAGGCTGCTGTCAACCTCTCATTTTTCAAAAGTGCACTATAGTTCTAAACTGTGGTATAAACTGATATGTCCAGACATGGCTTAAGAAAAAAAAAAAAAAACTAAACAGATGAATAATAAAAACTGTCATATCATTACTGAAAATCCATTGTCACAAATCTTGTGTTTATATTTAAGCTAATTTAGGAGATCTGAAATGGAAGAACAGGTATGAAGGTAACAAAGAAAAATCATTGTTTTAGAATACCAAGAGAAAAAAAAATGTAACATAGCTTTTTATAATACAGCTTGTGATTGTAAATATAATTTCACAAGAAAAGATCATTACAGATTCATTTAAATTTGCTTTAAAAGACTCAAACTACATGTCTTAAAACATGTTGATATGCATGTCATACTGTAGCAATACATTTTAAATGTAGACTGTAACAAAGGAACAACTTCAAAAGTTTGTGCTTCACAAGAATGCCATTTGCATTGGGTAAACTACACCATCACCAGACATCTATTTTACTTCAATCTGAAAACCATTCCGTGTGTTGTTTGGAATGATTACAATCACTGATTTTTGTGAACGCTTTCTAAAACACTACTGCAGGCGAGTCATATTACAGTTTCAAGTTATATTACTGGTCTGGCCAGGTATTAGCCATAAAGTTTGCCATGTGTATTGTGTGAGACACCATATGCAATTACAACTGCGACCTCTAAAAAAATAGAAGCTGAAGTGTGGCTCCTCCATAATTATATTCCATCTCCAAATAGAGACATGCTGATGGACTGGAAAAGATTAAGTGCTCAGAGCTGCATGTATAAACATAGAAGCATCTATATGGCTATGTGAACTAATGTGAGAGGGGCAGCAGTGTATAAATTCACGCAAATATATAGATGTAACTGAACAAAATAACATTACATTTTACAATGTGTTTGGGTTAAAATGACTGCTTGTTGTGCGACAAAGAACATGAGTAGGGGCAATTAGTCATGTAAACCATTGGGCTTGCTCTTTGGGTGTTGTCAAACTAAAGAAACACTACCCAGGATGAAAGACATTTCAAGGGCTGAATGATTAAAGTTGGAGTTTGCCCCTAGTAACGCCTCCTTAAATATACTACACACTGATTTCTCACCTCATTAAACGTCTTGTTTAATGATGCTGCACTGTGCCCCTGAAAACAAGCCAGCGACAGTATTTATAATCACAGTTGAAAGGAAAAACCTGTTAAATATGACTTTCTGGAATAAATGCAAACATCAATCAGGAATTTTCAGGTTAAGCTTTGCATAAAATAACAATTTTCCTTTTGGGGCTGTGAAAGTCATGCAAGTTCTGCTTGTGGCATCAGGAGGTGAATGGGATGACAACTGAAGAGTATCACTTTTCGAGAACCGTGTAAGAGAGCCTGGTGCACTTCCTCTCATGCCACTGGCACTCTCCCTCACTGTTGTTTCCACTCATTCGCTCTTCCTGTCAAAGCTTTTCCTCCCCTGAGCGCTGCAGATGTGCCTACACACCACCAGCTGACAGCAAGAAGATGGAGGAGGTGAACAAAAATAAAAAGAACACTGGAGCTCTGCAATGAACGACAGAGACCCCTCCCATGCCACGCAACTTTAGATCATGGCTAAGCACGTACATATTGATATTAAAACTTATATATCAATTCACATAAATAGTTATCAATGAAACAATGTGTCAAACAGCTTATGGACCATCCAAGGCCAAGGTTGTATTCCATAGCTCACATTAGGACTTTATTTAGTCTAACATACTTGTTAGGCTAAATAATACAACATGTTTTAGCTGAACTAAGTCTAAAGACTAGAATTTGTTTTTCTGGATATTAAGACAACTCTGCTATTAAAATGAACGCTGATGATTGGGGTAAAATGTTTGCAGATTATCTAACAATCAAATACTAGCCATCTAATGTATAAAATACATTGGGGAAAAAATGCATTGTATATTCATACCTTTATCGGGTGTACCACTTCATGCTACTTTGTGTATCACCAGTGGTATGCCTACCACAGATTGAGACCTACTGGACTAGAGCAACCATTATGGCAATGTAAACTCAAAACATTTCACAAATATTCTTTGTATAAAGAAATTCTGTCAAAGAATATTTCACATATCTTTCTTCAGCACCACTGTTTAGTTTTAGTTGTAAGCCCTGATATTTGCTTTAAATCAATTATGGTTGTATCATCTAGGGCTGTATTCAGCTAAGGTTTTTCGTAGTCGAATCTGATTCGTCAGATTTTCCCTATAGTCGACTGATAGTCGAATCAGTTAAAATTTCACCACAAGATGGCGCTATAAGCGTGGTTTTTAAAAAAGATTTTTTTTTATATTTTACTTGTTTTTCTAGAGCACCGTAAATGGGTTAAAGCGCACACATCATCATCAAAAATATATATTAACAGAAATTAGGAAGTGTAACAATCACCTGCGGCACCTGTCCCTCGTTTGCTTTCTGATTATCTCACTTGGGTGATTGGTTGGGTTAGTGCACGTCTTTAATTTGTGGTTACCTTGCCCGATGTTGCTTTGTTCGTTTACCCCCTTTCTGTTGGTGCTTCGGCACCACTTTTTTAATAAATTCTAGTTTTGGATTTTATCCCGGTGTTCCAGTTTTTCTCCATCAGCATTTCTGGCACGGTGTGTTATTGTGCATTCGTTCCGCGCAGGTCGCACTCGTGGGAGCGTCTCCCTCTGTTTAGACCGGCCGACGCTGTGGCTTACGCGTAGCCGGATCCCGGGAGACGCTCATGCGCGAGCGGCGTTCGCGATTTCCCCGCGGAGCCGCTCATCTCCGGGGAAAGACGGACATTTGTGACAGGATAATTTTATTTGACAAAAGGCTATATATATAACGAAAACAAAGACATTTCATGTAAAAACTAATGCTTAGCAGCAGCCATGGACACCCCCATGTGATCAAAATGGTACATTCGACTATGAGGTTCATAGTCGACTACGGTTCTCCGAATCGAATCGTCGAATCAGCGAATATTGCAACTCACCCCTAGTATCATCTGTCTTACTCTTGACTTGGTGTTTCAGTGGGTAGCAGTCTCCTTCACAACAATGAGGATTTATTTCCCTGAGAAGGTGACCCAAGTCTTTTATGTATGGAGATTGCATGTTTTTTCAGGTCTGTGTTAGATTCCCCAGGAATGCTGGTTTTCTCCAACAATCCAAAGACAAGTGAAGTGGAGTTGCTAAATTGCCCTTAGGTCTGCATGTTATGTGAGTGAGACGTAGATTCAGGATTATAGTTGGGATAAATGAAAAGGAATATGTAAATGAATATCATGTTGACTTTAGGAATAACTAAAACCTTCTGTATGTCATGTTTAAACGTTCAGACAACAAAGCAACAAAACATGATTTGAAAGTGTAATCCTTAAAAAGTAATGCTCACATAGAAGAAGGTCATAATTTTGTGGTTTGACAGCACTTTGGAAATTTGTTTCCTCTTGGCCGACCCTGTGTGAATATAAAATTGTCAACATTTCTCACAAATGACTGTTGTAAAGCTTGCTATTGCAAGGGAATGGCAAATAAACATGAAGCAAAACCAAGTGGCCCAGTATATTCTTCCTTTTAATGAATCTAAATTCCTTTAAATTATTTGTGAAGTATTTAATTTTTCTGACGTTTTATCAATGGCCAAAAAAAGTATAATTTCTCAGAATTACACGTGATATAACACAATACTGCTAATGTGAATCACTGACAGTAATGATGTGAAATAGACTGTTTAGGGTGTAGTTACATGGATTTTTTCACAATCTACTTGAAAAGTGAACAATCTTTTTGAGAAACTTACAATGAACAAGTTAACTGTTGTTAAGTATGTGCTTAGTGCTGCGTGTCCATGTAAAGTGAGTTACTGATAAGATTAGTGAGCATGTTAAAGAATGTTAAAGACTTGCCAGTTGTTCTAAATTATAATTTACTGCTCCTAACAGAAATACTTTTTAAGAAATAAACTGCAATTAGTGCAATCTAAAAAATATAAATATAAATATATAAAAAATTAAATAATAATGCAGCATGCAATATAATACCCAACAATACATTTTGATGTTTTATTATAACACAAAACAAAATTTTATTTTATTCTTTTCAATTAAAATATGTCTATCATTTCCACTGTTTCCCAGCAACTGTTGTCCAAAGAGAGTCTGACCCATGCAAAGTGCTGACTGCATCCTTTTTCCGCATTCCGAGTGTTGGAGTATTACGAGGAAATACTGTTTGTTTGTGTTACGCACTTGACCCTGTGTATTTCTCCTCTGCTTGTATCAAGTACCTTCTGCACCTGTTCCAATGCTTTTGAAAATCTCACAATATAGTCTTAAATCACATCAGACAACTGTGCCTGTAGACATCTGCTCGAGCCTGAACCAGCAATGAGACTCAATGTATTTGAACAATTAAGCTAATATGAAACCTATTAAAATGCAAAACCATATAAATTTAGACCTCAAACAGCATTGTGAAACTTTTTTTTTCAAACTTGCTCTCTTGCAATAAAACATTTATGGTCCAACTTACAGATTCAGTGTATATTAACTATACATTATATTAATTTTGCCTCAGAGATATTCTTTGGGATGTATTCTGTTTGCAGTTTTCTTTTTAACCCAGTAAATAATCCATGTCTCATACAAACATGAGTATGCCTACACGCATCAGTGCACATTTTCCTATGTGTACAGAGATAATGTTCATGACATGAACTAAGAAAAGCACTGCTGGAGTATTATATGAATGATGGAAGTGGATGTGGCTGCTAAGCATTTACCAGTGTTTCTTATATTTTACAATGCCTTTATTTCTGACCTGATTCATGACACATAATTCATTTCATTTCATAGAAAGTATTAGTAAATAATATTGACATAATTCCTTTCTTATGCTTTTCCTGTTGTATTATTACAATATTTCCAAAATAGAATAATCTAATCCACTTTAAATAAGTTACATAAACACATACACACACGCACAAACTTACAAAAGTGAGTACACCCTTACACTTTTTATTATATGTCTTAATAAGACAAGATGGGATGATATGACATCAGGATAGGTTGACACATTATATATATATATATATATATATATATATATATATATATATATATATATATATATATATATATATATATATATATATACACACAGAGCTAATGTGAACTAACATTTATTCACATCAGCAGTTTAATGCATATTAATTCCAGTGTGTGATTGTGAATTCTATCCTGCTGTGATTCTGTCCTATGTGTGGCCTGGTAGAATTGTGTAAAGTGGATGCCTCAATTTGATTTGCACACCAAATGTGGTTGCAGTCTAAAGACCAGCTGTTTCTTATTCCAACAAGCTAGAAAAGCTCTTACAGTTTCTCACGGAAAACAGTCAAATCCATATTTTCAGAGATCAGGTGTTAGATGCTTATACTTAACACTACAAGCTTGAATGAATCAGGTTAATAATATAATTGGCTGATCTTATGGCTTCGCTAACATCAGAAAAAATTCCAAGGTATTGGTACTGATGCAAATTGAAATGTTGATCAAAACTATGCATTATCTACCCTACCTGTCAAGATTACAACTAAAGCTAGTTAAGGCGATAAGTAAAAATGGGTGTATAATATATATTCATTCATTCATTCATTATCTTCGGCTTTATCCTCTATTAGGGTCGCGGTGGGGTTCCCCATGCCCATCCAGGGGAGAACGTATCGGGCGCCGGGCAGATTCACCCAGGACAGGGCGCCAACCTATCGCTGGGCACATGTATTTTATATATATTCATTCATTCATTCATTATCTCCCGCTTTATGCTCTATTAGGGTCGCGGTGGGGTTCCCCATGCCCATCCAGGGGAGAACGTCACGGGCGCAGGGCAGATAGACCCAGGACAGGGCGCCAATCCATCGCTGGGCATGTATTTTATATATATTTTACATTATATATCTCATTGGGTGTATACTGATAACATTTTGGGAAAACTCCAATTAAGCCATGTTATTCTTGCATATAAAATTTAACAAACAAATAACTTTAAAAGTGACCTGTGTGATTTTATAGTGTTGCAAGTAAGTAAGTAAGTAATTTATTTATATTATACATTGTTACAAAGCAGCTTTACAGTGTTGTATGTCTTTAAATCCCCCAAATGCAACCTGAAACGTATCCCCAAAAAGCTCCCCATTATGTTGTTATTTCAAGTAAGAAAACTAGGGAGGACCAAAGGTCAGTGGGGGACTTATCCTTGAATGACCGGGCAGCATAACAGCCAGGCAGTAAGTTCACAAGTATGTATACAAATATTTAAACTTACATTAATGAATAAAATAAATGAATAATCACATCTTTGTGGAATTTCCAGATATTCATTTAAACATCAATTAAATGGCTTGGTCAGACTGACAGATGAATCAGAAGAGTATATATTTAACACGTTAGAAAAAGGTTTGTGCCATTGCTATGCAAGCAGGGATGTCTATAAGCTTGCTAAAATCTAAATAAACCAAGAAAGCATGACAGCTATACTAATGTGCCTGTCTCTACAGAGCAGCCTTAAGTTAAAATTGTGGCAACTCCCAAAAACAGTGTCTTATGTGACATACTCCAACTTGAAAAAGATTTTATATGCCAATGTAGAAAACCTAAAGGAATAAGATGGAACTCTATTTTAGGTAGGCATCTGCATGCCTTTGTAGTCATACTAAGATGATTTTGGATAGAACTTTTTAGCTCAGTTGAGAAAATTCATGGAAAAAATATTGTGATTGTGTAGTACTCTGAGTTTAGTAGACACTGTAATGCAAAAAAAGTCTTACCTGAGTTTGACAATTCTGAAAAAAATCCAGTTAATTCGTGGTCCAGTTTACTTATTGAAGTTATTAAACAAGATTTAAAAAAAATTAAAACTATGGTGGCATGGTGGCTGAGTGATTAGCACATTCGCCTCTCAGCTCTGTGGTTTGAATCCAAATCTGGGTGAAGTTTCCATGTTTTTTATATGTCCGTGTGGGTTTCGTCCAGGTTCTCTGTTTTTTTTCCATAGTCCAAAAACATGGATTCATGCTCTAAATTGCCCCATATAGTGGGTGTTTGTGTGTGTCTGTGTGAGTGAGTGTGCCCAGCAACAGATTTCGGGCACTGGGTGTACCTAACCAGCACCCGAAACACTCTCTCTTTTAGGTCATGGATAACTAAATAATAATTGTAATTTGTGCAGTCCTCTGCAGTTTCTGCAAAAAAGCAAATATGATTGGCAGTGAAGCCAGAATTTATACTTTGTTTTGCCAGGTGACTGAGAATCATCATGAAAATATGAGTATTAACTTATTACCAGCCATCCATCAACAAAAACTTCCTTGTTGAAGAAAGAGGTCAATTGTAAAATGGATTTGAGCTGACAACAAGACAAGCATTCTGACGATGGTGAGAAGAACAATGTATCAGGATTGACATCACAGTGAGCCTTGCGGCTACACAACACAACAATGGCAATATATTGTCTCCAGTTTAACAGATTTATGTCTTAAGACATATAAAACTTTTTCAGGGAGAAAACTGGAGAAATCATGCAAAATTTGCAGAGAAAGCACCTTTAATTTTGTTTTGTTACCTTTAGTGGTAAATTAATTTTGTTAGCTATGTCATAGTCATTGTACTAGGAATGTGACTGGCAATTAATTAATGACTACTGAGTTTATAATCAACAAAAAACTAGTTTTTCGCTCAGCTGGTATTTATTTGCTCATACTATCTATTTATGTAAGCTGATACACTACAAGTTTGATTAAACATGGGGTTACCTAACCCTCCTTAGTGGTTAAAGCAGTTACATTAGCTAATTGTTGCACCATGAAAATCTGTTAAGTTTTTTTTATATTTGCATACTTTGTTTAAAGAGCTGTAGAAGCAAAAAAAAACAAATTTCTCTACGGCTAAATACTGTATCTTGCACCTATAAAATGTTTGTGTGAGTAAGTGTGCGCCCAGTGATGGACTCACAACATTAGTAGAGGATAAAGGAGGCATGAGGGTCTTGTTCAACAGATCACACTGGCAACTTGGGTTTTGAACCTCCAACCTTCAGATTGCTAGCCCAAAACCCTAGCCACAAAGCTACCATTAATATGCATGATTATATTACAGAGATACATCATATGTATGAGACAGTCACTTATTAGTGTAAATGCTGAACTTACGAATTACCTCATAACTATACAAAATAGAAAATGATTGCTA
The DNA here is from genome assembly GCA_019802505.1 of Corydoras sp. C115. Taxonomy (NCBI): domain Eukaryota; kingdom Metazoa; phylum Chordata; class Actinopteri; order Siluriformes; family Callichthyidae; genus Corydoras; species Corydoras sp. C115. The sequence continues at coordinate 1,143,650 of JAFMOC010000066.1, read as the reverse complement.
AAAGTGGAAAATTACAGAAGCGGATGTTACTGACACAAGTATAAGAGCTAAAAAGGCAGTATATGCTGTTGAACCAGCAAGGGTATGTTTTTAGGCCATTTAGTTGGAGAGTAGAGTGACTTTTACCAATGCACTCTCATACACAGTGTGGGTGGCTCTGGGAGCTCACTGAGATCGATTCAGCTGCTATTACAGTGCGCTCCATAAGCTGGAGAACAGAGGCCAAGAAATTGAGGCTGATGAGGTTGTTTCTAAGAGGGAAATGGAACAATTTGTCCACCCTTAAATAGCCATGAAGACAGGCTGGCTGATTATCAGACTATTGGCTCTTTTAACTTGCTCGGTTGTAGGCCACTGGCAACACAGAGGCTGGCGATCATACCACCGGGAAAAGACATTAGACATACTCATACCAGTCTGTATTCTGACAACAGAATCTGTCCAGCACATAAAAAAAGGCCTGCTATTTTATTTCAGTACCTGCTGTTTGTCCAAAGTCCAAAATGAGTAAGTATCAAAAAGATTTTTTTTTAAATGAGTACAATCGAACAATAGGGAGGAGGGAAAACATCACCATGAATATTTATTACTTAACAGGGATTATGTCTGGCATTGGGGCTGTAGTCAATACAATTCTAATGCTGTTTGCTAGAGAAAAGGATGACTCCATCAAATATACATGAGAAAAAAATATTCCTAACTGCCAACAGAGGCAATATCATTTACTCTACCCTTCATCACTTTCAAACTAGTTTCTTCATTCTTCTCTAAAGTGTGTTAAGGGATTATGGATAATTATGTTAGACTTCATATGCTCCTATTCTTTGTATTAGCTAATGCACTGCTAAAAGGGCCGTGCACTTCTGATTTCGATCGCAGCTCATTTATTAAGCTCAAAATTAATGCTGGCTGAAAAGGACAGCCATATAACCAATTTGTCATTTTCAACAGCCTGGTCAAGACTTAAGACTCATTTAACAGCTCATTTCACAAAACACATTTTAAATTGTGTTTTTAACAAACCTTTGGTACAATGAAAGACAAAAATAAAGTCTAACTTCAAATCACTAGAACTTTTTTTTTTTTTGCATTAAAACATCATACCTTACAAATGTATTCTTTTCGCTAATTAATCAAATAATTTTAACTATCTCTCTTCTTACCCTAATGCGCCTATCACTCTGGAACATCTGTAAATCTGGACTCAGATTGGACCAAAGTGGGCAGCACGGTGGCTTAATGGTTAGCACGTTCACCTGTCAGTGGTAGGGATTCCAGCTTCGAATCCCCATCTGGGTGGAGTTTCCATGTTCTCCCTGTGAGGAGAGGAGGCTTTTATCTGTTTGCTAATTTAGTTGTTTTTTTTTTTTTCATTGGCCAGGCAGTGTATTTTAGCTGGTTCTTTTAATTTTTACTTCTTTATTTATACTTATTTCTTTATGTTTAGTGCCATTATGGTAGCCTGTTGTATAGGGACATGATTCTTAGATCTTTTTTATAAATGCGAGGATAAAAATCTATAGATTTCACCACATTTACATTTGTATATATTTGTATGCTAGCCCCCCAATACTAGCTTTTGATTTATACATTGGTCGCTTCTTGGTGGAGTTTTTTTGAAAGAGGAAACATTTTTTAAATAAAAGAAGAAAAAACATTTGAATATTTGTAAGCTTATTTTTTTAAAGAAAGGTCTCATTTATTGAGACACATCAGGACCAGATTTTCATAGTTTTTCACTGGCATCATAAATTCAATTTCCTACCTTCTCTTTCATACAAGTGTCAACCTTCAAGCTTAATTATCAGTCCACTGCAGCCCTGTTTATAAAAAAAAAAAAAATAAAAAAAAGTCTTGCCTGGCACCAGAGAAAAAACTCCAGCGATAAAGGATTATTAATTGGGCAGTATTTTTTCATCTTACAGTCAGCATTACGAGTGCTAAAACATGAGCAGTCACATGTAACACATGTTACTCTGAGAAACTATACAGAACTGAGGCTGTAAAACTGTAGTCTGGATAACAGGCTATGTGTAAACTGCACTTAGATTTAAATACACAGCAGTGATCTGATGTATGAATTCCAAAGACAGTAGTGTGTAGATATTTGTAAATATATTTTTTTAAATAATGAATTGTAGAATAATATAAACTAGTAAAATTATTTCATTAAATTAACCCTTAAATACATTACCTTAATAACCTTACCTTTTGTATTAATACCTTAAATACATTTGTGTGCATACTTTAAATGTGTGTATTGAAAAAACACAGTTGTTCAATATATGTCTTTACGAAATGTCTTGAGAATTTAGATCAGTAGCACAGCAAATGTTATATCCATGAACCATTTGTCTCTCAACTACCAACTACCTTCACAACCCTGATCAAGACCAGGGTTAGACAACACATGGAGGATGTGGATTGCTGAAAATGTAGCTGCCAACCACTTTATTTTAACAAATAGCAGTATACAGAAGAACCGACATACATGACACTTCCCATGAGGCCACCACTGCTCAAGCTGATGCCTGAACTAACTATTAGGAAATGCTCTCACAGCAACGCAAAGAAAACCCTCCAGTCTGGCATTCATTCCCTCATACCTCCTCTGGCTGTTAACAAACATTTTGCCAGCACACGTAATTTTTAAAACCAATACATTATAAATATTATAACAGCATTGCAATCTCAATGTTTTCTTTGGTTTTAAATAAATTATAAATTAAACTGCACCTTTCTTTTATCTGTATTTCTGTCTTAGATTATATGTATATAGATTTTTAAGATTTTGTAAAAATGTAATGTATTGAATGTAATGTATCAAAAAGATAAAACATGTTTTCACAAATATCATTTTGATTAACTTGTGAATCAGTTTAAGGTGAAACCTGAATGTATAAGTGTTTTTACAGTGACTTTCAGTTCTTACAGTGGCAGGCCATGCATTTCACACCTAAGCTTTTAGTAGTGCCATGCCCGAGTCAATTCACCTGTTAATAACTATTTTATGGCTTTAAAAAAAACATCTTTGTAAGGGGGTGAGATAGAGGACCAGAGACAAGAGTTCACAAGCTGGGCAGATAAACCCAGGACAGGGTGCCAATCTAATTTTGATCCAGTCTACAAAGTGGCAGTGTGCATGTGGGTGTGGCCTATATAGGCACTAAAGTTCAATAATCAGAGCATATTTTGTGTGTATATATATATTTCTGTATATATATATTTCTGTATATATATATATATATATATATATATATATATATATATATATATATATATCTGTGCGTAGTGTGTCGAAGCAGTGAGAACTGCCATTAAAGCCCATTATCCAGCAGGTGCTTCTGTCACATGCAGCTCTAGGTGCACACACAAGCAGTGAACATATGTCTGCTTAAATTTGCACCTCTGATTAATCCTGTAATCTATTAACCCCTCAACCATGAGATGTCAAAGGATGCTGGGATAGCAGCAGGACAAGACCGTCATAAACAAACCATCATCCCTGGCTTTTCAGCATCCCCTGAGCCTACAGACCTTCCTGTGGCTTCAAATCTCCTACTTCTGCCTACAGAGACATCGTTTCACATTCTATCATAGGAATCGCTGCTGTATCCTGCTGACTGTTTTTCATTCTAGCAGCCTATGAAAAGTATGTGTGCAGGCAGTGTTACCGCTTCATTAGAATTTAAAAAGATACACATGACAGACACCTGGGCCAAAAACTTTACCATGTTGGGTGTTTAATCAAACAGATCTTATTGTATCCTGAACTCTCCCTGGAAACACCAGTGTAATTCAATATTAGATTATTTATTATGTTAGGCAACAAAGTGCAGTTTGGCATTTAACCAGAGGGTAATAGGCAGTAATTGTATTTTATATATAGCATATATAGCATCTACAATATATAAGGTATTCACAGAGATAGTGGTGGTATGGACCAGGACATTTAAAGAACTACAAACATTTTATTCTGCAAAATTCTGCACTATGGGGCCCATCTTAGACTCTGTGCAAGGTGAATCGCGATGTTCTTTGTTTTATTACACCTCAAACAACAGTCTAGTCAGACAAGTTCTTGCCTTGCACCTGCACTGTTTACATAGAACTGGTGCTTGTGACTACATCTATATCTGATGAGCTTGGTGGTCTCGAAATGAGGTGTGTTGAGGTAAATCTATGGTATATTGCGATCTTGGCAACAGAAAACACAGGTGTTCCAATGACTGAAAACCACCTTGGCAGATGTCAACAGTCAGATGTTCATTGCCATCTTGGCAGTATTTTTTCAACATGCATGTGTACACCCCCCCCCCCCCCCCCCTTGTTATGCGCACATGGACATGCAGCAGTGCACAAGCTCGTAGCTCATGCCTGTTGGCAGCTATGCAAACTTTTACATCACCAATAAACAGAATGCATGAAAAAATATATTTAAAAGCAATGCGACAACGTCAGAATGTACCTAGCAAGTGACACGCTGATTGGTTTATTGTATGAGACACCCAAAAAACACCTATGAATAATTACCAGCAAAAATACACAAATTTTCCACACATCAATAGAAAAGACACACTTACATGCCTCTTAATCAAGGTGCATGGTGCACTGTTGATGGCTTGCTAAAGACCAATAAAATAAAGTCCCTTGTGTGAATTTTATAAATTATATTTATAAAAATTATATTTATTTGCAGTTAAAATAAAAAAGTATTATTTTAGAAATTATTAAAATGATTTGCATGACATTTTCTTTACCTGCTAAACATGCTTGTTATCCATAAAGAAGAGATTTAAATGGTATTTTGTATCATTTATCAGTGGCCCAATTCAGGTCATGTCACAGTATCTTAAATAGGTTAAGGTTTCTCTTGGAGTGGGTTGTCCTACAGAGATCACAACAGCAGTGGACCTGGAAAAATCTTTACATAATGAAGACTCAATTATCCAGTAGATGAAAAGATGAAAACACTAAACAACACTGTGTAAAGGGGAGGACACCACACACAAATTAAATATTAGTAGTAAACAGTATTATAAATTAAAGATTAAAGATGAGTGATCCTCATAGACACAGGGCCTGCCTTATGTCTTTATCATAGAATTAAAAAAGAAATGACTGATTCTTAGCTCATGCTCTAGACTGCCTGAGCCACAGTTTCTATTTTTTAAATTTGTCATCTAGTGACAACATTCCTTCCAATATATATATATATATATATATATATATATATATATATATATATATATATATATATATATATATATATATATATTATTTTATTTTTTTATATTTTTTTTTTTTTTTTATTATATTTATATTTTTTTTTTTTTAAAAACTGGGCAATACAGATCAAAAGGCATTTCAACAGTAGTGGTTGATCACCAAACTGTTAAACTCATTTGCAGTTTATAAACAAGAATATGTTAAGCAAGGCGTTTCAACAGTAGTGGTTGATCATCAAACTGTTAAACTCACTTTGTCTGAAAATTCATTTGCAGTTTATAAACAAGAATATGTTAGAAATGATCTTAAAGCTGACGGCACGGTGGCTTTCGCCTCTCAGCACTAGGGATTCCCGGTTCGAATCCCCATCTGGGTGGAGTTTCCATGTTCTCACCGTGTCTGCGTGGGTTTCCTCCTGGTTCCTCCCGCAGTCCAAAAACATGGATCAAGTTAATTGAGTTCTCTAAATTGCCCCATATAGAGTGTGTTTGAGTGTGTGAGTGTGTACCCAGCGATGGATTGACGCCCTGTCCTGGGTGTATCTGCCCAGCGCCCGAGACGTTCTCCCCTGGATGGGCATGGGGAACCCCACCGCGACCCTAATATAGGATAAAGCGGGAGATAATGAATGAATGAATTATATTGTACAACATTTAGGTACAAGTTGGCACACTGGGCCAACTGAGTTGCATTTCACAAACAGAAACAAGGTTCAATACCATGCAGAAAGAATTTCTTTTTTGTGGTTACCTTTCATAGGTACGTTTCATAGTTCATAGGTGTAAATGAGATTTTGTTTATGCGCTTTACTGTAGTATTATATCCAGCATTCTCCACAAACTGCACAAATATATATATTTTTTAATATGTGAAATTTTCTAAATAGTTGCCATTAGTACGTCAATTTCAGAGGAGCACATGCATGTTTCACTAGCACAACTTCAGTGTTCAGTTCTAAGCTGTCTGTGTATTAAGGCACCAACAATTTTTATCAGAGCGTGCCCCTTGCTGTTCAAGGAATGGGAGGAGGTGACAGGAACGTGCACCTGCTAAATCGAAGAGTAGGCAACACAGCAGTAAAGCGCCAGCCAACCGCCAGCTGGCCGGAAGCCGAGAGCCGTCCGTGCTCGCTCCCCATTGGCGTGAGTCACACATCTCCCGCTTACACTGATGCTGCTCTGTTAGAGGAGTGTCTGGGGAGAACAAGGGCTCAGTAAGCAACCTTTCATTTCTATTTCTTTTATTTACTATCCGAAGGTTGCACACACTCTAAGGTAAATGATGTTGCCCCTCTACAGTAGTAACAGTAGCCTGTCCCCTGTGCATCTGAGGTATCATCTGCAAGTATTAAAGGTGTGCAACTGCCCTGAAATAATGTATATTTCTTTTATTATATTTATTTATTCATGCTGAAAAAAACATTTAAACTTTTGATTTCTTGTGGTTCTGTCTTACGTGGCTGGGACATTCTATAACGGGGCACAGCATGCTGTTAAAAGAATGTGGGTATGCCAGGCTCAACCATGTGAGACAGTTCCGAGATGCTGGGACTAATGATAGTCCTCAGATGCACCTGCAGGTTGAGCGAATCTGAGCCATCTCACGTCTGTGCCAAGCAGAATGTGATGCGTGGATGGAAATAAATATAAAAAAATCCTAGCCTTGTTACACCAACTAAATAATACCTGCTCAGTGATGGTACTATTGTGATCCTGACCATTAGAAAACAGAGTAAAGGGGATTAACACATGATGTACTGTAGTCTACAAACTGATGAACTACAATCTGTAATTGTAGAACTAAAAGCATATTATTTTATCCAAAGCAACCACATGGTTGGCTGAAGCATGCATTGGAGCAATTATTGTTAAGGGCCTAAAATGCCTACATTTTCTACAGGTATTTATGTTGTGCACCAGATCTGTGATTTGAACCCACAACCTTTTGATTAATAGCCCAACACCCTAACCACTGAGCTACCACGCCAGATAACCAACTTAACCATTAGATAAATGTCTCTATTTAGAGCATGGTAGATGAGTCTAAAGGATTGCACAGTATTATGCAATTTATTATTAAGGAATCTTCTAGCATGATCACAAATTAGACTTATAAAGTGCACTGACTTTTTATTTGTGGGGACATAAATTTTGACCAAAATACTGGTAACAGTGCACTTTTTATAGAAAATACACTACTTCTCTTTGAAATTTCATTGGTACAGACACAATTGCTTAATTATTTACATTTATAAATTTAAGCCATAACATTGTTGACAATAATGCAAACTTCTGAGTGCTTCACATTCTTATCAATGTGTGATAAACATTACATTTTATAAATCATGTACCATTAATGTATGTTTCGATGAACACTAATATTGTCCGGTTTACTTTTAAAATAGTTTTCAATAAACACATTTATGAATACAACTTTGTTTTTTGTTTTTTTTATGAAAGCAATAAGGCATTTGAGGTTGTGCATTATTATGAATAAATCACAGAAAAGAGCTTTAGATGATAATAAAAGAGGTGTAACGGAACTCCAATTGCTCTAATAATGCCTTTTGCTCGTGATTTATTTACATTAATGCATGCACTCTCATGCTTTATTGTTTTATGTAATGTTATGTATGCATTGGCACAGAAAAAAATATATACATTTCTATGATGTCTGTATATACACAGCTTCCAAATCTACATAAAGCCTTCTTTTATAAATTTCATGTTGTCTCTTGGGCTCTGTTTAACCACTCATCACACATAAACACTAAGTAGCTACTACTGTTTTGCCATATGCTATATATAGAAAACATTATTTCATAACACCAGCAACCTGTTAGTGTCAGTTGTGCATTCGGTGAAATGTTAATTGGATGGGTTTGATATATATAAGTGGAAGTTTCATGGTCTAGCTGCTGTGCATCCAAAATTAGGCAGCTGTGTTTTTCTGGGTGGGTGCAAAAGAAGGATATGCCACAGTGACCTGCATATCCCATCACAAAGGAGCACTTCAAAGAAAACTAGTCAAGTTGGAAACACCATCTGTATTCCATCAATATTTATAACCATTCTGACTCCATCTTTATACACATTTAAATTCCCTGACCATCTGCATCAAGCTGTGTGCAGGTACATTTCAAACTATTCACATCAACCCCAGAACATGAATTGAAGGCATGCAGAGACTTCAGACACTCACTACAGCTTTTGAAAATTGAACAAGTGCTTAAACAGTTTTGCGTTAAAACAGACAGAAACATATATTTACATTGGGTTCACATAACATAGAAGAAATGATAACCATAGAGTTTATGCTGGTTGTAAGACCTGGTTGTGTTACACAGGGGCATTATACATCTTTCTTCAGCAGCAGACTTGTCATAGCACACTAGAGTTTAAAATGAGGGGCAATTTGAGGTCGAATTGGCACTTTGTGCCACAAACCTCAGCCTATCTGTTAAATCTTGTAGTGAACACCACTGAGGACATTGCCAAGTTCCCTCTGTGGCATGTTACAGCTGACAGCCTGGCTTTTATTCAGTATGTTTAGTGAAACATGCAATATGTTGACAGAACTCACCCAGATGAAGCTTATAAATGAGAACATGCAAATAGAAATAGCATTATTAGATCTTAGGCTGTTATTATTGTATTTGTGGGAGTGATGCTGGTGGTGGTGGTAATGTTGGTTATCTATGCAGAAACAATGTATAATTATGTTCAAGTCAAAGCGCCTTAATAGCTCTTTGGGACGGTCTCCAAATAATTTTCCTAAAGCTGTAACCCCACCACATATAGCATTATTTAATTCAAGCTAATTATACATTTAGAATTAAAAACGATTCACGTTCAAATTTGTATAAAGTCGCCCTTCATTGACTTATGGAAATTATGCTCTAGTTTGTGTAAAACATTTGGTTGCTTTGGTTTATATAATTAAAATGCAGACATTGGGCCTTATTTTAGTGGTCCTTTAGCAAGCCTACAACCCTGCACCACACAGCTTGATATGGGGCGTGTCATTGTTTCTTTGCTATGATAATGACAAGAAAGGTATGGCTATGAAAGGCATGAAATCTCATAATAATCACAAGTGTGTTTTAAGAGTAACATGCAATATACCAAATCTAGATGTTACCTGCCTTTATTTTTAAGCACCAGGTCCTGTGGATTGTGGGGAAAGCTGGAGTAGCCAGAGAAAACCCACACGAACAAGGGGAACAAGGGGAAAAAAACAAAATTGTGATTTGAACCTGGAACCCCCGAGAGACGGATGTGCTAACCTTATGCCACTGTGCCGCCCGCTGATATTCAAAGAATTCGTAGGTTTAAAAAGTGCATATGTAAAAAAAATCTTCTTCTTTTGTTCAAAGAAATTAGTTGAATTACGGCCAAATTAAACATCACCGTCAAACGCTCTGATGACCAGTCTGACCCATTGATTGCCTGAACATGATAAAAGGCTTTCCGAACTCACTAGTGGTTTATTGACTGACATTGTGAAGTCTAAACACGTGCTTCAATTATAAAAGGATTTCTCATTATGAAGCTCACATGCAGTGTAAAAGCTCAAAAGTCAGAAAAAACAGCTTTTCATCCTCCTAACAAGGTTACAAACATAATGAGTTGGTACATGTGATCAAAAGAAGTACAAAATTTTCGTCAGAATGCTAAAAATGAACGAATGCAAGGCTGCAACATCTTATTATCAGTATACTATGAGGTTGCTTTTTTTATTATTTTATTTTATTCTTCTTTAGTATTCTGTCTCAGCTGTGGTCAATAAATGATAAAAGCAGAGGATAAATGTAGCAAGCGCAGCCTATATGCCATGTTATTATAACTTGGCCTTGATGAATAAAAGCAGACCTGACTAAAATTTCAAAGAATAATTCAACTTGAGAATATTCAAGGACAAACAACTGTAGAAGTCTTCTAAAGAAACTAAATATCAGAGCTTTATTAGTTCAATAAAGAACTTTATTACCCTTCAACAGTAGATATGTGCGCAGAGGCTTAAATGTCACACTGAATAGAACAAAAGATGAACATTTCTCCGAAAATAAAGTCTCCAAAATGTTAAACAGTGGATCCATGTATTTTGGGTGTTGCATTTCTGCCTGCTGATTATTGTGCTGTATATATTAAGCATGGGCGGCACGGTGGCTTAGTGGTTAGCACGTTCGCCTCTCAGCACTAGGGATTCCCAGTTCAAATCCCAATCTGGGTGGAGTTTCCATGTTCTCCCTTTGTCCATGTGGGTTTCCTGCTTGTTCTCCGTTTTCCTCCCACAGTCCAAAGACATGGATTCAAAGTCAATTGAATTCTCCAAATTGCCCCATATAGAGTGTGTCTGTGTGAGTAAGTCTGTGCCCAGCGATAGATTGGCGCCCTGTCCTGGGTGTATCTGCCCAGCGCCCATAACCTTCTCCCCTGGATGGGCATGGGAAACCCCCCCGTGACCCTAGTAGAGGATAAAGCGGAAGATAATAGATGGATATATTAAGCATATACATCAACTGATAAATCATTTAAATTTGAACTGATTGCTTTCAAAATGACAGGAAAAACATTAAAGAGTGATTGAGGCATGTGAACACGCTGTTTTCACAGCTAGAGCATGTTTCATGTAAATTATTCTTTAATCAAAACTCATGTTAAAAAAACATGACAAGTAAAAATGTTCGCACAAAGCATTATTTTACACATAATGCCAACACAATGAGCAGACCATCTACAAAAAATTATGGTTCTTAAAACATAAAGAACCACTCATTTTAAAAACAACACAATACACATTTCTTTCACAAACACATAAATCAAAGTATAGCAAATAGAGCTTTATACTTATAAAGAGGTATAAAGTAATTTACAGTGTAATCATTTTTAAACAGAGCCAAAAATGCTTAAAATAAAAAATAGCAGTATGTAAAAATATTAGAAGCACTACCTCATCAGCAGTTAATACAAAATTATCCAACATGCAGCTGGTCTGCATTTATGCAATCACACTTTAATTAAAAATATGTAATAAGGTAGTTCAATGTAATTGTTTCTGCTACAACATTTAAAGACACTTCAAACAATAATATGTGGGCAGAAGATTTTCACAGAAACATATTTATAATAAAAAGTATAAGCAGCAAATAAATAGGGCTTTGTTGCGAAAAGAAGTCAAGGTCATTCTACAATGCTAGAAAATAAAGAATATAGTACCTTTAACAATACATAGACTTTTACTGCAGCTGTGTTTATTGTAATGGCTCTTAAAATTTATACAAGGTTACCTTAGTCCTAGTGGGCTGGAGTAGATTGTACATTGGGTCACATAAATGTACTACTATTTTACATTTATTTCTGACAGTGTAATGACCATGGATTTGAATAGGGTGTCCAAAAAGGTAATTCAGATTGCTACGTACAAATGATGTATTTGTACTGCACATAAACTATAAAACTATAAACTCTAAACTTAAAAACTATACTAAAAGTATAAACATTTCATAACTAACATTTCGGGTGCTGGGCAGATACACCCAGGACAGGGCGCCAATCTATCGCTGGGCACACACTCACACACACAGACACGCACACAAACACATTCTACATGGGGTAATTTGGAGAACTCAATTGACTTGATCCATATTTTTGGACTGTGGGAGGAAACTGGAGAACCCGGAGGAAATCCACGCGGACACGGGGAGAACATGGAAACTCCACACAGATAGGAATTTGAACCGGGAATCCCTAGCGCTGAGAGGCCAACGTGCTAACCACTAAGCCACCGTACTGCCCTCTTTGATAAATCAATATACAAATATTGATACAATTCATTCATTCATTCATTATCTCCCGCTTTATCCTCTATTAGGGTCGCGGTGGGGTTCCCCATGCCCATCCAGGGGAGAACGTCTCGGGCGCTGGGCAGATAGACCCAGGACAGGGCGCCAATCCATCGCTGGGCACACACTCACTCACACACACACACTCTATATGGGGCAATTTTTTTGAGAATTCAATTGACTTGATCCATGTTTTTGGACTGTGGGAGGAAACCGGAGAACCTGGAGGAAACCCACGCAGACACGAGGAGAACATGGAAACTCCTATTGATACAATATTTTTATTAATATTTGTATTTAATTTAATATATCTACAAATAAAACTATTATCATCTTTTGATCTTCTAATGAAAAAATAGCAGCATACCAAAAATAGAAAATGTAACAAGTCCATGACGACATTATTGTTACAGTTGCTGTCTTCATGCTCTTCTATTACTAAATATTACTATTGTAATCTTTCTCTAAGACATGGCAAAATTTTACACATATAATAAAATTACAACTTCACTTAGCTTGACCCAGTACGACTATGACAGACTGCAGAGTTTAGGTTTTAATGCATATCTAGAAGTATTTAGCTGGTTGGATGGTTTCCTACCTGTTCTTTAACTGAGGCCAGGATGGCAGAGGTTGTCTCCAATTCAGTTGTGTCCTCTTTGGAGGCATTCAGCCCAGGGCTTAGCATTGCAGTATTAAGAGCTTCAGCAGACTGATCTGGAACTGGCATGTCTTAACCTGTAAATAACATTGTTATGGACTGTGTCAAAAAACATTATGCATTTTCTTAATTAATCAGACATGTTTAGATGATTGCTACATCAATTGATTTAAAGGAATATCATAATAGTAAAACATAGACACCACATTTGTCACACTTGGCTCGTCTGACCTCCTTTGCAACATCATGGACTACAATTTCCAGGATGATGGCATTTTGTTGGCGAAAACCACATTATTTGATCATTCAATTACAAGCCTGATTTCTGATCACGCTCCCAAGATTACAGATACAATTTCTGTGTTTGGGATTTTTAAAGTTTTATAAGATGCTTGATTAACAATTCTTTGGGCAAGGTATTGCTATGATACAAGTTCTGTATGTGTCGGGTCTGTCTGAATTGACCAATGCACTATGCATGTCTATCAGTTTGCTGTTAATGACCACTTGTGATTATTTGAGTTTTGTGCACAATAAAACTATGATTCACTGACAAGGTTTTTAAAAGTCAAAAATTGTGTTCCATTTCTAAATATATTGTACATGTTGTTTAATGTGTTTCACATTTAATTAGGTTAAAATTTACAATATACACTACTCACAAAAAGTTAGGGATATTTGGTTTTCTGGTGAAATTAATGAAAAATGTAAAAAAGTTCACACTACAGTGATGTCATATCATGAAAGTAGGACATTTAAGTAGAAGCATGCACTGGTGATTGGTGAAATCAGGCCTGTGTTGTTCATGTAGGGGCACAATCACTGGAGTAATGATGTTATTCAGGTAGTATGGGCTTGTCACTGTACCATTCACAAAGTGTAGGGCAGTTCTGTACCGAATGGACACACCTGCCCCCATTGTAACACCTGTCTGGTGACAATAGTGGCTGATGCATAGCGTTCTCTTTGACGTCGCCAACATTGTTGGCGGCCATCATTTCTGTTCAACATGAATCGACTTTCATCAGAGAACAGCACTGAGGCCCACTGGTCCCTCTGGTTAACTGTTTTGAACGGTCTGACGCAGGGTGTTTTAAAACATCAAGGGCTTTAGCCCAGATCCCTTATTCCCCCTCTGTCCTCTCTAAAAAGTGCCATTTCATGAGTGTATTTATCCATTTTTCAAACTTGTTACATTCATTTTCTTTGATCATTTATCAGTTATATTGGATAAAATTAAATTGCAAATGAAATATGTCTGTCAGAAGTGGATAGGATATTCAGTTCTAAAAAATAATGGTTTTGGCTGAATAATTTTGAATAAACTAACCTGAACTTCGGCAGAAAAGCATGAATGCATTTTACGAGTCAGACGCAGATGAAACAGTTTTAAGGTTTGGCTTTGAAATACCATAAATTTTGCCCCATCAGAAAAATTCTTCTTTCTGAAAGCTGAGAATCTGCGCTTTACAGCCAACTTACAGTTATTACGGCAACTTTACTCCCGCTGTCTCCCTTACATACACACAGAGCTTGGCAGCACAAACAGTTGATGGTGACTCAATCATACGATCCTGCTCCTGGAGCAGAGGCGGGCAGAGAAAGCTGGTTTCATTTGATCCGGGGCTACTGACAAAACATCTGAGGCTTTAGCCCCGGATGCCCGGGTCTAACGTAACACTTGGCTGCCCCTTACCTTCCTTAAACGTGCCTGGAGTTGAGTGGCATTCATCATCCAGTTTCTCAGGGTATTGTTCACAATGTAGTGGTCATCAGCATAGGTCGTGGCAAATGAACGTCCACTTCTACACCTTTCTGTGACTCTTCCAGTCTCTCGGTATCTCTGTTGCAACCTGATACACTCTAAGCTCAGTGGCTGAGAATGTATTGAGAATGTCTGAGAATGTATTGTTTGATGCATCACAATGGCAAGGTACTGTTGATCCATTTTCAGGTGTCATCTTGGTCTCATGATGTCAAAATGTGAACAGCGTGATGAGGACGACTGTTTAAACACCAGCTCCAATTGAAGCAGGACTTTTATTGGTCGAATCAAGGATCAAACACCTGTTGTGAATTTTGCCATTAAGCTCCTCGTTAGAATAACAGCAGCTTGTGCAAAAAGTACTTAAACATATAACAGTTAGACATGTGAGTAGTATACTGTCATTTTTACATTATACAACACTTTATCATGCTGTAGCGTAGCTAAACCTGTTTTTTGACCATCACGTTACTTGTAAGTTTTGGTTGTTTTGGAAAATGATCCAAAAGACACCAGCAATTCCACCTCTGAATGACTGAAAGAAAACGAAGTGAAGACTTTGGAGTGGCCTAGTCAAAGTCATGACTTGAATCCTATTGAGATGCTGTGGCATGACCTTAAATAGGTGGATAATGCTCGAAAACCTTACGATGTAGATGAATTCCTACAATTCTGCAAAGATGAGTGAGCCAAAATTCCTGCACAACACTGTGAATGACTCATTGATTTCTTTATCCCCAAATATATAGACATGAATGAAATATAGACAAGACATGTGTACCCTGTCTTTTGTTTCCATTTCATAAATTTTGGTTCTGCATCAAGTTGGTCAAAACCCCAGAGCAAAATTTGAGGTTTCATTTATTAAACTTTGTGAAGTCAGACAACATTGTGCATTTGCATAATCGCTAACAACAGAGGCTGGAGAAGGTTGTTTCTCAGAGATCTTGATGGCAAATTCCTTTGATTCCAGTAGTTCAATACTTTATAACAATTTATGTAACAGCTTATCCAGATGACATCATCTATAGAAACAACTTCACATGGCACAGGCAGCATCTGAGAGCAGTTCCAAGGAGGTTGTAGCATGCAGGTGTTAGAACCAATCCTATTAAGTGCACATCAGAATGAGTAAAGTTACAGTATTCGGGTGTACATTTTAGGCTATGGCAGGTGCAACCTCAAATTCATATGATGGCAGCAATTGTGGCCTGGCCAAGTTCCAAAACCAAAAAGGAAGTAAGACAGTTCTCAGGTACATCAAATTATTCAGATGCAACCCGACCTTTACAGATTTTATTTAAAAAAGTAACACCAGATCTGTTCCAGTGGTCTTTCATACAAATAAAAGTCTTGTGTGGTGAACAGATCTATCTCCCCTTTATTTTATAGAAAGACATGTCGGACAGGGGGCTAGAGGCAGTGTTGTTCCAAGTAGTTGATGGACAAGTATGCCCTATACTGAAAAGCTGCAAGCTGTCAATGTGAGAGCAGAGGAACAGAACCATAAATAGGATATTTTATTTACAATTTGAAGTGATAAGAATGAAACTTACAGAACGCAAAGTCAGAGGAAACAATGTGATTGTGCACTACTATCAAGGCAACACACCACAACACAACAAGGCTATAATGATAAAATAGCTATGCTTATAACCGTAAATGCTAATTTGTTATAAGTAAATCCTTTGCAATTGTATGAACAAAGCTTAATAACTAAACTTTGGGAAAATTGCATTAATCTTTAAAAATTTACCAAAAATAACAATTTACTTATTCATTTACTAACTTTACTTTACTTATAGATTACTGCCACACCTGTTCTTAATCAGGAAATCCCATAAATAGGACCTGTCTGGCAAAGCGACATAGACCAAAAGTTACTCAAAAGCTAGACATCATGCCAAGATCCAAAGAAAATCAGAAACAAATGAGAAAGATAGAAATTGAGCTCTATAAGTCTTCAACAGACCACAATAAGAGCCATTATCCACAAATTGTGAAAATGTGGTGCACCTTCCCAGGAGAGGCCGGCCGACAAAAAGTTCCCAAAAAATGCAGTAAAGACTCATCCAGGAGGTCACAAAAGACCCCACAATGACATTCAAAGAACTGTCTAATGGTTAGGGTTTCTCAATGAACTAAGTCAATGTCAGCGTTCATGACTCCACTATAAGAAAGACACTGGGCAAAAATGGAGTGACAAGGCAAAAAAAAAAAATGCTGAAAACCATTAGGACCATTAAGACTCATCTAAATATCCCGAAGATTTTGGGAAAAAGAGTGAGACAAAAGTTGAACTTTTTGGAAGGTGTGTGTCACATTACATCTGGAGTAAAAGTAACACAGCATTGAAAAAAAAGAATATCATACCTACAGTAAAATATGATGGTGGTAGTGTGAGGTGGGTCTAAGGCTGTTTTGCTGCTTCAGGACCTGGAAGACTTGCTGTGATAAATGCAACCATGAATTCCAATGTCTAACAAAAAATTCCTGAAGGAGAATGTTTGTGACCTCAAGCTGAAACAAACGGGTTCTGCAGCAGGACAATGATCAGAAGCACACCAGCAAATCCACCTCTGAATGGGTGAAACAAAAACACTTATTCATACAGGGCCATTTAGATTTGTATTTTTTTTCTCTCTTACTAAAAAAAACCTGCATTTTGTGTTTACTTGTGTTGTCTAAAACTGACATTTCAATTTGTTTGATGATCTGATACATTTAACAGTGACAAACATGCAAAAAAAAATATTATGAAGGGGCAAACACTTCTACACACCACTGTATAGACAATAAAGTAGTAACCAACTATTTTAATTAAAAGCCCCTTGAGCTATTACTCAGATCTTTTCTTCACCTCCCACCTTATACTTTACTCACTATACACAAGAGTAAATACAAGAGATTCAAGATCTTTTTTTGAAATTCATGATTGATAAAACCTGTAAAGCATTTGTATTGATTAGAAAGAGGTTCCACATAATAACAAAAGCATTAGCAATGCTCTCTCGATGAAAACACACAGACCATGACAAATGGTCACCCAGGATGTTACCCGTTGCTTTCTGTCACAGCCTGCCAACTTAGTGCCTTCCTTAATAAAGATGACTTGCCTCATCTTGCAAGATAGTGGGTCTTTACAGAGTGCTCAGAAAATCTAATTATACCTTCTTACAGTGCAATATCCAGGCTGTTTTCTAGCTTCATCTTCACACATTACTACCATTGGTTATACATGTCACCTTGCATTTGAGGAAAGGGAAAGTCATTAGGTTAAATATTTAGTTTTTGTTTCAATGTAAATAATATATTACAATGCAGTTATGCAATATGAGTCATTCTGCTGCTCTTTCACATTTGAAAAGAAGGAATAATCTACCAAGGTTTCCCACTGTAAATAACATGATCTGAAAGACAGCAAATGAGTAGGGTTACCATCACATAGTGTATGGGTCCTATGTTACAGCCAAGATAAACTATGATGAGATTACATTAACATGTACTGAAAACCATGCATCGTTTTATGCAAAAGTGAAATCAAATTAACATTCTTCACCTGAAGAAGGAGAGAACTTAACTAGATAGATACGAACAATTAGTGAGAACAAATAAGCAAATGTACATGAAAGAGGAAACAGAGAAACATGGGATCATAATTAACTTGATGATCCACACAAGTGTATATAAAAATAGTAATAATAAAAAATAATAAGTTGCGATGCTCGTTACTAACTTATACTCTGTCAACAGTCTATTTTAATGGCTTGCATTTAAGTGTGTCTATATCTAAATAGCAATGGTGCTTGCAAATGTTTCTACAATGATGGGCATGGTGATCTCGAAATAAAGGATGTTCAGGTAGTTTTTTATGTATCTCTATAATGGCAACAGAAAATAGAGGTACACCACCAAATGAAAACAACCAAGGCAGACATAAACAGCCAGACGTTTTTTGCATTCTTGGCAGTGAATTGTCAATGTCACTAAATGCTGAATAACCACTGAATGCTGAATTTCACTGCATTTGTACAGAGATTGCATATACACTATACTGTACATTTTCTATTTACAGTTAAATAGAATCTGTCATGGACTGGTGCATTGAGTCCAGATAGTTGCTGCGTTGAAAAGGCCATCAGGCAAAGTTAGACATCACCTGGCATTTAAAGTGAACAGTGAATGACACTCTGATTGATTTATTGCATGTTACACCCCCTAAACATACCCATGTCTATTCAATGGAGTGAGGACATGCCTTTTGCACTTTTAATGCCATGAAAGGCATAATCTTTATTTTTATGATAGCAAAAACACATAGACATGCCTTAAAGAAGGCTTTATTATTTTTTTTTAATTTATGAAACATGGTCCTATGTGGTAAAAATACCAGTTGTACAAGTCCAATACTAAATCACTATTTAGCATGCAAAGAGCCCATGTTCTGTGAATTTACTTCCACTAAATTACATTTAAGCGATGTCAGCCCAATTTTCTTCTTTCTTATGGTACACTTTCAAAAAAGTGGTAATTGCATACAGTACAACTGTATTTGTACCGGCCAACTGTATTTGGGAGATTGTCATCAAAAATTCATGTCATATAATTTATAGTAAAAGTAATAGATAAAGAAATATAAAAATATATATTTTGGTTTTAGTCATTTGTAAGGTCATTAAAAGTGCTGCAAAAAAAGTCGACAGATTCTATGTTATAATGATAAATATTATTTATGCACACTGTATACTCGCTTAATATCTACACTATCTATTTCTTGTGAGGTACTGGAGACCAAAAATTTTTTTTGGTGTAAATCAATCAATAAAAAAATACAGAAACAAGGCTAAAACAAGTTATATGATACTCGAGCATGGAGCAATGCTCACAGCAAATGAGTAGGGTTACCATCACATAGTGTATGGGTCCTATCTTACAGCCAAGATAAACTATGATGAGATTACAACAACATGTACTGCAAACCATGCACCATTTTATGCAAAAGTGAAATCAAATTAATATTCTTCACCTGAAGAAAGAGAGAACTTAACTAGATAGATAAGAACAATTAGTGAGAACAAATAAGCAAATGTACATGAAAGAGGAAACAGAGAGATCATAATTAACTTGATGATCCACACAAGGGTATATAAAAATAGTAATAATAAAAAATTGTTCAAAACATGAACATGTTATATATATATATATATATATATATATATATATATAAAAAATATGTTCATGTTTTGAACAATTTTTTCAAATCATGAGCTGGTGGGAAGGTGGAAATGAATGGATCCGTGTAGTGTAAGCAATAAAGCCTGTTGTAAAATCCCAGTCTCAGGTTGTCATTCCTTTCTATCCCCCGTTACAGTTATAAAATATGTATAATACAATTTATAATTATATAAATTATAAATTATAAGGGGCAGCACGGTGGCTTAGTGGTTAGCACATTCACCTCTCAGCACTAGGGATTCCCGGTTCGAATCCCCAACTGGGTGGAGTTTCCATGTTCTCCCCGTGTCTGCGTGGGTTTCCTCCAGGTTCTCCAGTTTCCTCCCACAGTCCAAAAACATGGATCAAGTCAATTGAGTTCTCCAAATTGCCCCATATACAGTGTGTGTGTGTGTGTCTGTGTGAGTGAGTGTGTGCCCAGCGATAGATTGGCGCCCTGCCCTGGGTGTATCTGCCCAGCGCCCGAAACGTTCTCCCCTGGATGGGCATGGGGAACCCCACCGCGACCCTAATATTGGATAAAGCCGAAGATAGTGAATGAATGAATGAATGAATATAAATTATAATTATAATTGTTTTTTACAATTTTTTAGATGCTTAACTGCAATATAAACTGTAGCAATGGTGGTGCTTCTGATCTTTTAATGTGTCTCCTGTTATTGAAATAGTCAGAAAAAACATTAAGGTTAACTCTCTGTATATGCATGAAAATTGAAGTGATTTTTTACGTTTTCTTCAAATTAAGTAAGTATGAGTCACTATAGGTCTAGGTTTGTGCCAAAATGTGAGCCCTATGTTACCTACTTATGACAGAATTAAAACAAAGAAATGAATTAAGCCCAATGGAAATCATTAAACTTTCATTACATTAAGCCTAATAGTCCCTATGCTGCTAAAAGTAGTTGGTTTTCAGTAACCTCTTTGCACATTCACTATATATCCATTGCTTTTAATAGCAATGTTTTTAATACATCACATAAATAATTTCTCATATATGACCTTTCTGGTACAGACACTATAAGACATACCTCTTCATTCCCTCTAAGGAACTCTACTTGTAAGGTTGTGGGGGTTGGGGGTGTCAGGAAGTGTAAACTCACATGGCAGTGAAATAGAGCGTTTAGATCTCACAGGTCTTCCTGAAGTAGATTCATCACTTAAACCTCAGGATTGAAAATCAATCAGGTAAAAGGCAGTCTTTGCACCTCAGGCTTAGGACATTTGGGATTACTGAGGATACTGCAGCTCAGCCTGAAGAAAGACCTTTACAGAACAGCAGTCATTTATTATCCAACAAAATAATCAGTCTGTATATGTGGTTTTGACATGCCATAGAAATTGTGCAAAACCTTGACCACACAAATATCACAACGCATGAGCTTCTTCTTATGTGTTGTCAAAACAAGGTCAACTCTGCAGTTATTGAATGGACATTTTGTGGTAATTGTTGTGTCTGGAACATGTTGTGTTGCACTTAAGGTAAACAAAGGGAGTCAACTTTTGCTTCCATTCGTCTCCAGCATAGAAATTTGCACAGACACACAAAAAATCCAATCCAATCCAACAATATAATGACTGTGAAACTTTCTTTGTTAAATAGAAATTGTTTGGTAATTAATAACTGTGATATGTCTACTAATTAAAATGCAGAAGCAATGCAGTAAAAAACTGTGCTTCATTTGTTCAGTGGCAGTGCTGAAGTAATTGTTAAAAGATGATGGGTTAGGACTCAGGAAAAGCCTTTTAGAGCATTGTATTTAACTTCCTATTTAGAGTGAACACAAAAAAATTTAACAAATATGAGTTATAAGCTTCTATAAAACAATATACTGCTAAATACATGTAAAAAATGTCACTGACATTTTCATCTTTTTCAGCAGTTGCTATGCATTTAATATACAAATTTTATAATGTTACAACTGCCACTGACAATTTTTGTGCCCAATGGTGTCCTGTATACATTATATATACAAATATGCTTAGTGGCTTAGTGATGTGTGCTTTCAGGCGATTTAGCCTGGATACTGATATAATCTGCTACTGAGCTGTTTTTTTTTTACTAAAAAAAAAACAAAACATTTTTGCTTTAAAAAGAAAAAGTATTAATGTGGACAGCAGCTTATTTGACTGGGAACATTTGGTTTTGCAATTGCAAATAGAAAAAAAATCAAATAAAATAAGCACAACTGAATTATACTTTATACATCATTTAGACTTTTATCTATTTCAACTTTAGTTGCCATGCATCTGCTATACTCCTATCATTGGGTACCACCCACTCAAAGGCCATCACCCACAAGTTATTGGTTGATTTCTACCATTAAAATAAAGAAGACTAAAACTGTGCTCTTACAAACATGGTCAAAATTCCACAATAAACATCAGCTGGGGGAGAATACTGATATACTCCAATAACTATAATCCTTTCATCAAGGTTTATAAGACAGTTGAGAGGTCACTTTATTACTCTCCAGCCACTCAAGGACGATGAGTCACCCATTGAGCCTTGTCCTCATGAGGACCAGATTGATTTAATACAATAATTGAAATACAAAAAAAAAAGATTTGAAATGTATACAAACACTAAATTATAAGATCCAAAACTAATTAGCAAAAAGTAAAAATAAAAACAGACTACTGTTGGTATGGATGTACATAGTGTTCAATACATTCAGTGATTTTTACAACAATTCTCATTACAACTTACTTATCGGGCTGCACCTATGAACAAATTTTTTGTCAATTAATCAAATTAATTAATAAAAAAATGTTTCCATATAAACAGTTTTCCAGTCAAACAAAATCTGCAGGATGCTGTCAGAAAGCTCAGCTGGCATCTTGGATGTGCATAAACTGAGATCAGGACTAAATTAACTTCAACAAAGTAGTTGATTTTATTATTTTCAGAAAGGTTTTAACACTTTTAAAAGCTGTTAACCTTGTGTTTCAGGCAGACAAACCCACTCAGATGAGAAGTCTGCAATAGGCTAAAAAATAGTTTATCTTTCCTTGAAGATGTTTAATGTCTCGGCATTGCAGGCGGAGTTTGAAAGATCACTGCACCATTTATCAATGTTCAATGATGGAGTGAGAATTAGCACCACAGGTTGAAGCTCCAGGTGGCATTAGTCACTGAACTGCAATAAATAAGTCGGTGTATCTTCAAAAAATCGAGTTTAGGTAAAAGGAAGCAAAGTGTGCCATGTGCTGAATGATGTTTACGATTAGATAATAATAGAGAGAGATGAGATTATTAATACATTATTATTGTGAACCTTGTAAAATACTTTGAAAATCTTTGTCAACGTCCATAAACAAAGCTCATGTTTTGATCATTTTTGTTTGGGGAAACCTCTATGACCTCAACAAAGTCTGAACACATCATATTTAACTCTTATTCTTAAACAGGTCTTGTTTAATACAACCTGACTTAACAAATAACTAATTTACTGATTTACTTGATCGAAAAAGTTTGATGTCTTAAGTGTATTTGTGGCACAAAAGTATTATCAGACATTGAATGCCTATCAAGCAGCACTGATTGATTTTGTTCCATTGGTTGTTTTTTGTTCCATAGCAATATTAAAAAAATATTCTTTTGAATGGACAACATTTCAACAAACACATTTTAAAATCTAAAGAAAAAGAATTCCTTAAAAATTGGGGAGCATTTTCATGGTAATAAATGCTTATTGTTGTAATGTTGGAAATCCAATATCTCCTGGGTGAAATAGTCAGCTGTCTTCATACTTTTAGCCATCTGTATCTAAATGTTAATTATGTTGAGTTAGATGTTAGAACCGAGATTCCCAGACATTTTTTTGAGTCCCAAATGAAACAAAAACGAAAAACTGCATGTCTTGTTCGGACCGCACTCCCTCACAACCACATTAATCACATACGTCGAGATTTGTCTGGCTTAATTTAAGCCTACATAACACACACATTAGTGACTGTTTCACTATTGAAACAAAGACACTTTGCTGCCTAATCCACATTAGGGACAAGTCTATAATGAAATGGTGGAATGTCATTCGTGACTTGCAAGGTAAAATCAGCAATCACAACTAACACAGGAGTACAGCAAGCAACACTAACATGAACACTAACTCACAGACACATGAAACAAATAATTTAAATGCCACTGCACTGCACAGAAACAAAAACATGACTGATTTAATTCTCCAATAGCAAAATCCTGCCTTGTGAAAGTCTTTTTTTGTCTATTTTGTGAGACTGCATATGACACTAATGAAAACAGACATTTGCTTGGTTGGACTTAGTTTACTCACTGGGTAACATACAGGGAATTACCTGTACAGGTTATATGTTATATTTAAAGGCTTTTCATTCTGTAAAGCTGATTTGTGACAATGTACTGTTGTAAAAAGCGCTATATAAATGAATAACTTGAACTTAACTTGAACTTATATGTCCTTCACAGGGTTGACACACAAACATGTGTATTCTGTCACATGATTTCTCTAAGAACCAATGTTATTTTCAATCCCCTATACTTGTATTATAACATAAGAAAACTCTCAACAGAAAGGTCTGTTGCAGATGACAGCAGTATTAATTAAAAGTACAAGAAATATTTCGTAATAATGATAACCACAAGTACCTTTCATTCATTTTATGAGGGTTGTCTTGCTGTTTTGAAATTGTGTAGATTATTCCTATTCCCACAAATCCCAAAGATAGCACTTTCCTTTCTTTGAAGTTGTAGCTGTATAAATGTAAACACGTTATTACAAAATCAGAGTTGAATCATTCAGCATGTCAGTAACCAAACCACAGTCCCTCGTAGTCTCATTAAAATGTAATGCACTGTTTATCACGCTAGCTTATTATCTGACAAGCTAGACACAATGCCAGCACTTCGCAGTCCTGCTGTAGCTGTAAATACAAATTAAGCTGAGTCTGTGGGAAAGCGTATTGGATCTGCAACAAGTAATTTTCCTTTAAAGACCAGGCTGAAAGGAGTAAAAGGTAGACTTTTAGTGGGACCATGAATTAAAATCAGACCAAAGTCTTTTTTTTAAATCCAGCACTCTAATAGTACCTAAACTACAATAGCAATCAGCCCCAAAAAAGTTTTAAAAATCTAATACTTAGTCATTTTAGACTAAGCAGTCACTATTTAAATCTTTAAGGATTACCATGCTATATAATATATACTGTATATGAGAATAAATACACTGCCTGGAAAAGAAAGTAAAAAAAAATAAGGTCACACACTCCATTGATGGAATAGTCTGTTCATTCAGTATATTCAGGTGATCAGCTGACCTCAGAACAGACACTGTTGCTGAACCTAGACCTGACCAATTGCAGCAACCCCAGATCATGGCACTACCTCCACAAGCTTGTACATTAGGCACTAGGCTTGATGGGTGTATCACTTAACCTGCCTCTCTTCTTACACTGATGTGCCTATCACTCTGGAACAGGGTAAATTTTTACTCATCAGAACTCATGACCGTCTTCCATTGCTCCAGAGTCCAATCCTTATGCTCCCTCACAAATTGAAGCCTTTTTTTCCAGTTAGACTAATTAGTGGATTTTGAGCGGCTAAACAGATGTTCAGTCCCAATCCCTTAAATTCTCTTCGCATTGTGTGTGTGGAAATACTCTTACTGTCACTATTATACATAGCCCTGAGTTCTTGGAATTGATTTCACAAAAGGTTTAAGTGATCGCCGATCACGTTTAATCAGGATTTTTTTGTGGCCACATTTCCTCTTCGAATCTACAATTCTACAATCTCTATGTTTTCTCTGATTGATGCATGTCAATGACTCGACCCTTCTCAAACAGACTAACATCTTGTCCACGACCATGTGATGTGTCTTTTGACATGGTTGTTTAAGACATGAGAAACAACTCATTGCACAAGTTGGCATCCAGGTGGCAAAATTTTTATTGGCCAGACACTGTATAAATAAAATAACATGGGAAATAAATAAATAAATCAAATGGAATTCACACTCTCAACACCTTTAACATGTGTATCATATATATATATATATATATATATATATATATATATATATATATATATATATATATATATATATATATATATATATAGACAGAGATGATTCAATTCGATTCAGCATTGATTCATTTCCAAGATTTAATATACAAACATGCATCCACATCTAATTAAACAAAATTTAATTGCCAATGTCAGTATATGTACAAATGCATCTTTCTAACTGCAAATCCTGATGCACTAGGAGCTTCTCCTCATCTTGTTTAATGTACCATACCTTCCTTGCCTTACCACAACCCCCCCCCCCCCCCCCCCCCTTGGGAACAAAATAAGCAGAAGCGAAAGTACACAAGCCAGTCCTGTCTGTGAACACGATGGAGTGATTTCCCCACAGATTGCACACGTCGGAGCAAAGAATTGGAGAAGAAGGTCTGGCAAGCGGTGCTCTCCTTCCCACGCCGAATGTCAGTTCCACCCCTGAGTTAATGCGGCAAAGAGCCAGGAGAATGTCGGCACAAAACAATGCCGGAATAAATAAGCAAGGCAAGCCAAGCTGAACAAGGGCAACTGACACTGGAGAGCGCTGCTTAATACTCGGCTCTGTAATGTCTTCTAGCTACTGGTGTTTTAAAGTCAGACTTTAGATTAAAATCATGGGAATACAACAATAAAAAATATACTTTCTCACAAACTAAATTCACACAAACACAAATTTAAATAATTGGTATGCTTTAAAAAACTCAGACAAATGTCACTCAATTTTGTGCTTATTGGGTTTAAAGTTGGGTTATTCACATTTCTAAAATAGCACTTTACTTACCCTACAGAGCAAAATTACTTTAAATGTGTTAGAGAACATGCAGATAGCAAAGGCTCATGTTCTTATCAGATAAAGTAAGTTACATCAGTTTTTAATCAAGCACCAGTTAACTACAGCTTTTGCAAGTTCTGCAAAATTATTATGAAAATCAAAAGATTAGTTATTGCTTGGATATATCTAAAGCCGAAGAAAATCTTACTCAGCAAATATTTTCCTTTTAGGAACATTTGAAATTAAGAACTCATTCATTTATTAAGTAAAAATGTACTGTTCCTAACACTCAAATCAAAACTCCTGGGTAAAAATGAATTAAAACGAAAACATGTATCCACAGATTAAATGTTAGATGAGACCAAGGTACTTGAAGAATGCTTATTTCTGTGCAGACCGCAGACTAAATCCATTACAACACTGTTGTTTCCAGAAATCTGACATCCTGCAAGTTTATATAAGTAGGTGGATTAGGAGTTGGAATCTGCACTCAGGTCTGTGTTAGTGTGAGAAAATGCTCCAGAGTTTAGTGAATTTCTAGGGGAACTTTTGCCTATGTTGACAAAGTTTGATTTGTGCCTGTGGTTAGTGTCTGAAGCATGTTTACTTACTTTCCATGTCCCTGTGACTTTCCTGCAGCAATACAAAAAGTTCAGGTAAACAATATAAGCTGGCTAAACAATATATTTCCCTATTGGGAAAAAGTTTGTTTTAGTAAGATATTCATTAAAGATTTCTCATAAGAAAACCATGATGGACAAGTGCTCATGCATAGTTCAAGTGTCTCGGTGGATATTAATAGGCTCTGTTCATATTTTAATCTTTTTCTACCCCTTCATCTCCCCATATGCCCAAGTGGGGGCCAAATTTTGAGAACTACGGCTAAGTGTAGAAGTTGTCAGAAAGCCCAAAGGCTGCCGACTGGCAAGCTTGTCAAATTTGGCCTCTGCAGTGCACAAGCAGTTATTCTAGACAATCGTCATCCTGTCACTGAATGTATCTCCATAAATCTGACACGAAAACTTGTTCTGGCACCATCTATTCTCCTCCTCCGGGGTCATGAGCACTGTTAAGGCAGGACAGTTCAACACTCTGATCCGTGACCACTGTATCGTTCCTTCCCACAAGCACTGAAGCATCTCCGCCTCTAACTTTCCCAGTACCGCTTCAGATCAGTTCTACCAAAACGGGTCTGACACTGCTGTCAAAGAGTCAGCTCTAGCTCTCGCATCATATCTCCTTTGTTATCTCTTTCTTTCCTTGTGATATATTTAGTTTTCATTTCTTATATGTTCCATTTTTTTCAAAATTTCAATAGATATTTTTATATTTAATATTTAGTTGATATTTAATTACAATTTAAACTTAATGATTCATTTTAAATCTCTGACTGGAGAGCAATTTGTAAGCTAGAGCTTTCTTTAAATACCAAAGTTTATAGTCCTAAGACTACTGGTTCTCACAGTTGCTGCTTGAGACAAAATTTCAAAACTCTTTTTAAAATTCCTCCAAAAACCCCACACTACTAAGTTAGAAGTAAATTCCAGTCAAAGCTTTTAAAACAGTGGAATTTTAAAGACGTACAAGAAAATGTTCTCAGTGAACTAATCAATTGATACCGATTAGAGCATGCAATAACATTGTTTGTTTGACTTTAGAATACATACGCTCACATTTTTCTAAATAATAATCTAAATACACTGTGATACCAAAAATAAATACCATCACAACGCTTAAGAAATTTGTCAGTTGGAAAAACACAACCATTGTGATGACTTAGATCTTTCACAGCCTTCATGTTGTCTTCAGTGTGAATTTAAAGACTCAATTATTGTTTGATTTAAGAAAAAATAGTTTTTAGTTTGGTTCATGGAATGCCATACTGAAAGGTTACTATACAGTATGTTAAATAACATTGTGGCATGAGCGCCGTGGTACTGGGGAGGTGACATTGGTAATGGACTTGATTGATTATGGTTAATTAATGCACCTAATGCTACTCCACCTAATGAACATGTACACCCTTTAAAACCGGGAACAGCACACCGGGAAAGATTCCATGATCCCCGACAGAACTGGAGAGACAGTGGACACAGTTTGTTTATGCAGAAAACAATGACGTTAAACCTGGTATTTCTGAAGTGCAAACGTGTTGGTGTCGGCAATAAATCCCATTCTATTGGTGTGAATCATGTCTCCGGTCCTCCTGACTTCATCACAGTCACATCATACCTTAGTCATTAATGCATCATTTCGCCTCACTTTTTTTTTCTTTTTTTTATGTTGTTTAAGTTAAGCCATTGGCTCTCTGAAAGGATGCTAAGAATCTAATGTACAGCTTCTATTGTTTTGAAAATGAAGAAAGATTGGCAAATGTATGTTGAAGTTTACTTGAAATGTATATGCACAACACTAAATAATGTACTCATAGATAAGTAATAGTAAGTACAAAATAAGTCATTTTACTTTTCTGAATACAAGTAAATGACAAAAACAACAGACACCAAAAAGACCCAAACCCTATATTTCTGCAACAAGTATTTGCTTATGTTTCTATTAAACAAAATAAATAAAAGCCACAATCTTCTCCACTTCTCTAAGAAATGTTTTCACATATTGCTTAGACATTGTGTTATAGGTAAATCCTCTCTTCTTCAGCTAAATGCTCTATTAGGATCACAGAGGGGTTTTCAATGCCCATCTGGGGTAGAACGTTTCAGGCACTGGGCAGATACACCCAGGACAGGGCACCAATCTATTGTTTGGCACACATTCACTCACACAGACACACATGCAAAATGGGGCAATACAGAGCATTCAATTTGCCTTGAATCAATGATTTTGGACTGTGAGGAAATCGGAAGGAAGAAGTGGAGCAAACCCACAAGGACATGAGGAGAACATGGACACTCCACCATGATTGGGATTCAAACCTGAATCCACATTGCTAAGAGGCAAACATGCTAACCACTAAGCCACTATGCCGCCCCCCAAACACATTAGACCAGGGGTGCCCAATACGTCGATCGCGGTTGACCGGTGGATCGCACAGGGGTGTGAGGTAGATCGAGATGGAGGTTTGAAAAAAAAGCTCTTATCATCGTTTATCATGTGTCAGCACTTTTTTACAGCACAGTATATGAAGCACTTATACAAGCGCGCACACATTTTAACACACAATGAGTCATTCTGAATTGCGATTCTATCGCTGTGCAAGCGAGCAGTCTGCCCCCCGCTGTTCCCAAAACTGGCACGTGGCTACGCCTCTGTGCCTAAATCCCAAGCACTGCCTCCCGAATCATCTACATTAGTTTGTTTGTGTTTTTGCACTTTATTTGACTGACAAGATGAGTGAAGGACTTTGCCCCTAAAATAATTAAAATACCACTTTTAATTCTGTGTGGGAGGATTGAATATTTTTTACAATATCAAACTCAAAATGCATTTAATTTTATTAATGTTCATGTTCTGTTTGGGGAAATGCGGGTTACAGTGATTGTTTTACATTTGTGCTGTATATTGTGTTTGGTCATTTGGGTGTAGTAAAATCAAGTTTTTTCCCATGCTATTTGCTGGAATGTGTTTAATAAATGAGCAATTTCTGAGAAAATGGCTGAAGCCGTCTTTTCTAATCTGATTCAACATTAACATGATGTGTGTAAACAGGTTTCAATATAAAAGCCTAAAAAAAAAGATTAACCCTGGTAGATCTCGATGACCTGTCCAATGGAAAAGTAGATATCAGGCCTGAAAAGTGTGGGCACCCCTGCATTAGACAGTTGAAACATTTATTTAATTACATCAAATAAACCAAATAAAAGCAATATAAAATATGTGCACATCTTACATCCTACACATAGCGCCTAACAATACCATAAAGAACCATATATTTATTTCTTTATTTTTTATATTTCTGTTTTAGTGTTAGTTGTTTATCTTACCTTTTGCAATATCGTACAGCTACTGGTTGCCCTGAATTTCCCTTTGAAATACAGTATGCATCCATCCATATCTATCATTCCATCTATGTGTTAATCTATCGATCCGTCCATCCATTTGTCTGAAAATAAAAAAAGAAACAAAAAAATGCACAAGGGTGCTTACCGACTTGGACCTCAGCAGCTGTGCTGACCCTGCTTAGACACTAGGTCCTATACAGCACCACCTGTGGAGATGTACTGTAAGAATAGGCCAACAGGCAGGGTTTGGTCAGTCAGCTCATATTACACCCTCTTTTGCAAGGAGGAACAGTACCACTACCCAGCCCTACAAAACATCCTCCAGCAGGCTACTTTATGGTCCAGTGATGGTCTGGAGAGTCATAGGAGGAAAATATTTCACATATTTAAATATGTACCATCCAAACCAGTATTCATAGTAGAATACCTGCTTGGCATTTATTGTCATTTATATACTCAAGTAAACAATGTGTGGATAGATTTAGTGAAAGTCATAGATAAACAGAGAGAGAAAACAGTTCCTACATTTGATCATTAAAAAAATATGATTGTATAAACAAGATTTAACGACCACCTTAACTACAGCAAGCCATCTGGTGTTGATTAGAAACTAAACGCCTCCACCTTGGTTGATGCCATCTGATGCAGCAGGTTTGTCCATATGAAGGGCGGAAAAGTCTTCTCTCTGAGGACATGTCATTTGTGTTTTTGCTATTAGATGGTAAACCATTTAGTATAGTGTTAGTATTTAGTGTTAATATAGAGCTGCACAAATGTTTAAGAAGCCATGATCAAAGTGTGTTGTTTCTGTAAATGTGCAAATAAGTAATATAATAGCTGACTTCAATCCACGAATAATGCACATTACATATCTTTCCCCAACAATCAGCAGCCATAGGCTTCTCAGTGCAGATGTCAAGCTGTCTAAAAAAAATAAATAAATAAAATATAT
The DNA here is from genome assembly GCA_019802505.1 of Corydoras sp. C115. Lineage (NCBI taxonomy): Eukaryota > Metazoa > Chordata > Actinopteri > Siluriformes > Callichthyidae > Corydoras > Corydoras sp. C115. Next base: position 1,112,196 of record JAFMOC010000066.1, on the reverse strand, counting down.
TCATTCATTATCTTCCGCTTTATCCTATATTAGGGTCGCGCGGGGGTGGGGGGGTTCCCCATGCCCATCCAGGGAAGAACGTTTTGGGCGCTGGGCAGACACACACAGGACTGTGGGAGGAAACCGGAGAACCCGGAGGAAACCCACACAGACACGGGGAGAACATGGAAACTCCACCCAGATGAGGATTCGAACCGGTAACCCCTGAGAGGCGAACGCGCTAACCACTAAGCCACCGTACCGCCCTATAAATATATATATATATATATATATATATATATATATATATATATATATATATATATATATATATATATATATATAGGTAGGTGTCCGCGTGAGTTTTCCTCCGGGTTCTCTGGTTTCCTCCCACAGTCCAAAAACATGGATCAAGTCAATTGAGTTCTCCAAATTGGCCCATATAGAGTGTGTCTGTGTGAGTGAGTGTGCCCAGCGATAGATTGGCGCCCTGTCCTGGGTGTGTCTGCCCGGCGCCCGAGACGCTCTCCCCTGGATGGGCATGGGGAACCCCACTGCGACCCTAATAGAGGATAAAGTGAAAGATAATGAATGAATGAATATATATATATATATATATATATATATATATATATATATATATATATATATATATATATATATAATTTAAAAATAATATTGTAATAATAATAAACATTACATATCTTTCCTCAACAATCAGCAGCCATAGGCTTCTCAGTACAGATGTCAAGCTGTCTAAAAAATATATATATAATATATATATATATATATATATATATATATATATATATATATATATATATATATATATATATATATATTTAATTTAAAAATAATAATGTCGACAAAGCCGGAATGATTTTAATCATAAGTTAACATGGAAAAGCTTGTATAAAAGATCTCATCTCATTATCTTTTTCTTATCCCTATACTAGGTATTATGGTCGTGGGGGGTTCATCCCAGGTTCATCCAGAGGGGAATGTTTCAGGCACTGGGCACATACATCCAGGACAGGGCACCAATATATCAAAGTTGTAGATCTCAAACTTGGCGGTGTTATGTTGTTGATCTGGCATGGTCTCTGCTGGTATTTCACCACTTCACCCAGCTCATCATTTGTAGAGGGTATGGCACTGAAATGTTGGTGTTCCATGGATCCCTCTCAACTAAGTAGAGTATTTGCATCTTTGGCATTCATTTAGCTTCCTTGTTTGAGTTAATTAACTGTCTTTTGTTTTTTGTTCTAGTGTTTATTCATGTGGTCTGTTTCAGTTATTTATTTCAGTTATTTTTTGTGATCAGATCTTGCATGCGATCCTCGTTTTTATGTTCAGTGGCTTTAAATAAAACGCCTTACATGAACCACGGGTTTCCTGACTCAACTCAGTGCGTTTGCGCGTGTTTCCCAGCGCTCAGCTTATGCAGCTTCCTCTGAGGATCATTGTGACATCTAGTCAGTTATGCTGTAGTCACATGCTGCAGTGTGTCAGTCAAACTCTGGTTATTACTTAGATACTGTGCTTTATTAGCTCTAACATCTTTTCTTGTTTGTTTCATTTGAGGTGTTGTCAATTTCCTGGAGGTTTCATCAGCCCTTCATCCATGGCTCCTCCAAAGGTTTCTTCCTTAAAATAACAACATAATGGAGTTTTTTTCTTGCAATTGTCACATTGGCTTGTTCTGTGGGGGTTCAAGGGCTTATAACATTGTAAAGCTGCCTTATGACAATGTATTATTGTGAAAAGCGCTATATAAATAAATTACTTAAACTTAAACTTAAATACAGACAGCTGATCACCACTCAATCTGTACATATCTGTCCTACACTGTTGATGCTGCCTGGCCGCTCAAGAAGGTTGAGTCCCCCACTGAGCCTTTGCTCTCCCAAAGTTTCTTCATTAAAATAACAACATAACAGGGACTTCCTTTTTGGGGGGTTTAAAGGTTTACAACACTGTAAAACTGCTTGGTGCAATATACAGTATTATTGTATTATAAATTACAGTACTATTGCTATATAAATAAATTTCTTTAACGTCTAATGCTCACACAGGCACTATATAGGGACAATTCAGATAGGGGCAGTTTAAAGCAGCCAATTGACCTTGAATCCTGGTGAAAACCCATGTGGACACGAGGAGAACATGGAAACCTAGATCGGAATTCAAACCTGGATCTTTAGCGCTAAGAGATGAACATGCTAACCACTGGGCCACTGGGCCACTGTGCCACGGTTTGTTTTGAACACGTGGTGTGGGTTGGTTTCTTTGTCATGCCCCCGTAATCACGCGCACCTGGGATCAATCACGGTTTTGTTATTTATACCCTGCATGCCCTACCCTCACCGCCAGTTTGTCTTGTGCCACGCCGTTTGCCTGCCTCGACACTACTAGCCCCATTCTCGAAGTTTTAGTGTTCTTGTTGCCTCGACCTGTGTACTGTCCTGTGCTTTGTCTGTGTGCAGTTCGTCTCCCGGTGTCTACACTCCGTCTAGTCTACTCCATTACAGTCCCCTTGGTCGTTTGTGCTACTCCCCGCTGACGTCATCACCCTTCGCCTCACATCTACTCGTCCCGTGTTCTGTGTTCATCGTTCTGTGGATTCACGATTGGATTAATAAACACACCTGTGATTGTACCTGTGACTCAGCTCGTGTCTCCGAGTAGCGGATCCGCTTCGCTCGATCAAGAGATCCGTTACACATGGTGGCTTAGTGGTTAGCTCGAATCCCCATCTGGGTGGAGTTTCCATGTTCTCCCCGTGTCTGCGTGGGTTTCGTCCAGGTTCTCCGGTTTCCTCCCACAGTCCAAAAACATGGATCAAGTCAATTGAATTCTCAAAACTGCCCCATATAGATTGTGTCTGTGTGAGTGAGTGTGTGCCCAGTGATGGATTGGCGCCCTGTCCTGGGTCTATCTGCCCAGCGTCCGAGATGTTCTCCTTATACGCTCATCAAATAACGCATGTATTAAATTAATTATCACAATATAACACAAAGTCAATTAACTTGAGGAATTTCAATCTGCTTTGACCTATGAAAAACCTTTTCATATTTAGCCACAATGTGATATTGTTAATTTTCTGAATATATACTGTACATGGCATGATCTTAATGAACAATTGAGTTCATTAAGTAGATAACAAAACAGTTTATGCAATCATAATTATTCAGCAATTTTGGTTACACTGTTTTGGCTATAGCCATAGAATTATGCCTACCTGTGGTCAGTTTGAACACCAATTTTGTTGATCAAACAACTGCATTTGTCACAACAGGCAATAAATAAATAAATAAATAAATAATATCATATTTATATATATATATATATATATATGTATATATACGTGTGTGTGTGTGTGTGCAATAATTTTCAATAATAATTTGTCAGATTAACTGTACACATTGCTGAAAATTAAGTTATGTTGATTTTATGTTAACCTTAATTTTCTGATAAATATTTAAAGTTATTTGAAATAAGAATTATACTCTTGTTAAAAATATTTAGAGAATAATCTAAACCACAACTTTGGAAGAAATATCAGGTGGTATATTTGTAAGACTCATTTACACTTAAGCCTATCTGATGTCCTATACTGCTTCAATTGCTGTAAATCTATTGATTTTGTCAACACTGTGCGTTACCATTCATACTAGGCTCTACACTATGATTCTATACTATGTTTCAATAAACTCTTAACATCACGCATTTGGATCTGATGAGCAGAACTTGATTTCTATTGGACCTGCAGTTCTGTCAGGATGTTACTGCAAAAAAGCATTTTTTTTTTTTTTTTTTTGTCGTACAAGAAACCATAGAGATTCTCACCAGAATTTAATTACTGAACTGAATCAGTTCATCTGTTTTTTAAATGAACATGTTGATTTCCCAACATAAACACATTGTCATATACACAAAAGAAATAGAAAACTGTAAAGCTGTTTGGAGACAAATTACTACTGTAAAACGTTCTATATAAATAATTTAACTCGAAACTGTTTTGCATACATGACAATTAAATTTTTATAAAACCTTTCATCTCTGGTAAATTTCGCAATCTGAATGGTAATCTGACTGCACTGATGTACCAAACATGTTTGCTTTTATGTTTTAACAGGAACAGTTCTACAGATTATTATAGCCTATTTCTGTTAATTGTGCTTTTATTTAATTGATTGATTTATTCCGCCAATACGTGACAGGGAGTAAATGAAAGAAAAAAGAGGAGGAAAAGAAGAGAAAGGTAAAAAAGAAACAACCTATACTGTACATACATTCCTATACACATATTTACACAGGTATATACATACCTATATACAAACAAACATACACAAATACACACACACACACACACACACACACATGGTCACGTGCGCCGATAGTGCGTAGTAACAAAAAGAACACAGTCCAATGTTCAAAAGCAAAATACCATTTAATGAACAAAATGCGTCCTCCAAAATAAATAAAAGTGGAACAAAAAACAAAACACAAAAACAAAAAGGAGGGGAGCTGGCCAGATGCCAGTAGAGATGACAGCGTATCCCGCGATGAAGACGATCGCCGTAGCCGTCGCGATGGAGAGCAAACAACAATGCAGAGCGCTTAGTCATGTAACGGGAATCACACAAGGAGAGTCAGGCAACGAGAACCAACCCGACGAACACGCTCAACAGACGGACTGAAATAGGAAGTAGGAAGAAGGAGGTGACCAAAAACAGGAAACTGGAATCAGAATTCCGGTGACCTGGAGCGAGATGGCGTCTGCGCAAGACCGCCCACAGAACCACCACCAGGTGACGTAGAAGAGACTCTAGATGGAGCAGTTGTGACAGTACCCCCCCTCCCAGGAGGGTGAGGTAAGGGAGTGTAGGAAATAGACTTACCTCGACGACGCGGCTGACCACGGCCACGGGTGGCAGGCTTCTCGGGATGACTAGCATCAAAATCAATAATAAGTTGGGGATCCAATATGTCCACGCTAGCTACCCAACTGCGTTCCTCGGAACCAAACCCCTCCCAATCAACCAAGTACTGAATAGTGGAACCACGTCGACGAGAATCCAGCAGAGTGGACATCGTAAATACATCCGGAAATGAGCCCAATCCAAAGCGTTGTTACGAGCAAAGATCCGAAGGAACTTCCCCAGCTCTTGATTAGCTATCTCGCACAATCCATTACTCTCAGGGTGATAGCCAGAATTAAGACTGACCGTAGTACCCAATTTTTCAAAAAAGGCCCTCCAGACCACGGAAGTAAACTGAGGGCCCCTGTCCGACAGAATGTCCTCCGGTATGCCGAAGATAGGGAAAAGATGGGTAAACAGAAGCTCCATAGTCTGGAGAGCCGAAGGAAGTGCCGCCAAAGGAAAAAAACGAACTGCACGAGAAAAACGATCAATGAGGGTGACCACTGTGGTGAACCCCTCGGAAGCAGGCAAATCAGTAACAAAATCAATGGCCATGTGGGACCAAGGACGCGAAGGCACCGGCAAGGGGTTGAGCTTACCAGCGGGTAACACCTTATGAATCTTACAAGCCGCACAAATGGAACAGGAGGAAACCACTTGCTGAACATCAGAGTTTAGAAACTACCACCAATATTTACGTCTAGAGAAGTTGAATAGTCTGATCTACCCCCGGATGTCCTGTCCTAACCCAGAAGGGCAGTGGGGAGGAGCCGGACAACCATGTAAGGCCCTCTCGATCTCGTGATCAAAATCCCAACGTATGGAATTCAAGGAAACATCTTTCGGGAAAAATAGACACCTCCTAGAAGAAAAGACCCGCTACCAATACCTGGATGTAGGCGGGAAAGTGTATCTGCTTGGAGGTTATGATGACCTGGTCGATAAGAGATGGTGAAATGAAAGTTGTTCAAAAACAGTGTCCAGCGAGACTGACGGGCATTAAGGCGTTTGGCCCCCTTAAGATATTCCAGATTCTTGTGATCAGTTATGACTAAAAAGGGGTGGTTGGATCCCATTAACCAATGCCGCCACTCCTCCAACGCAATCTTAATAGCCAGCAACTCCCTGTCCCCAATGCTATAGTTGCATTCAGTAGGAGACAACTTCCTGGACAGAAACGCCACTGGATGACGACGGGAAGACAGCCCCCAACCCGTTAGAGACGCATCCACCTCCATGAAAAACCGAGAATCAGGATCTGGGTGGGCTAAAACAGGAGCCGACACAAAATGAGCTTTGAGGTCAGCGAACACCTGCTCTGCTCTCTGGTTCCAATGAAGGTGCTTAGGTTTCCCCCGTAAAAGATTGGTGAGAGGTAAGGCCAAGGAACTGAAACCACGAATAAATTTACGATAGAAGTTAGCAAATCCCAGAAAACGTAATTCTTTGACTGTGCTAGGTGCTGGCCACTCTACCACAGCCTGGACCTTACTCGGGTCCATCTGTAACCCCTTGGCCGAAACAATGTAGCCCAAAAATGATATTTGTTGTTGGTGAAACTCACACTTATCAGCACGTACCATAAACTGGTTTTGAAGCAGATGCCGAAGGACGGTGGTAACGTGCTGACGATGCGTGGTAAGATCGGGTGAAAATATAAGAATGTCATCAAGGTAGACCAGGACGAACTTCTCTAAAAAATCCTGTAAGACTTCATTAATAAATGCCTGGAAAATACCAGGAGCAAGACCAAAAGGTGACCAGGTACTCATACTGCCCAGAAGAGGTAACAAACGCAGTCTTCCACTCATCACCCTCTTGAATACGTATCAAATTCTAAGCATTGCGAAGGTCCAATTTAGAAAAAACAGTGGCTCCCTTCAACCTTTCTAATGCAGAGGGAACTAATGGCGGGTAAGCCAACCTGCGGGTAGCCTGATTAAGGACCCGATAGTCAATACAGGGCCTCAACGAGGAATCCTTCTTGGGTATGAAAAAAAAATCCAGATGCAACCGGGGATTTGGAATGCTGAATAATGCCCTGTTGAAGCGAATCATCGATATATTCACGCATAGCCCTACTCTCAGCTTGAGTTAAGGGATATGGACTTACACAAGGTAGTTTGGCCCCTTCAATAAGATCAATGGCACAATCTGACACACGGTGAGGAGGAAGCGTGGAAAATGTGGAGGAACCAAATACCTGTGCCAGTTCCAAGTAGTCAGATGGGACACCACTAGGAAGCTCCAGAAGGGTTTGGACCCTAGGGCGCGGCCTTGGCAGAGGGGGTGCAGACATTGAGCGAAGCAATATGGAGACCAATTGGTAATATCCCGAGAAGCCCAAGAGATAGCCGGATCGTGCCGCTGAAGCCAAGGCAACCCTAAAATGAGAGGAAAGAAGGAGAAGAAATAAGTAGAAACGTTAGATCCTCAGTGTGAAGAGCACTCACAGACAATTTACAAGACAATGTGGAATGTGAAATAGTACCAGGGTGCAGCGGGTGGAACCCGGATGGAATGCGCAAGTTTAGTTCTAGGGATACCCCGCTTATCAGCATAAGCAGAATCCAAAAAATTCCCTTCAGCCCCAGAGTCCAGTAATGCAGTAGTAGAAATACTTTTTTCTAAGAATGTTAAGTTAACAGTTAGTAGAAAAGGTTGTTGTAAATGAAAAATGCTCACCACCACAAAATCCTGGGCAGAGGTAATGGCCCTAAGCCTAGTGGCCAAACCACGACCCCTAGTGGAAGGACAAGTGGGACATTGGTCCAACAAATGATTATTTCCACCACAACAGAAACACAAACATCCATGGATGCGACGACTCCTCTCACTAGCAGAAAGCCGAATGGACTCCACCTGCATAGGAGTCTCCAAATCCGCCATAGAAGCAGTAGCTGCGGCCGTGGAGCGCGGAAACTAGGACTGTTCCTTCTTAGATTGCCAGAGTTGATCCAGTACGAGCGTTCCAGAGAGCCGATCCCCAGTTACCAGCCCGGCCCCGTAAACGAGAGATGACAAAGGCGATCTTCTGTTCATCCGTCGCCAGGGGATGATTGGCGAAGTAAAGAGAGCATTGTAAAAGGAACAGCTCACATACCTCGTGATCTCCATCATAACGTTCCAGTTCCACTACAGGAAGAGGCAAGGACGACGTACCGGCTGCCGCAGCCGCGGCGGTGTTGGTAGAACTCCTGGCGTCCGGTGGAGCGGCGTTTTGAGAATATCCCTGTTCCAGTTGGGTTTGCCGATCCATAAGCGCACTCATAGCGCAAGTAAGCTCGCTAATCTCCTGCTGAAGCTCCCCCAAAAAACGTCCCTGCTCGCATAGCGCGAGGGACGGTCCGTGGGATTAGCCAGATCCATATATGGTGTTGGTTACGGTCACGTGCGCCGATAGTGCGTAGTAACAAAAAGAACGCAGTCCAATGTTCAAAAGCAAAATACCATTTAATGAACAAAAAGCGATCTCCAAAATAAATAAAGCGGAACAAAAAACAAAACACAAACACAAAAAGGAGGCGAGCAGCGTAACCCGCGATGAAGACGATCGCCTGGAGGACACAATACCTGGCTGATTTCTAAAGAGAATGATGTCTCTGTGGTCATGGCACATTTTATTTACTCTATTACTGAACATGATACAATTTGTATTATATATATTGTATAACTATAACTTTCTGATACACTGGAATTTTAATATAGGAATAGGTTTTTTTCCAGTACATGTTGTTGCCTTATGTTCACTTGAACAAAGCTTATACAAAACTCCATACATCAACAGAAACTGAAGTGAAAAATCTAATTTCTACACCAACACACCAGACATAAAATTTGCCTTTAGACAAAAATATTAAACTTGTTTTTGTAGCAGTCAGGAGGGTCTTTGTTTAATCTTTTTTGAGTATTAAATGCTAGATTTTAATATACATTTCTACCATATTTCACAATGGCACTTATTTAAAAAAAATCAGCTGAATGTCATGCACCAATATGTAGATGCAAAAGAAAAACATTTTTCCTTGATGAATACAGAATAATAGCTGTCATTTATAAAACTATCAAGCCGCTAATTTGCAGCAAGGATCCTGCATGACTGCTCGTCTGTTAAAATTCAGCTATAAAGTCCAGCAAAATTTGACTGGCTGTGATTGATGGCTCCAATTTTCTTCTGCCTAATGTCAGATATTAAATTCTGAATTATGCATATAATTCACTCTATATAACATGCAAGCAAAATCTTAAAAAAAAAAAAAGCAGCCTTGGAAGCCATCTCTGTAAATGAGCTTTTTAAAAAGCAATTGAGCCGCAGTTATGAAAAGGCAGACCTGGAATTTACTAAAAAGCACGAGCTTCTATGTTAAAACATCTATAACTGACAAGTCATTTGTTCTTTTATGGATAGTTCAAATGGTTTTAATGGACATGCACAGAAAACAAGAGAATTTACTGTATTTTGTTGAAGGTCAAAAGACAAATTTTTGATATTTCTGTACTACTCCAATACAGTCCACTCCCAGAAACCAGTGCTAAGTCTACATTTTACATTTAATAATCTTAACCTTTAAATATGTTCAAATAAATTTGTATTATTTTTATATAATATATTATAAAAAAAATTAAGCCTATATAAAATATACATCTACCTGATTTCATTTTACATTCATTTCATTCTATGTCTATTTTTATTTACTTTATATGACATATTAATTTTTAGTAATTAGAAGAGCTTATTTTTTATATTTTAGTTTTTTTTATTCTTGCCATTAAAATGAATACAAAAATGATCCTAAAAATAAAGATATATTACCAGCATGTGTGTCTTGCCAATTTACAATTCAAATTTACCAAATTAACTTGCCTTGTATGTTTTACAAGTCATGACAATAAATTATATCTTATGTCCTTAAAACTGTTCCTCTCAGTGTTGACTCCGTCCTGACTTTAGAAGGTCTTATATCTATCACTAGATTCTTAGAACTTAGAATTTCTGGTTTTGATTTTAATGTTCTTCACAACACAAATATTTACAATACTTACAATATTTTGTTAGGATCTTTTGATTTTGAAAAAGGCAGAAAGAACGAGCCTATGCAAAAATGGTCGCCTCAACTAATTTATTTGAGGACAAAGAAAACCTCATGGACACCGTCAGTAACTCACGCTGGCCAGCAGGTCTGCCATCCTCAGCGTTCCGATGCTGTCTGCCTCCGGGTCTGAGTGAAAGTGCGCCTCCCACAGTGTTTAAATATCCGGGTAAATATCCTGGGTAAATATCCGGTAAATATCCGTAAATAACTGCTTAAGCCAATCACAAATTACCGCCCTAGGTTTTAAATCAGCCAATCCCAGCCCAGTATTTTCCTAGTGGCGGGAAACTCAGAAGTCCTTTGTCTTTCGGCCATATTGAGACTCTTATATTGAGAATTGAACATTTCTGACAATTTACAATACACAATTGGAAGTATGTTAGTCAACCAAATGTCATTATATTTATATTTATTTGTTCATTTTCCAGGCGGCACGGTGGCTTAGTGGTTAGCACGTTGGCCTCTCAGCGCTAGGGATTCCCAGTTTGAATCCCCATCTGGGTGGAGTTTCCATGTTCTCCCCGTGTCCGCGTGGGTTTCCTCCAGGTTCTCCGGTTTCCTCCCACAGTCCAAAAACATGGATCAAGTCAATTGAGTTCTCCAAATTGCCCCATATAGAGTGTGTATGAGTGAGTGAGTGTGTGCCCAGCGATGGATTGGAGCCCTGTCCTGGGTCTATCTGCCCAGCGCCCAAGACGTTCTCCCCTGGATGGGCATGGGGAACCCCACCGCGACCCTAATAGAGGATAAAGCGGGAGATAATGAATGAATGAATGAATGTTCACTTTCCAGAGACTTAATGACAATTGTGTAGTCTTACCAACTTTAATTAGAAAATGCACTGCAACTGTAGCAAGTCTTTGGCCTGTTAATTAACTTACAGGACTAGAAATCATAGAGAGATCTTTGATTTCACAAGTTGACAGATTCAGGGTGTCAAATGTTAAAGTTTAAAATCTTGCCAAGAGCATAAGCACACAAACATTATATTTCTAGAAAACATACAGTTTCTATGCTTACAGGATTGTCCCTTGTTTTATAAAAACAGAAGTAGACAGCAAAAGTAATGTAATTTTGCATATTGTGCAGGATATGTGATTTGCGGATCTTGTGATTAGTTGTGATCTTGTGATTGTGTGATTAGTGTGATTAGTGTGATTAGTGTGATTAGCAGAAATCCTTTTATATTGTGGGGCATCTTAGCAACTCTATTCAAATGCTCTTTTAGTACAAATAGAAAATAAGTCTGAATTTAATACAAATGGAAATATTCACACACATTCAATGCTTGAATGAACAAACTAACATGCCCTTATTGACCTTTACGCTTATTACACACACTCAGTTCTGAACACATACGTCTTAACATAGAACTAGCTCATGGTAATTTTCATGTAAATCAATTCCTCAACATCACCCCCGACGGTTCATACATGGTCACAAACAGTCCATTCATGTCCATTCATAGCATAAAGTCAAGGATGGTGTTGCAGGTCAATGCCACAATATCCTCATTTAACTGCGTAGATCAGCACAGTAGATTGAAAAGCAAGTATTCTGTGCAGGTTTATTGGATTTAAAATGAATTAAATTCTTGTATGCATATTTTTATCCTTGTTATATTGGCATTTAAATGTGCATTAGTTTATTGCTAAATGGTGCTGGTTTAATGAAAAAAATATAGAATTCGCAAATGTGTTAGTTGAGGGTGAAATTTTGAATTATCCAAGTTAAATTGCACAACTGTTGGCTGTGGTACAGTATATTTTTCAGACATTTGTAGGGTGTGGTAGCTCAGTGGTTAGTTTGTTGGGCTATGAATCAGAAGGTTGTGGGTTCAAATCCCAGGTCCACTGAAGCTCCCACTCTTGCTATTTGAGTAAGACCCTTAACCCTCATTGCTCTGGGTGCTGTATCAACTCTGTATTCTGACCCCAAGCATCAATTTGGGATACTTGTAAGCCGCTTTGAATAAAAGCATTTGCAAAATACCATGAATGAAGAAACATGAATCCATTAAAGTTAAGTGAATGAATTAAATTTATATCAGTAGAAACTTTACAGATGGTGGCTGCCCGACCGTTCAGGGAGGGTGAGTCCTCCACTGAGCCTTGGTCCTCTCAAGGTTTCTTCCTTAAAAAATCAAACTTAACAGGATTTTTTTTTCCTTGCCACTGTTGCATGGGCTTGCTCTTTAAGGCTTTAAAGGCATATAACACTGTAAAGCTGCTTTGTGACAATGTACTATTGTGAAAAGCACTATGTAAATAAATTACTTGAACTTGAACTAGATCTGAACATGAGTCAATAAGAAATAATGGTGGTTATTCATGGAATTTCACAAAAGTTAATAGAATATTTTAATATGAAAGAAATTCCACATATAATGTACTTCAATTTTTATGTTTTATGTAATTCAATCTAATCCTTATGATCAATATTTAAGGATTTTATCTTTCTTACTGCATTATTGCTCTGGTACTTGTCCCATGGTACGTAATGCAATAAGATCATGTTTGGCAAAGGACAACTCTGGATCAATGCATTACTGTTGACAGGCCCAGCCGCATGTTTCGCTGATATAAAAAGGATAATTCGGTTGAAGCTCATTTTCACACATCAGTTGACAGTTCAGCATTACTTTTATCTGCTGTGGTTCAGCTTTTCTGGAGTTCATCTTTTCCTCATTTCATTCAGAGTGGATATGCGTAGCATTCGCATTCATCTGTGCTTTATGAAACAAACAAATCAGCGGAGGAGGCCGTGGGCTCAAGGGAGCTAAACGTATGCCGTCTGCCTACTAGGCACATGCTAATTTCATTACCTGTGTTACACAGAGCAGCAAATGCTGCTCCAATAACCTCTTTGCACCACAACTTCTGTGTGTGTGGAGTTGTAAAAAAATATAATTCATTTATTTATTAGAAGAACTCAATTTGATCACTGACAGGCACCAGGTAACAAATCTGACAGGTAACACTATGTCACTTTTTTTAGGTAAAAGTTAGGTCTGGTCCAGCTTCCAGAACTATTATTGGACAAAATAAGTCCTGAAAGTGAAAGTAAAATGGGGGCAGGAACTGCATGTTGTCAGATTTTCGTAAGCAAGTCATTGTTTCTAAACGTGTGTTTCATGGCAGTACAGAAAATGAACATTAAAGGAAAGAGGGTTGAAAGGCAAAAAAAATGAGAAGCATCATTTTTGGCTTGCCGCACCTCCTGTAAAATGCAGAGGGCAAAAGCATGGTTGGATAGCAACGGTTTTGGATTGGGTTCTGTTGTGGGTGCGCCCATGTAAACTTGGGAGCCACCTCTTGTAACAGCCCAAAATGCGAGGACATTCTTCCACACCCCTTAATTCATGTCTGGATACATTTTTAGTCAAGTATGTCTTCTGATTATAGAGCAGAATTATTTAGTGCCATGCTATTACAGCAGCATTTTAAAAAAAGAAATGTTCACATTATTTATAGGTAAAGTTTATCTTATAAAAACTTGGACTAGAGTTAGCAAGTCCATGATATAAACCCCTTTTGAAAAATTAAGTCTGTCATTACAATAATATAATATCATAATGTCATGCTGAATCAAGGTGCCAGTGATAAGAGAAACTAGACAGAAGACATGATTTGTCCATGTTTAAAGCAGTTAAACTGAATAATGTTTGTAAAGCATAATCAACATAATCCAAGAAATGAGGTAAGAAAACCTTCAAAATAGAACAAAACTAAAAAATATAAACTGTGCTAAACAAAACGAACTAATGACCCAGAGGTATTAAAGCATCCCTAAGTGCTTTAAACAAGTATACAAAACTAAAGCATCAGAAAGAACTTGATTAATTAAAATAAAGTGTGTGGTACAAAGTACACAATATAATAGGTACAAAGCATGAAGAATAGGAAGAAGAGTCAAAAAAGCTGGATTCGGACAATTGGAACGGAGTGATACTCCTCATCTATAAAAGTGAACTACGAAGGTGAATGAGAAACAAAAGAAAAGCCACACTTGTTCAAAGAAGCAAGTGAAAATAGGACAATTAACTAAATTATATAATTAAGTAAATGATACACATGAGGATACAAAACAGCTAATTACAAACAAACCATGAAAAAACACAGTCTAAAACTAAAACATTTCAGAAATGTTGAGACTAAATGTTACACATATACATTCACGCCCCGCTGCTCCGCTCTCCTCTCCACACACACCCACATCCACACCTGTCAGTAATTCAGTTAATCACCGATCACCCTCTCCAGATTATTAGTTGCAGGTGCGCCTCATTGACGACAGCGGCTTCTTAAGCCGCCGTTCCGGACTCCTCGGCACAGAGTTTGTTGGATCACTTTCGTTTGCGTGCACCTCAGTGTCCTCGGAGTGCGTCCGGCCCATTCGGACTATTCCCCATTTGATGATTCCCGCATTGATCATGCTGACTCGCAACCTCTTCTTGGGATCGCTCTCCTCGGGTGACGTAGAGACATCGGGGATCCCGCTGCTTACGCCCCCCGCCTCGCTCTCCGCCTCGCACGTGAGCCGCTGCCCTCCGCAGCCTATGGTGAAGTTCTCACCTGTGAACTATTGACTGTTTACTTTTGTGTTGTTGGGGCTTTTTCCCCTTTATTCCCTGTTGGAGGAAATAAACTCTATTTTTGTTTTCAAAAGCACGCTTCCCTCCGTTCCTCTGACAACGGGTCGCTTAATCTGACACTAACACTAAAACATTACAGAAATGGTGAGAATCAGTAGAAGTCATAGGAGCAAATTAGTATCTCTAATTTAACTACTGCCATGGCTTTGAAATGTTAGTGACTCACATAGGAAAGAACATCTAGAAAATTCAGAGCAAGAGCTTTTGTTCACCTCAATCAGGAATCAAATTATTAATCTTTCTGTGAGGTGGAAGCACTAAACTGCACCAATATGCCACACTCTCAGTCAACAACATTGTACCTACAAAGAGGGAAGATAATAGCCTGACACAAAAATTTTAAACTGTAGACTTGAAAAATGCACCTCTATGATAAGTGGAACTGATTAATTGGAGAATGAGGGTAAAAACATTGGGGTGTGACTGATAACATGGCCAGTAAGTGTATAATAAATCTTTCTAACAAATATTGTGCTGGTATATGTGACCAAACTGCACGAGACAGAAAACCAAAAGATTAGAAAATGTTTTAAAACAAATTTAAAAAGTATTATAAACTAAAGCAATAGAAAATTATTATTAAGTGATCTATTACAACTTTTAAACACATCTCTGTACTGCTGTATGACACTCACATCTAGGTAGTCTGCCAGACCATGCCTTTTGGGCCTTCATCATCAAAGGTAGCAGGGTACAAAAAACTAAGTATTGACTAGAATTAAACTAAGAAGGCTAGGGATAGCAGCAGACACACTGAATCCTCCCAGATTGTTTAATTCTTCCACACAGCCAACATTATCACTTTTGAATTACGTTTGAGATGAATCTTGAATTTCTCCTATAGTCCAGTGTAACAGAAAATACCAGAGTCCTCTATATTATCAGGAGAATGATGAGACAGCTGTAGTCAGATTCCTCTGCCTATTTCAGGATGTTGTTTTGATTAGCCAAACAAACCTAGGAAGGATGGTCTTCTGAGACAAAGCAGAAAGGCGTTCCTCTTGATGAACTATGGTTTCCTCATCAGCCATGCTGTCTTAACCACAGTAATTAGCCAACAAGAGACATCAAATCTTTGATTAATTCCCCTGATTGTGGCCTTGATTAGTTAATTTCTCTGGAGCCAAGTGTCATCAGTTAAAACCATGTGTAAGTATCATATGTACTGTAGCTGTCATGAGTAAATATCTAGTTTCTAGAGTCATAGCTCACTAATGTTGTTGAAAAAGAACAAATGCAGATAACTAACTACAATCAGAGTTAGTTGGACCTATAATTATATACAAACACCGAATCACACTGTGCCCAGCTATAGATTGGCGCCCTGTCCTGGGTGTATCTGCCCAGCACCCAAAACATTCTCCCCTGGATGGGCATGGGGAACCCCAACGCGACCCTAGTAGAGGATAAAGCGGAAGATAATGGATGGATAAATCACACCGATTAACAATTTGATCTATATACAACGAACTTTAGTGAAATTAGTGTAGCTAATAATCTTACTAGTTAAATGTACCTTATTTATTAAATAGTACATTTTAAAATTCATGAATTGACAATTGCTCATCTACTAGGACCTAATGATATATGTACACATGCTATAGTTGTTTTATGTAAAAAAAAAAAAAAAACTAACAAACCTATTCATTAATTAATTTAATTTAATTTTGTATTTACTATTTTAAGGACTGACTAAAGTCTTGGTTACAGGATATTTAGGATATATATAGGATATTTATCTGATTTTAACATTTATTGTAAGTGGGGCAAAGTCTTGTGCTGATTGGCTCTAATCTACAGATGTTTAATCAATATATGAAGAAAACTGTGATGTACGAAAAGCATAGATTGATTATTGCAATTGATTTTGGGTTTCAAATCAATCAGAGCATATTAACAGCATGTTTGATTTTTTGACCCATCTTATATCTAATATTGTATACTGGTCATTGACTCAAGTAGGAATGATTGGATTCAATAGGCAATGAAGATTAGGCGTGAAACAAAAACACAGGACAGAGAAATGTTAAAAGCTATGAAATGTTTCAGCATTTTGAAATTGTATTTGAACTAAAAATTGAAAAACAAATTTCATTCATTTTCAAATTTCAAAAATTATTGTATCTACAGTGGTGTGAAAGTGTTTGCCCCCTTCCTCATTTCCTGTTTTTTTGCATGTTTGTCACACTTAAGTGTTTCAGAACATCAAACCAATTTAAACAATAGTCAAGGACAACACAAGTAAACACAAAATGCAATTTGTAAATTAAGGTGTTTATTATTAAAGGAGAAAAAAAATCCAAACCATCATGGCCCTGTGTGAAAAAGTGATTGCCCCCTTGTTAAAACATACTATAACTGTGGTTTTTAACACCTGAGTTCAATTTCTCTAGCCACACCCAGGCCTGATTATTGCCACACCTGTTCTCAATCAAGACATCACTTAAATAGGAGCTGCCTGACACAGTAAAGTCCACCAAAAGATCTTTAAAAGCTACACATCATGCCGAGATCCAAAGAAATTCAGGAACAATTGAGAAATAAAGGAATTGAGATCTATCAGTCTGGAAAGGCTTATAAAGCCATTTCCAAAGCTTTGGGAATCCAGCGAACCACAGTGAGGGCCATTATCCACAAATGGCGAAGACATGGAACAGTGGTGAACCTTCCCAGGAGTGGCCGGCCGCCCAAAATTACCCCAAGAGCGCAGCGACGACTCATCCAAGAGGTCACAAAAGACCCCACAACAACGTCCAAAGAACTGCAGGCCTCACTTGCCTCAGTTAAGGTCAGCGTTCATGCCTCCACCATCAGAAAAAAAATGGCCTGCATGGCAGAGTTCCAAGAAGAAAACCACTGCTGAGCAAAAAGAACATTAAAACTCATCTAAATTTTTCCAAAACACATCTTGATGATCCCCAACACTTTTAGGAAAACATTCTGTGGATCAATGAGACAAAAGTGGAACTCTTTGGAAGGTGTGTGTCCCATTACATCTGGCGTAAAAGGAACACTAGATTTCAGAAAAAGAACATTATACCAACAGTAAAATATGGTGGTGTTAGTGTGATGGTCTGGGGCTGTTTTGCTGCGGCAGGACCTGGAAGACTTGCTGTGATAAATGGAACTATGAATTCTGCTGTCTACCAAAAGATCCTGGAGGAGAATGTCCGACCATCTGTTCGTGAACTCAAGCTGAAACGAACTTGGGTTCTGCAGCAGGACAATGATCCAAAACACACCAGCAAGTCCACCTCTGAATGGCTGAAGAAAAACAAAATAAAGACTTTGGAGTGGCCTAGCCAAAGTCCTGACCCGAATCCTATTGAGATGTTGTGGTATGACCTTAAAAAGGCCGTTCATGCTCGAAAACCCTCTAATGTAACTGAATTAGAACAATTCTGCAAAGATGAGTGGGCCAAAATTCCTCCAGAACACTGTAAAAGACTCATTGCAAGTTATCACAAACGCTTGTTTGCAGTTGTTGCTGCTAAGGGTGGCCCAACCAGTTATTAGGTTTAGGGGGGCAATCACTTTTTCACACAGGGCCATGATGGTTTGGATTTTTTTCTCCTTTAATAATAAACACCTTCATTTACAAATTGCATTTTGTGTTTACTTGTGTTGTCCTTGACTATTGTTTAAATTGGTTTGATGTTCCGAAACACTTAAGTGTGACAAACATGCAAAAAAACAGGAAATGAGGAAGGGGGCAAACACTTTTTCAACTTTTTTTTTTTATTTTCAACTCGGCATTCTCCCACTAACTCATTTAAAGGTGGTTTTGATGCTTCTTTTACTTTAAGGCAACAGATTATGTTCTACAAAATCTACACTGCATGTAGTGTGGAAGTTAAAAGTTGTGTATTGTATGATTCGTAGTTTTTTAGTGTGCAATGAATTACTTATGTATCATTATTTTTTTATCAACATAAAATATTGCAAAAATAATTTAGGAAATGCAAAATTGAATAAAATATAATGCACAACATAACTTTTTGAAGATTCATGGTTTGCCCCCACAACCATCATATTATCTCAGGACCCTAACAAGCTATGATGTCATCCATTATACCCTAAGAAGTGAGTTATGGATAAACGAGTTGCACTACAGTATTCATTCATTCATTTATTCATGGTCTTCCTCTTAATCCTTTACTAGGGTTGTGGGGAGGTTCCTCATGCCCATCCAGGGGAGAACGTTTCGGGCACTGGGCAGACACACAAATAAACACACTCTACATTTATCAATTTAGAGTATTCAATTTGCCTTGAATCAATGTTTTTTTTTTCCGACTGTGGAAGGAAACCAGAGAACCTGGACGAAACCTAAACGGACACGGGGAGAACACAGAAACTCCATTCATCTTGGGATTCGAATCTGGATCCCCAGTGGTAAAAGGCGAACATGTTAATCACTAAGCCACCATGCCACCCAACTACAATATTATTTATTCTTTATGCCAATATAATTAAATGTCAAGTTTTTAAAAATAAAAGCAATAAGAACAAGTGTTTTCAGAATGTTACTGCATTATGGGCGGAGCTGGGGAGATCATTATGAGATCCAATGAGATGACCCATGTCAACTCATATACTGTAAATGTCATTACTGCTTAAAAATATTTATAGACTGACCAACTTTTTTTTTTTTAAATAGTTAAATATTATATATGAGCAGCACAGAGGCATGATGATATCATTCCCACCTCTCAGTGCGCAACCTTTCTCCAGGTTTTCTGTTTCATCCCACAGTCACAAACATGGATTTAAGGTGAATTGGCTGCAATAACTGCCCTATCTAAATTTTACTATATAGTGTATCTGCCCAATGCCCCTTGGATGAGCATGGGGAACCCCGCTGTAACCTTAGTAGAGGAGTAAGTAGTCAAGATAATGAGATGAGTTGAATTTTTTTCCTAGGTGTCAGTAAGTCAGTAAGTAAAGAGCACATGAATTTGTTACATATAATTTATTTATTTTTATTCATCCATTCGTTCGTACCATCTTTTGCCAGTGTCGTGGGGGGAGGGGTTCCCTATGCCCATCCAGGGGAAAACATTCCGGCCGTGGGCAGATACACCTAGGACAGGGCGCCAATCTATCACCGGGCACAATCACTCACGTGGATACTACACAAACATACACTATATGGGGCAATTTTAAATACTCAATTCACCTTAAATCCATGTATTTGGACTGGGAGAGGAAACCCATGTGGACACGGGGAGAGCATGAAAGCTTCCCCCAGATTGGGATTCGAACCTGGATAGCTAAGAGTTGAATGTGCTAACCACTAAGCCACTATTATTTAAAGATTTTTAAAGAGTTAATGCATTTTAAAGTTGAAATTTATGAATTCTTATTTTTATTTAATTAGTATTTTCTTGTTCTAATTCCCATAATCCTTATCTATCATTACCACACTGACTGTAATTAGTAACCAGACTGGATTATAAAACATGCATAGTGAAACACTACTATATTTGAAAATCTGTTGCAATACACAGACCAGAGTAAAAAGAAAACATCAAAACCTGATCTTCCTGACTGCTATAAAGCAAATGCATCTTTAAATAAGTTTCAAACTTGAGACATCACAGGGAAGCATTTGCAGATATTCTTAACTGTCCTGGGGATTCTGCTACACTGACAGCATGTCTAGCAAACCTTAAAACAGACTCTTTTCAGAACAAAACCCAAAGGTCAGAGTTTGACAAAAAGTTATGGCTGAAAAACAGTTTTAAAATAATTTTAATGAATTTAAGAGGGTGGCACGGAGGTTTAGTGGTTAGCACATTCGCCTCTTGGCACTTAGGGGATTTAGTTTTGAATCCCAATCTTGGTGGAATTTCCAAAGTCCAAAGACATGGATTCAAGGTAAATTGAATGCTCTAAATTTCCCCTTATAGAGTGTTTTGTATGTGTGTGTGGGTTTGTGTGTGTGTGTGTGTGTGTGTGTATGAGTGAATGTGACCAGCAATAGACTGGCGTCTTGTCCTGGGTGTATCTGCCCAGCGTTGGGCAAATTGTTCTCCCCTGGATTGTCATGGGTAACCTGCCCGCGACCCTACTAGAGTTAAGTGGATGCTAATAAATCAATCAATCAATCTTTTTTGGAGAAAGCCTCAAACCAGTATCCTACTTTTGCTTATATGTTATATGATGTGTAGAATGTCCAGTAAAACACTAATCAAAACAACCGACTGTGAATAATATATTTGGGGGTTGTGATCAGAGCGGGGCTGATTTCAGATAATTTAGGTTCTGAGTTTAGATAATTTGGAAAAAAGCAAAGCCATTTAACAAACTTCCATCCATCAATTATCTTCCGCTTTATCCTCTATTAGGGTCGCGGTGGGGTTCCCCATGCCCATCTAGGGGAGAACGTTTCGGGCGCTGGGCAGATACACCCAGAACAGGGTACCAATCTATCGCTGGGCACACACTCACTCATTCACACACACTCTATATGGGGCAATTTGAAGAATTCAATTGACCTGGGTCCATGTTTTTGGACTGTGGGAGGAAACCCACGCGGACACGGGGAGAACATGCAAACTCCACCCAGATTGGGATTCGAACCGGGAATCCCTAGTGCTGAGAGGCGGTCGTGCTAACCACTAAGCCACCGTGCAACCAAAATTTAACAGGTGTAATAATAATTTCAAGAAAAAGAATGTGTAAGGAAAATTACTATAGTTTCCTCACCTTTCGCCATTACAAATGACTAAATTGAAAAATAATTAATACATGAAAAATATGATGATGTGACTGAAAATAAATCTATTCAGGTATAGTGTAAAACAAGAATGCAATTTATGGTATAATTTGTGGTGGAAGCTAATTACATTTAATCAAATTGTATAATTACACTCATGGAAAAACATAAGCAATTAAAAGGTAAGTAAAGTTGATTTAAAAATTATTTTATGAATCTTGAACATTCTTAACTAAGGATTTTTAAATTTGATAAATAAAACCTTAGATAAATAGCAAATGACAAATGTCACTATTGTGGTGTCACTGTTTAACTAAAATATCAAAATTATTTGGAAAATGAAGTACACCCTTCTGTACAAAAAAAACAAGAGCTACATTTGAGACTGTAATGACAGCAGTTAGCATGTTAAATGTTCAAGTTCATGAGAGCAAAGTTACAAAAAAATTAACTAAAATTGCTTATTTAGAAAGGCTGTTAGGAGAAAAGCTTTCTTACTAAAAAGTGTAGTGGTACTTACATTCACAAAGTTGCATTTAATTAAAACCTTAAGACATGAAACAAGAAGACAAGATCAGACAAGACAAAGTTTAGTTGTCTGTAGTGCAGTATAATGCAGAAAATGCCATACCAACTGTACAGCATGAGGGTGGAGGAGTAATAATGTGGTGTTGTTTTGTAGCCAAAGCATTTGGTATTGTTTTGTAGCCTTACATTTGACTTTAAATATGTTGGCATACAGAACAGTTCCTGTTCCAATCTATGAATTCATGGGAACATGTTCTAAATTCAAATGAGGTGCCAAAAAATAAGGACAAAACCTGAATTATAATGTACTAGTGGCTTTGCAGTGCAACTAGGATGCTGCTGCAAAGACCACTGAGTAGATTCAGAGACTTATTACTGAACTGAATAAGTTTTTTTCTGGTAAAATGGACACCTGATAATTTAACAGGTGTCCATTTTTTGTACCAAACTGTACACTGATGTCCTGCATCTGATAACTACACACCACCTAAAAGAGGACAAGTCCCCCACTGAGCCTTGATCCTAACAAGGTTTCTTCCAACAACACCAAGGATTATTTTTCCTTACCAGTGTTGCTTCAGCTTGCTCTTTGGGATTCCAGGCTTAGCACACTATAAAGACATCAGGTGCTTTTAGACAATGTGCTAATGTAAAAATATGATAAAATAAACTTAAACCTATTAGGCCATTTCAGATATCATAGTTGTTAACGGGTTCATTAAATAGTCAGCTTCAATTGTAGCAGATACAATTGTAACATGCAACTTACACACTTAAGCATCTCATATTATGCCCTTTTTATTTTCATTGTTTATAGGTCTTGATTACCATTACTCTTGTGACAGATTTGAAAAGCTGATTACAATGTTACAATCCTTGTTACATTTGGATTCCAGTCAAACAGTATACAGTATATCTGAAAGGCTTATTTAAAAGAGAATTGTGTTTATAAGTCTAATCTTATTTTAATGCATATTTCCTGTGATGAGTATTGTCAGATAGAGTATTGAGTGAAATATAGCTAACAAATCACATACATTTTATCTTTAAAAAAAAAAAAAAAACATTTATTATATGACGTGTGAAACACACAAATGCACACACAGTAAAGTGAAGCACACATGCCAGGAGTGATGGGCAGCCTTGTAGATGACGCCTGGGCAATTAGGGTTAGGTGCCTTGCTCAAAGGCACTTCAGCCATAGTACTTGGTGGAAATCGAACCAGGGACCTTTACATTGCAATGCTGGTTCTTTAACCACAACCCTACAACTTCCCTATATTATTCCCATAAAACAGATTTCATATTTAGTATCAGTGAGATTATGATTATGATTAATCAGATCAGTAGGATTATGTACAATTCCTTCATCTACTATTCAGTAACACAAGGTAACCAACCTGTCTGGGGTTTTTGAACAGCTTTTACCCAATGAATGCTGGGAAAGGGTGTGGGAGGACCTTTCCCGTCCAAAAGCAGCCACCCCTGCTTATAGTACAATTTTCATTTTTCTGTATTTTCTTATTCTTCCACTGTCAGTGTACTTAAACTGCTAAGATATAATTGCTTAGGGATGATGATATAGTCAGTGCATTACAGCTGTTGTGCATAAACAGATTAGTACCTTGACTTGTGCAGTTATCTGATAATTCATCATTTTAGCTAAATTTGTATTGTATATGGCTTCGGTGAACATTTACAGTTGTGATCAAATTTATTCAACCCCCACTGAAATAAAGTGTTTTGGCCAGTTTGACATTGATTTGGATCATTTCAGTCATCTTATTTACAATTATATCAAAGAGGCACTTATAAATTAGACAAATATAACATAATATTTATGATGGAATAACCACAAATGTCTTTACTGTGCTCACATCATTATCAGTTTTATTCAACCCCCTAGTGACATTATTTTTTAGTACTTAGTACAACATCCTTTTCCATTATGACAGCTTTCAAGCGTGAAGCATAGCTTGACACAAGTGTCTTGCAGCGACCTATGGGTATCTTAGCCCATTCTTCATGGGCAAAAGCCTCCAGTTCAGTCACATTCTTAGGCTTGCGCACTGCAACTGCCTTCTTTAGGTCCCACCAGAGGTTCTCAATTGGATTTAAGTCTGGTGATTGCGATGGCCACTCTAGAATGTTCCAGCCTTTCATGTTCAACCATGCTCTAGTGGACTTGGATGTGTGCTTCGGATCATTGTCCTGTTGGAAGGTCCAACGTCTCCCAAGCCGCAGGTTTGTGACTGACTCCATCACATTTTCCTCCAAGATCTCCTGGTACTGAAGGGAATTCATGGTACCCTGCACACGTTCCTGTACCATTAGAAGCAAAACAGCCCCAAAGCATAATTGACCCCCCGCCATGCTTCACAGTAGGCAAGGTGTTCTTTTGTTCATAAGCCTGGTTCTTCCTCCTCCAAACATAGCGCTGGTCCATTGTCCCAAACAGTTCTAATTTAGTTTCATCTGACCACAGTACACTGTCCCAAAACCTTTGTGGCTTGTCCACATGACTTTTGGCATACTGCAGTCGACTTTTCTTGTTCTTTGGAGTCAGCAAGGGGGTGCGCCTGGGAGTTCTGGCATGGAGGTCTTCGTTATGCAGTGCGCGCCTTATTGTCTGAGCTGAAACTTCAGTGCCCACATCTGACAGGTCTTTTTTCAGTTCCTTAGCAGTCACGCGGGGATTTTTCTCCACATTACGCTTCAGGTAGCGCACAGCAGTCGCGGTCAGGATCTTCTTTCTGCCACGACCAGGTAACGTTTCCACTGTGCCCTTTAACTTGAACTTGCGAATGATACTTCCGATAGTGTCTCTTGGAATATTTAACAACTTCGCAATCTTTTTATATCCATTGCCATTCTTGTGAAGAGCAATAACCTCTTCTCTTGTCTTCTGGGACCATTCTCTTGCCTTCACCATGCTTGTAAACACACCAGTAGATGTCTAGAAGGAGCTGAGTATCACAGTCCTTTTAAATCTGCCTAATTGGTGCTTATCATGCTTGATTGCTGCTCGTTGACATCCACAGGTGTTTTCAATACCTGATTGAAAACACTGGAATGAACCTCTGTTCTTATGAGTGGTAGTTGTAAAGGGGTTGAATAATTGTGTCAATGAAGAAATCACAAAAAGGCCATTTAATACTTTATGACAAAAACAATTGATGCTATCTTAGTAGCATTTAGTTCTTTAACAAGTCCTTGTAAGATTTCATTATGAACACAATTACAAATGTGCACTGAATTCCATAAAACCCTTCGCAGCATTGGGGGTTGAATAAATTTGATCACAACTGTACATGGTCAAGTACAGCATTTTATCAATAATTTTTTTTGAATGTCAGATCACTTTCCATTACTGACAGACACAGGACGAAAATGTGGCCAAAGTGTGTGTGTGTGTGTGTGTGTGTGTGTGTGTGTGTGTGTGTGTGTTTTTTCCTTATACAAATCGATGCTGTTGCTTTGTTTACCATAACATTTGACATAATTACTCTTCAAGAACTTAAAGAGGTTCATGTATTCTTATAATGTCTCACCACCACCTCTACAGGGTTTGAACAGCAACACCAGTGATTGGTTATTAGCACTAATGTGACATGTACAATTTAACTTATCAGGGAAACATGCTGCAGTTCCTATTTTGTTCTACAAATTAAGTGAGCACCACATAACATGTGTAGCACCAAAAAATGGCTCTGTACTTATAAAAGGTTTTTTTCTGAAAATTAAAAATGTTTTCAGTTAGTTCAAAGACAAATCCAGTCACTATTGGATAAGCCTTAGAATATTCCAGCAAGTGAAATATTTAAGAAATGCATTTCATTATTTATAAAAAGCTGAATAGTCTGAATAACTAACAAAATAAAACATACATTTCATGCAGTATTTAGAGCTTTTTGTATTTAGTTAATTTAGAACACTGACAAACTTTAAAACATGAAAAACTATGACCCAATGGGCTTTGATCGCTTGGCAAACAGCCAGGTTTTATTGATTTCTGCTTTGAGCTCTATAGATAAATTTAAACAGATATTAAATTGAGGAAACACCCACTTTTTTGCAGAAACCCTACCTAATCATACTAATCTCTCATTTCTCTGCTGACTAGAAGTTCGTTATTCTTTTCATGCAAATGTGGTCACTGGCTTTTTGTATGAACAATGGGAGTGCTGTGGGCCAAGGGGAAAGAGAATATTAGCATTTGCAGAGTTCAGTAATACTTCAGCATTTCTATATACCCTTGCCAAGGACTCTAATTGCTGGGGAGAAGAAATGCCTATAGAGTCATCACGTTCAAAAGACCCTGCAACAAGATACGCACCACTATAAAAAACACCACTATAAATTTGCCTTATTATGTTATTAAGGCACGTGGTGTACGTGTGTTGGGTATCCCCGCCCTGTAATTAGTGCACCTGGTTCTGATCAGTGGGTCTTCTTATAACCGCTAGGTTCCTTTCTCCACCACCAGATGGTCTTGTGTGCTCATGCTTGTGCTTAGCCTCGCCTTGTATACGTCTTGTATACTTGTACGTATACGTCACTAGTTGTGCTTTCTCTTTGTTAGTTCCTGTACTGTGTTTGTCCTGGTATTCGTGTTGCTTTGTGCTCTGTGTTGGCAGCTCACCGCACTTCTGCTGCAGTCTACACCGAGTCACCTACTCACTACGTTCTGTGTGCTGGCGGATTGGGACACTACGCTGTCGACATCACGTGCAGACTCCACGCTTTGACGTCACGCTACCACCACCGCTTCCCCAGTGTTATATGCCAGCGTTTGTCTCGTCTACAGTTGTCTCATTCCACTAGTGTTCAAATAAAACCCCCTTTTGCCTGTCCACCTCTGTCCGAGTAGCGGATCCAACCACGCACTGGTCTTTCGACCTTAACATTATTGTACAAACCAGATTCCAAAAAAGTTGGGACACTAAACAAATTGTGAATAAAAACTGAATGCATTGATGTGGAGACGGCAAATGTCAATATTTTATTCAGAATACAACACCAATCACAGATCAAAAGTTTAAACTGAGAGAATGTATCAATGTAAGGGAAAAATTTCATAGTGTCAACAAATCCCAAAAAAGTTGGAACAAGACATTTTCACCACTGTGTGGCATCCCCCCCCCCCCCTCTTCTTGCAATACTCAACAGACGTCTGGGGACAGAAGAGACCAGTTTCTCAAGTTCAGAAATAGGAATGCTCTCCTAGTCATGTCTAATACAGGCCTCTAACTGTTCAATAGACTTGGGCCTTCTTTGTCGCACCTTACTCTATACGATTTGCCAAATGTTCTCTATAGGTGAAAGATCTGGACTGCAGGCTGGCCATTTCAGTACCCGGATCCTTCTCCTACATAGCCATAATGTTGTGATTGCTGCAGAATGTGGTCTGGCATTATCTTGTTGAAAAATGCAGGGTCTTCCCTGAAAGAGATGATGTCTATATGGGAGCATATGTTGTTCTATGGTTCAACAGAGCATTGATATCAACTTGGGTTATCCTGGTCCTCTCTGGTCCCAGTGGTGTCCCAGTGTTCCATAAAGAACTTTAAATTGTGACTCATCTGACCACAGAACAGTCTTCCATTTTGTCACACTCCATTTTAAATGTCCCCATGACCAGTGAAAAAATCTGAGCTTGCTTAGAAATGGCATACTCTTTGCACTGTACAGTTTCAGCTGGTAACGGCGGATGGCACAGTGCATTGTGTTCACTGACAATGATTTCTGGAAGGATCCCTGAGCCCATTCTGTTATTTCCTTGACAGTGACATTCCTGTTTGAGGTGCAGTGACGTTTAAGGGCCCGGAGATCACGAGCATCCAGTAGAGTTTTACGGCCTTGACCATTACGCAGAGCGTTTGTTCTAGATTCTCTGAATCTTTTGATGATGTTATGCGCGGTTGATGATGAAAACTTAAAAATCTTTGCTATTTTACGCTGGGTAACAACATTCTGGTATTGCTGCATCTTTCTGCACAACAATGGTGGAATTGGTGATCCTCTTACCATTTTGGCTTCTGAGAGACACTGACACTCTGAGAAGCGCTTTTTTATACCCAATCATTTTGTAAATTGACCTAATTAGTGTTAATTGGTCTTCCAGCTGTTCGTTATATATTCAATTTCCTTTTTCCAGCCACTTATTGCTACTTGTCCCAACTTTTTTTTTTCACAGTGAAATTTTGATTCAACATATTTTCCCTTTAAAATGTTACATTTACTCAGATTAAACTTTTGATCTGTCATCTATGTTCTATTACGAATAAAATATTGACAAATCTTCTATAAACATTTGCATACAAATTACTGTATTTTCTGAACATTATCAGTAAATATGGTTGTGACGGTAGCGCTGAGATCAAGCCGACGCGTTGATCAGGGAGATCGGCCCACCTGATGCTGCTCCACCTCATGACGTGTGCATCCTTATGAGCTGTAACATCACATGCCATGGAGAGACAGGATTTAATGAACGGCTTTATTAGTGACCAATCATGTCATCTCACAGCTTATAAGAATGCACACATCATCAGGCAGAACAGCAACAGATATGCCGATCTCCTAACCAACGTGGCGGTTCTGCCTCTCCTCCCCTACTGTCACAATTGTTTAGGATGATTGTTTCAATTTTGAAAACAAATGCTCCAGAAATATATAAAGATCGCAGTATGTAGTTGGAGCAGTTGTCGTTACACTGTCCAATTCTGATTGAATATGATGTCAGCATGTGTAAAAAGATGAAATGTAAAAAAAAGTGTAAATGTGTAAAAAAAAAGTGCCTGTATTTGGTCAAGCCTCAAGAGAATATAACAGACTAGTCTTGGATGGAACAAACAGGGTCGAGGCAGTGTATTATATTCAAGGTCAACCTGATTCCAGTGCTGAAAAGAAATGTCTTACCAAATGAGTCTTTCTCTGGCTTATCGCTCAATAAACATGCATTAATTCAAAGGCCAGATGAATGAAAAAGGATCCATTTTCTCCAGCACCACAAAAGAAACAAATTCAACGGTCTCAAAGACGACACAATATCACCATTTTGACAACAAAGGCACTGTCACATTTTTACAGACAGCGAGTTTGATGAATGCTAGCAGAAAAAAGGAACATTTCCTTCAGTTCTATCACAAAATCCAATTACAGGGCAAATGTTAAACACATCTTTAACTCTTGAAATATTTTAATTTTGTAGATAAATGAGAATGAGTTTTTCTACTTTTTACAACTTGACGTGTTAAAATATCTTTTTTTAAACAAACTATCCACAAGTAATTAAAATAAGCAACAAAGTTTATAATGTAATAACTAGTGGTTAAATGTTTTGAAAGACTATGTAACATTTTCTTTTATGTGTAATCTTTAATTTATGTCTTGTTCAGTCTTATAAAAAAAAACTAAAACCTAAAAATGTCAACACTAAACAACACAACACAACACTACACAACACAACACTACTGTTTGACTTGTAAGTATTGTCACAATTGTTTTTTTTTTGTGGTCTGCACAACTGAAATTATTCTGATATTGACATTATTTTTTTTTAATTGGACTGAGTGCCTAACATAATGAATTATTAAAGCTAAAACATCTACATTAACAATTTTTTTTTTGTCGTTGCTCTATGGCTTTATTCGGAAACATGACATCATCCCCAGACCTAACTGTCCTAAATATCTGGGCAATTGCTGTTAAAGTAAAGAGGTAATCACCCGCATGAACTAAAATTCAGCTCAGTGACATAACTGAGTAAAAAAATATATATAGCAATATAACAACTACTATTTGATTGTGTTAACAAATACCACCTTAATCTAATGATTTTTGCCTTTTGGTATAACTTTTTTTTTCTCGCTTAGGTGTTAGTGTTGGTTTTTTTTTTTTGGTTTTTTTTTTGTTACTGTGGCTTTGTGATATTTAAAAAATATATATAAAGCCTAAGTAAAATTTTCTCTATCGACCGGGGGAAAACCAGGTCAAAAGCACAGGAAAGGCTTTATTGGCAAAACCGGGCTTTACAACATCGCCTTCAAATAAATGTATTAGTACCCACCGTCTATTCAAAATAAATTTGAATAAACACTGCTGCTGGTGGAACTGCTATGCACTTGCTTCCTGTAGCTCGTTGCCATCTCTCTCCTCGTAGCATGTGATGTTCCCTGTTGTAAAGAACGCTCACATTTATTAGACTGAGCCACGTCAGGTGTTATAATTATCCACAATCAAAGGCTCTGCCTTCTAGCCAGCACCACTGTGCCCCCACCACATCCATACATTATTCTGTTGCAGAAATTTAAAAAACATTTTTTTTAATCTCACCAAATCCAATAAATGGTATAAAAAGTTCAAATGGCATAGCATAACATCTTTGGACCAATGTGGAATGTGTCTTTAAATATAAACAGCTACAACTGTAACAAAAAGCTTAGACATTAAGGTTTTACTTTTAAAAGTTATAACAATACATAATATATCAGAGACCAATAGTACCTAGTTTGCTAGTTTGCGGCCATATATTTTGCCTAATGCAGGACATTAATTTGTAATGGATTATTTGTAAATTAATTTTAAATTTAAGTTTACTATGTAGTTAGAAGTAAGTTAGAGATCTGAGGGTCATGTGCATTAAAAGTGTGTGTGTGTGTGTGTGTGTGTGTGTGTGTGTGTGTGTGTGTGTGTGTGTGTGTACAAGATTAATAAGAGTATGAGTAGAGTTATGACATGTCTTTAAAGCATTTCAAGCGACATGCGGTGATATATATAAAGATAGCATTTGCATTCAACCTTAGAATTACAGGAATTTACATATTAGTGATGTATTTTCTGAAACTGTGCATAAATGTGCTTGTTTAATTGTGCTTTTATGTTTGCATTTTATACTTATAGTAAAGGTGTAGTGGTTCCAAAAACTTCTCTCCTCCGCTTGTTGTCCTTCAGTGTTTCATTACAAGGCCACAGAGCATAATGCCCCATAGAAAAATGAATTAATTTAATCCTGTGGTGCTGTCACAATTTGTTTTATGCACATACCCAAATAAACCAGTGTTAAATTGTATGCAAGTTGTATCTTTCAGGCCTTAAAGACTGTCAGTTCAAATAAATAAAAAATCACATCATCCATGGATTAAATGCAGCTGTGCAAGGTCTCCCAAAATGAGAACATGAAGATCTAAAAGTTCTGTAAATCATTGGATGTTCATTGCCCTTTTCATCCACAACCCTATCACGACGACAATGGCCACCCCCAACTCCCAGTGGAAGGCAGCAAGAAGCCCTACATCACCATTAGGCTGATGTCATGGTAACAGCACAGTTAATGGTTGCCACAGTTTCATGCTATATGGTGTCACTCCTGTGACACTCATGCAGTGACCATTGCTGTGCCTTATAAAGTCCCATTGTGCCACACCTGCTGTAAGGTATTGTAATATTGCTGTAATATTGCTTCCAGGGTGGCTAAGCTTTAAGTGTCAAGAGTCCTCAGAGCATGTATATTGTGCAGCACAATGTGTTAAAATTGTGAAAACCAATAGAGAAAAAAATATATATTTAAAAAATTACATTGTATTAAAAAAAATGTACATAATGCTTTAACAAATGCATCAATCTCCCCCGGCCAAAGCATGGTAAACACAGACAGCTCAGCCTGAATAGAGTAGCCATGCTGAAGGCATAGGTTACAAAAACAGAAGCAACTCTCCTAAAATAAAAAGTAAAGTATCTATGACAATGTCTCTGTATCAGCACTCCAAAACAGGGTGCTTTTCCAAAATTGTGTGAATGAGAGTGTTTCACAGAGTCATGAAGATCAAATCTCTCACTTTTAAATAAATAAAATGTTCTGGATTTGATTACCATTATCATTATCATTTGATTTAATTTGATTTTGCTTTTTTATGCTCTCCACACATCTGCATGGGTAAAATACAGGAGGTTTTCCCACATTTTAAAAACATGTTGGTAGTTCAACTAAAACATTGGGCCCTATTGTGCTCCTTGTCTTATGCTTGTGCCTGAGCTGTTTAAATAGCAACGGTGCTTGTGAATATATTTGTAGATGAGCCGATGAGCCGATGAGCGTTGTGGTCTCGAAGTGAGATGTTTTCAGGTAAATTTCTGTAATATTTTTATCTTGGCAACAGAAAACAAAGGTAAATCACTGACTGAAAAAAATCTAGGCGGAGGTCAACAAGAAGATGTTGATTGATATCTTTGCAGTAAATGTCAATATGCACATACACTCCCACTTGTTACGCACACAAAATGCACAAACCCATGGCACATTCCAGTTGGAATTCATGCAAACTTTTACATCAGCAATGAACAAGATACATCAACACAAAATTACACCATTGGATACTGCATCATGAAAATGGCAAACCGCCAAAGTTAGACCGCACTTGGCTCTTAAAGACAAGGGCAAGTGACACGACGATTGGTTTAGTGCATGTTACATCCCACAAACACCCATTAATAAATTAAAGAATTAGGACTTGCCTTTTTGCACCTTGTTCACTCACGGCATACATTTCCCATCATAACGATAGCAAAGACATACTGGCACATCTTAAATCAAATTGTGTGGTGTCTAATTAACTGTCGCTGTGATAAGCTGATGATATGTACAGGGTTTCCTACCATCAAACTATGAGCACTGGGAAATCTCCCCGCCACCTCGAGAGTAGTAACACCCATACATCTTAGATAGTATGTTGCAAATAAAGTCAGATAAATAGATGTGAATATGTTTGTCTGCCCTGCCACAGACTTGCTCCCAAGGCTGCCTTAGAAGAGATAGGATTAGCTCCAAAACCATTGCCCAAAACCTTACTTTTAAAATTTTGAAATGAACAGATTAACAATTAAGTAATTGTCATCAGTCTAAATATTTCAAATAAATTCTCAGTTCAAACCAGCTAATTAAAATTCAGACTTATGCTAAATCTGAAATTGTAACCACCTTCCTCTGTTGTTTAAGTGCGCTGCTATTAACATGGATTTCTTATGTGACAGCTCAGAGGATTCCTAAGTGTGTGCTAAAGGCGAATAGTTAGAAAATGGCAGTGTCCTTGATAATTACGGCTCTTGAGCTTGACTGGCCAGACGGCATCTTTAAAAGAGTGAGAGCTAATCAGTAAGGCGGTGGAGTGAAAAATGCCCCCTGCTGGTACTGCCAAAACTGAAGAGCAAAACCCAGACTAACCTTGCTCCTGCTCTCATATGTTAAATCAATTGACCCACTTCACCTTCATGTCACTACAAAAGGAGCCCAGAACCCATGAGAAAAAGGGTCAGGACTCAAATGTCAATTAATGATGTATATGTATATGCAGGACAATGAATTTAATTGCTAGAGATATTAACACAAATTTAAATTTTGTCTTCTTTGGTAAAAAAAAAAATCCCAGTAGACAAAATGTTCTCTTCATTATTCAGGGCTAGAATATATGTAGTAATAGGAATAAATGAAACTGGATTAATAAAACAACCATCAATTTTAAAAGGACATTAGTTTTACATTTTGATGCAAATCAACTGCAGAACACCAGAAAAAAATAAAACTTCTGGGTGAAAATCCACTACATGCTCTTTGTAACTCACTGTACCTTTAGGAGTTTTGTATGTTTTATAAATGTTTATATAGTACTTACCATCAGCTACCCATAACAATGCAGTTTTAATTTGTAGTTCTACAATTACAGTCTCTGTTATTCTGCATGTTTTGTTTATTCCCCTTAATATGTTTTCTAATGGTCAGGACCAAATATCAGGCACTTTTTGTTTAGTGAATAATTCTCTTCTTGTTGATCACTGTGTTCACCAACTGTGTGCTTTATTAGACACAGATATATTTTTGTATTACTTTGTGTAAGACTGTTGATCAGTTGTTTCTCCAAAATTTGTAGCAGCACCACTGTGTCTCATCAGCAGCACAACACTCATTAACACACTCCATGAACATCACTAACATCACTACCAATCCAAAAATAAATAAACTGCTCTGTTGTGGTCCAGTGAGGGTTCTTACCAAATAAGAACAAAATAGAGGGGGGTTTAAAGTATGCCTTAGTTGTAAAACTACAAAGTGTATGTGTGTGCGAGTAACTACATAGTACAGAATAGTAACTAAATATACTAAATAGAGTAACTAAATGTATAATGAGTGTAAAAACGAGGTGTTTGGTTTCTGGTGTCCTATATTTAAAGGACAGTAATGAACATGTATTGTGTCCATATTTTTGACAGTATTTGTTAAAAATAATTTTTATGTTTTGTGCACCTAAAGTATTGTGTAAAGTACTAAAAACCTGTCTAGGATGTACCTGTATATGTGGTGCACCTGTCCTTGCATCCAAAATGCTTTTTCAGCATTTCCAAAAAAAAAAAAAAAGCATTAGCACAAGTTAATGATTGATGCTTGCTCTTGCTGCATACAACAATAGATTTATTGCTACTGTAAGACACTACCATTCAGCTTAAACAATACAATAAATGCTCACTTAGCTTGGCACTAAACTTGAGAGGGTAATTTTATTTGGAAACAACCTACTGTCAAACTGAAAATGTTTTGCCGCCGATTGAACTAGAGGCACTAGTGTTTCAAGTGGACTGGTAAAACGGTTTGATGTGTTTACACTGTATGCATCAGTCGTACTCTGTGAAACTAAAGAGCTTACCCTGGTGTGGCATGCAGGAACCACAGTGTAAGGAGTGCCACATCCCTCCTTTTTTTGGTACTGCTTTAGTTTAGTTTAATTCATTTGGTACCCATTCCTGTTGTTCTTTTGAATTAACCATATTTGTTTATAGAGCTTGTTAGCTTCAACCAACACTTATCGTGACTTAACACTGGACCAGCAACGGTCTGAGACACACAGTTTGAGGACAATTTTGGGCATTATTGCATTTATTCTTATACAGTGAGAATGATCACAAGGTGCCCACCTCTTAGCCAAAATCACATCAAATAACCAGGATAAAGGCTAAAGATTTTAAGAAGACTGTCACAGGTGCCTTGGGCACCTGTCCCTCATTAATGTACTCATGGACTCCGTTGGGTGATTGGTTTGTTTTTGTGCACGTGATTGGGTGTTTTTGTATTTAGTTTCCGTATTCCCTCTCCCCCGTGCACGTCTTTGTTTGTGGTACATCCCGATGTTAGTTTCGTTTCGTTTGTTCCCCCTTTCTGTTGGTGTCCCTACACCATTTTTAAATAATAAATTCCGTTTTGTTTTTTATCCCGGTGTCTCGAATTCTTCTTCCGCACTCAACCACGGTACAGCGCTGAGCATTTATCCCCACGCAGGTTGTATCCGTGGGAGCGTTTTGTCCGACGGACCGGCGTACGCATTTTTCCCCGCGTAGCCGATTCCCGGGAAATGCTCATAAGGCGCAAGCGGTGTACACATTCCTTCCTGCGTAGCCGTTCTCCCAGGGAAGACAAGCGCTTCTAACAGCAACATGGGAAGACAACATGGGAAAATTAATTGCTACAATACATCCACAATAATGTACCAACAGTCATTGAGATCTGATTGATAGTATTTTTTGTTGCAGAGTGTGGGTGTTTTGACAGAGTTGAAAACCTACATTTATAGTGTTTTAGCAGTTGGTAGAGTGTATAAAGTGAAATTCTGTGTGGGACAAAATGAAAAAGTATGTACTGGTGAATAACAGTTGTTATTCCCTCATCTTTTCCACCCCTCACCTGTCCCCTGCAGAGCAGACCTGAATCAATCAGTAACCCCATGAGGAGAAGTCACATGGGGCAACAAATTTTCTGCACAGTGAAAAATAAGATTCTAAAAATAGAAGGCTTGATGAACACATTTAGTGTGCAGAATGAGAAGAAAATTGCTATGTTGTGTACCACAGATTTCACAATTAGACTACAGGAACAAGGATTTTATAGAATTTGTGAGTGGCTTATGTTGATCATGTTACCAAAAAATGTATTCACTCTTCAGGTAGGCATAAAGTTATAAGATGATAAAGATGATATATAATATACAGTGGGTTGCAAAAGTATTCATACCCCTTGAACTTTTCCATATTTTGTCACATTACAACCACAAACATAAATATATTTCACTGGAATTTAATGTGAAAGACCAACACAAAGTGGTATACAATTGTGAAGTGGAAGGAAAATTATACATGAATCAACATTTTTTTTACAAATAAAAAACTGAAAAGTGCGACGTGCAAAAGTATTCAGCCCCCCTGAGTCAATACTTTGTGGAGCCACCTTTTGCTGCAATTACAGCTGCAAGTCTTTTAGGGTATGTCTCCACCAGCTTTGCACATCTAGTGACTGAAATTCTTGCCCATTCCTCCTTGCAAAACAGCTCAAGCTCAGTCAGATTGGATAGAGAGCGTTTGTAAACAGCAGTTTTGAGATCTTGCCACAAATTCTCAATTGGGTTTAGGTCTGGACTTTGACTGGGCCATTCTAACACATGAATAAAACCACTCCATTGTAGCTCTGGCTTTATGTTTAGGGTCGTTGTCCTGCTGGAAGGTGAACCTCCGCCCCAGTCTCAAATCTTTTGCTGACTCCAACAGGTTTTCTTCCAAGATTGCCCTGTATTTGGCTCCATCCATCTTCCCATCAACTTTGACCAACTTCCCGGTCCCTGCTGAAGAGAAGCACCCCCAGAGCATGATGCTGTCACCACCATATTTGACAGTGGGGATGGTGTTTTCAGAGTGATGTGCAGTGTTATTTCTCCGCCACACATAGCGTTTTGCATTGTGGCCAAAAAGTTCAATTTTGGTCTCGTCTGACCAAAGCACCTTCTTCCACATGTTTGCTGTGTCCTCAACATGGCTTCTGGCAAACTGCAAACGGGACTTCTTATGGTTTTCTTTTAACAATGGCTTTCTCCTTGCCACTCTTCCATAAAGACCACATTTGTGTAGTGCACGACTAATTGTTGTCCTGTGGACAGTTTCCCCCACCTGAGCTGTGGCTCTCTGCATTTCATCCAGAGTCACCATGGGCCTCTTGGCTGCCTCTCTGATCAGTGATCTCCTTGTTCGGCCTGTAAGTTTAGGTGGACGGCCTTGTCTTGGCAGGTTTACTGTGGTGCCATACTCTTTCCATTTCCGGATGATGGATTGAACAGTGCTCCGTGAGATGTTCAAAGCTTTGGAAATCTTTTTATAACCTAAGCCTGCTTTAAACTTCTCCAAAACCATATTCCTAACCTGTCTGGTGTGTTCTTTGGACTTCATGATGCTGTTTGCTCCCCAATATTCTCTTAACCAACATCTGAGGCCGTCACGAGCAGCTATATTTGTACTGAGATTAGATTACACACAGGTGGACCCTTTTGAGTCATTAGCACTCATCAGGCAACTTCTGAATGCAATTGGTTGCACTCAGGGAAAAGGGGGCTGAATACTTTTGCACGTCGCACTTTTCAGTTTTTTATTTGTAAAAAAAATGTTGATTCATGTATAATTTTCCTTCCACTTCACAATTGTATACCACTTTGTGTTGGTCTTTCACATTAAATTCCAGTGAAATATATTTATGTTTGTGGTTGTAATGTGACAAAATATGGAAAAGTTCAAGGGGTATGAATACTTTTGCAACCCACTGTATGTGTGTAAATTGAAACTGAGTCTAACATACTTAAAAGCAGAAGATTGGGATTGTGTAGATGTGGTAGGTTGTTGGGCTATTAGTCTGAAGGTGGGGGTTTGATCTTTAAGTTCACCAAGTTGCCATTGTGGGTAATTTGGCAATGCCCTTAACTCTGATTGCTCTAGGGGTGCATTATCATGTCTGACACTGTGCTCTAACCTAAGTCATCAAGCTGTTATACTTTGTCATACTGGGTAAAAGAAACATCTGTCAAGTGACGTAAGGTGAATGAATCCCAGAGAAAGATGGCTATTACCATGCTTTACCTACCTACCTACCTATTACATGCTCTGGTGTATTCAAGTGACTGAACGTGTACCTGTACCTTTGTAAACAGGGCTTAATGCATTAGATTACAAAATGTAATAAATGTATTATAGTATAGTATTTTAGATAATAAGAAGAGAGACATTTATAAAGAATAAGAGCTCAGGCTTCATGAAACTGGGCTAGAGCCGCATGGATGAACATTTTATCTCTTGTTAAAACTCTGAAGTAAAGTCTATGCATGATTTATCTGAATATTCAGTCTGGAGTGCATTACAGTGATCTAACCCTCTTCTTCTCTCAACTGTCCCATTAGGGATTGCCACAGCTATGAACTTGAACAGCTATGAACACCAACCCTCCTATTTATCTCCAGTTTACCTATTGACATCTCTTTGGATGTGGGAGGAAATCCAAGTTTACAATGAAAACACAAACAGGACATACAGACTCCACACAGAAAGAAGCGCTTGTTCGCCCTACATGAGAATTATACCTGGAGGCTTCTTGCAGAAGATGAAAGTGGTAACCACTGCACCACCAACATACCCACTGTAATCTAATCTTAAGATTATTAAAGCATGGAACAATGAACAAAAGCCTTTTCTGAAGATAGAAGACTGTGTATTAAGGGCCGAGGTTTTAGAACACATTTAGGAATGATCAGGTGTCCACATAATTTTAACCATATCAAGTATGACAGTTGATTTCCGCTGATGATCAGCTAGGCGTGTCAATTAAATGTGGGTTCTGTTCTGTGCTCAATGCAGTTCAGACTCTCAGACAGTAATTTATGTTTGCAGCATTGTGAGTGTCAACAACCCGTGAGGTATGAATGTCACAAAACAGTACACACCGAGTCATCTTGAGTACACAAATTGAAACAGGAAACTGAGATGACAAACGTCAAGTCATAGAGAAATTAAATGTTGTCATAGTGATGTGCAATGAACACAATTTCCATATGAAAGGGATATTCCACTAATAGCACCATGCCAGCAAAGGAATGCAAACTTGGTAAACACTGTCACAGGGCCATAATTACGCTCCTCAACAGAACTGTTTTCCTGTCTGTTAAGGAAAACAAGAGAAATGAATGTACACTACACATCTGATTAAGTCCCTAATGTTCAGCCCATATTTTTTACCCTAAGTGCTAATAGAAAAGGCCAAAGTCTTGATCTCATTAAACTCTTTGGCTTAAGTAACTGCAATGAGTTTCTCACACACTAGTTATGTTCTCACATCATACTTAATGAGACAGCAAAAAAATGGATCCTTCAAACTAGAAGTGTTTGAGGCTTGTTAGTGAGGCAAACCTTACATGACTTTGCCCCAGCTCTGCCATACCTGTCATCTTAGAAACAGTATGTAATTAATAATTCATGTCATGAGGAAAGTGATGGTGGGCTTTTATATACCGCAGCTGGTTTATTTATTTTATTCTATTTTATTTTATATTATTATTATTATCATTATTATTAATAATAATAATACTAATAATAATAATAATAAATAGTAGTAGTATTATTGTTATTTTTGGATCCCCCACACATCGTCACACACCCCAGTAAAACTTTCACTCATACATTTATTCATTTCTCATCATGAGCCTGTCAGTAGCAACAACAAGCTGTTTACTTTGACATGAATGCTCTATTGGTTACATTGCATTGGTTTTTGGTTTGCTAGTTTTTGCATTCTTATCGATTTGAATCATTTAGTGTTCAGTAAACATTTGAACCTAATAAGTTTATCAAAAGAGTCCCAAGGTAAAATAACACCCTTTAAATTTAAATTAAATAAAAAAAGTCAATTAAAAAATGAAAATACTGAAAATATAATCAATAAATAATTCAGACGCATTTTATAAAACAAAATAAAAAATGACTACATTTCTGTTATTGTTCAATCATTATTGGAGTTGATGTGTATTTAATGCATTACAATTCCCTAAAACAACCTCTCGATCATTCTGCTGGACCTGTCTACCTGTCTACAGCTGTCTACAGCTTTACACCTGTCTACAGTGAATCATCAGATTCTACTGTCCACTCTATATAAAGTAGGCATCAATAAAATGGCACTTGAATAGTTTTGATCATATCATACAGGATGGTCTAACATTGGAGTGCACCAGGGCTTAATTACCCTCCTCTTCTTATTGTACATGTCTTTATTGGGCTCAAACATTCAGGGTTTGAGATCTCAGTTATTCAGAGCTAGGGTTCTGGTATTAATGCTATGCCAATGACACCTAATTTCACATGTCATTTGCCCCAGACACCGCTGTCTTTTTTCACATAGCTGCCCCTTCATAGTAAACTAAATTTAGCAAAAACCTCCCCGGTTATTCTGTTTGTAAACTTGCCTATCTGAACAGGTCACACAATCTGCCAGTTCCTGCAAATTTATTCTCTAAAATATCAAGAACATCAGGACTGGCTGATCTGCTGCTTAACTGTTAATCCAAACAGTCTTTGCTGACTCGACTACTACAATGCATTGCTTGTCGGTCATCCATCTTGTCTTGTGCTCAATCAACCCAAGCAGGCCCATGTTACTCTACTGCTCATCTATCTCCGGTGGCTGCTCACATTCAAGTCAAGGCCCTGGCTCTGGCCTACAAGACAATTTTAGAATCTGTTCCCATTTACTTGATTTTCTGAAAATACACCCCAGTCGATGCAGCTTTTCAAGGACTGGGGCAGTAGTTGCTTTTAGTTTCTTTTTTTGTGTGTGTGTAGGATCTGGTATGGGTTGTAGGGTTTACATACCATTCAAGGTATGGTTAGGCAGTATTCATTGTAAGTAGGATGTAAACATGCCCTGAGCTATTTCATGTTGGTTTCATTATATTTATTTTTTTTAATATTACTTGCGTTCTGTCTCGTCTGGTGCTTTGCACATAAAATACAAAAACAGTCTTGGACCAAGAATAGCCTCTTACCAAAATAAGCTATTGGACTTGTCAAAAGGAGAAAACAAACATCACAAAGCAACATGTGAACTTGTGATTTCAACCTAACAGCATGCTTGCCTGCCTGGTGACCTGCCTACAAGTTGATTATTCCCCATCAAATGTGCCTGAGGATTATTCATGAAGTCCATCTGTTAATTGAGCACTGCACCACAGATTAAAGCTTTCTGCTATTCATCTTCAATCACATGGCAATTTTCTAGCATGCAGCCTTGCAAGAAAGAATAGAGGAAGACAATCAGGAAAAATGCCTTTTGGCAGCTCACTACTGCACCAGAAGCTCCAAAGACGATTACCCAAAACACAATCTGAGCAAGTTGTCTAACAGAGTAGATGCTGAGCAAGTCAACGTACGGAGCCAGATTCTTTCACACTGCTAAAACTAGACATAACATAATGGTTTTCTTGAATTCTACCTAACCATAATCTATACAGCCAAATATACACACCTGACTTTGATACCCCATTTTAGATCATGGTTAAATCCACTTGCTGTATCTATAACATCATGTACACTTTTAGAAAAGATTTTAACAAAAGACATTTTTCTTACAGTGCACTGGGATTGATTCCAAATCTTTTAATTAATTGGAGTTTAAACAAGTTTTGATTATCAACAACTACAGTGATTTCTTGACAACTCAACCAGCAGGCCAATATTCTGCATTTCAAGCTCACAGCTGAATAAGACTCATTAAATAGGCCTTGCTTCCCTTACAGACCGTTAACTCACCAACAAGTTCATATTCACACCACATCGATTAAGAATTTATATCAAACACTGGCCAATCAAACATTACCCATTTAGTGCACGGCCTTGGATGAAAAGGGCAGACCTTCTAAATTATAATTACCACCAAATACTTGAGTGAATGAAGTCATCGGTGACACACTCCTACAAGTTAATGGCCTTCTCACTTACGAACGCACAATCACATACACACACACACACACACACACACACACACACACACAGTTTATGGCAACAAAGATGACCTTTGCTGTTGAAAATGCATCAAAGCGAGGATGACACTTTTAATCTGCTAGATGAAATAATATCTGTAATAAGCAGTATGCTTTCAGCAATGCTGTACAAAATACCTATACATATTGCCACATGTATTTAGACACCACTCTTACATGCCATTTGTCATCCTTAAAGAAATTTTATAAGTATTCATTGTATAAAATGTGCATATGCATTCAAGATGGATTTCTAAAATTGTGTGCTCCCCCCACATCAATCATCTCAAACTGTCCTTTAATGGCATTGTAACCTGTGAACCAAAAATAAACGCAGTAATGAATTTACTCATATTCTGTTGGTTATAATGTACAGATAACACCTCCTGCATATGTTTAAACATCACATTTATGTTAGGATTCATATTATTAATAATAAAGTAATTAATAATACAAGTGAGTGGAACAATGGCAAAACCAAACCTCTATGGAATTTTGTATTTTTGTCTTTCACAAATACACTGACTTCATCCGACATCCAATTCCCACACTTGAAAAAACACATTTTTTGCAGAAGGACATGCATAACTTCTTAAAAGTCTTATCATTGTGGAAGCCCTGCTTCCCCCACTGTGGCAGCCGACCGGTTGTATTACTGAGGAGCATCACTAAAAATAACTAAATATACATGAGATCTATATAAAGGAGACAACCCAATCTTCAACTCTTAATATCATTATTTAAATGTAAAACACAGCACTGGTTTTAATTGCATGCATTATGATCATTTAACAATCTTTCTGCCATGGCATCTTAAATATATTTTGTGAGTGTTTGGTAAAATGTTTGGTTAACTGCCTCTACTGCACAGATGTGCTTGACCGTTGGAAATATTAGCTTTGGAAAACATCAACGTGTTCTTTCCGATTTCATGGCACGTGCCAAATTATAAAGAACAATGCCTCTGTGAAGGTGTTGTGACAAAGCAATAAGCATCTGCTTTTGCAGCCTACATAAACTGTTAAAGGCACATAAAGCCTAATCTGGTCTGGATTGTACTGAACACTTTACATCGCACCTGGAAATGTTCGAAGCTCGGTTGAACTTGCACAACAGACCAGTTCGGACTCCACGCATGACCTTATCTATCTAAATAGGCGGTTGCGTCATGGTGTTCGGGGCGCATCCCGAGACTGGAAAGGCGCGTAATAGTTCAGTTCGTGTTTAAAAAAGCGAGCGTCACGAGTCAAAGGCACAAGCCTGGAAGAGGCGGAGAGGGATGCTGCACACTCACCAGACTGGTCCAAATAAGCGGAGCTCTTCTCCCCTGTTGTCTTTATCTCACTCTTCTGCTCTTGTATTTCCTCCCCCGCTCTTACTCCGGTATTCAGCCACGGTAGGATGCTGAGCTCATGGGGACGGGCATCGGAGATGCAGCTGATCGTCTGCTCTGGAAAGTGCAGGATCACCTAAAAGGAGACAGAGCGCGAGGCTCCCCAACCTGCATCCCCCAGCACCAAGCTACACGCGAGCGCGCGCGCGCACACACACACACACACGCACACACACACACACACACACACACACACACACACACACACACACACACACACACACACACACACGCACACACGCAAGCACACACACTAATAGGCACAGAGCGACATCTGTTGGGCATTAGGTAGAATTGCTTAACTGTAAAATAAATAATAATCTGCAAAACGACATTAAACCAAAACATAATAATCATCAATCAATCAATCAATATATGGGCGGCAGCACGGTGGCTTAGTGGTTTAGCACGTTCGCCTCTCAGCGCTAGGGATTCCCGGTTCAAATCCCCATCTGGGTGGAGTTTCCATGTTCTCCCCATGTCTGCGTGGGTTCCCTCCGGGTTCTCCGGTTTCCTCCCACAGTCCAAAAACATGGATGAAGTCAATTGAGTTCTCCAAATTGCCCCATATACAGTGTGCATGCCTACGTGTCTGTGTGAGTGAGTGTGCGCCCAGCGATAGATTGGCGCTCTGTCCTGGGTGTATCTGCCCAGCGTCCGAAACTTTCTCCCTTGGTTGGGCATGGGGAACCCCACCGCGACCCTAATAGAGGATAAAGCGGAAGATAATGAATGAATGAATGAATATATATGGGCGGTACGGTGGCTTAGTGGTTAGCACATTTGCCTCTCAGTGCTAGGGATTCCCGGTTCGAATTCCAATCTGGGTGGAGTTTCCATGTACTCCCCGTGTCCGTGTGGGTTTCCTCCGGGTTCTCTGGTTTCCTCCCACAGTCTAAACAGTTCTCCAAATTGCCCAAATATTGTAGAGTGTGTCTGTGTGAGCGAGTGTATGCCCAGCAATAGATTGGCGCTCTGTCCTGAGTGTATCTGCCCAGCGTCCGAAACTTTCTCCCTTGGTTGGGCATGGGGAACCCCACCGCGACCCTAATAGAGGATAAAGCGGAAGATAATGAATGAATGAATGAATATATATGGGCGGTACGGTGGCTTAGTGGTTAGCACATTCGCCTCTCAGTGCTAGGGATTCCCGGTTCGAATTCCAATCTGGGTGGAGTTTCCATGTACTCCCCGTGTCCGTGTGGGTTTCCTCCGGGTTCTCTGGTTTCCTCCCACAGTCTAAACAGTTCTCCAAATTGCCCAAATATTGTAGAGTGTGTCTGTGTGAGCGAGTGTATGCCCAGCAATAGATTGGCGCCCTGTCCTGGGTGTAGCTGCCCAGTGCCCGAAACGTTCTCTCCCCCCCCCGGGACCCTAAAATAGGATAAAGCGGAAGATAATGGATGGATGGATATATATATATGGGCGGCACGGTGGCTTAGTCGTTAGCACATTCGCCTCTCAGCACTAGCGCTAGGGATTCCTGGT
Organism: Corydoras sp. C115; assembly: GCA_019802505.1. Lineage (NCBI taxonomy): Eukaryota > Metazoa > Chordata > Actinopteri > Siluriformes > Callichthyidae > Corydoras > Corydoras sp. C115. The sequence goes on along the minus strand of JAFMOC010000066.1, from coordinate 1,067,532 downwards.
TCAAATCCCAATGTGGGTGGAGTTTCCATCTTCTCCCCGTGTCTGTGTGGGTTCCTCCGGGTTCTGGTGGTGAAAGGTGCTGCACTGTGTTTAGATCTAGTGAAAGATTTTGATAGAATTCAGAGAGAAAAGCTGTGCCATTGTACGAAAGTATAAAGAAGAGCAAAGGTGTATTTGAGTGTGGTGCAGGATATATTTAAGACCATTGTGACAGTTGTAAAATGTGCAATAAGAATGACAGATGGGTTCAAATTAGAAGTGAGGCTGTAAGAAAGGTCAGCTGTGAGTCCTTTCTAGTTTGCAATAGTCATCTATGGGCTGATGAATGAAGTTAGGTGGCTTAGTGGTTAGCACATTCGCCTCTCAGCACTAGGGATTCCCGGGTCGAATCCCCATCTGGGTGGATGTTCTCCCCATGTCCGCGTGGGTTTCCTCCGGGTTCTCCGGTTTCCACCCACAGTCCAAAAACATGGATCAAGTCAATTGAGTTCTCCAAAATTGCTCCATGTACAGTGTGTGTGCGTGTCTGTGTGTGTGAGTGTGTGCCCAGCGATAGATTGGTGCCCTGTCCTGGGTGTATCTGCCCAGCGCCCGAAACGTTCTCCCCTGGATGGGCATGGGGAACCTAATATAGGATGAAGCGGAAGATAATGAATGAATGAAAAGATTTGAATATCGAGAAACCAGACAGACAACCTAATGGAGGTTGTTGCAAGCTTCTTAGCTCAGGACTTCTCAGCCTTAGTATTCATATGGAAAACACAGCCAATAGAAAAATAGATAATACAGTTTCTGTCCAATAATAATGTAAGAAGAACAGATAAAATATAATACATGATGAATTTCTAATTATAATAATAATAATAATAATAATAATAATAATAATAATAATGATTATTATTATTATTATAATTATTATTATTATTATATTTATATTAAAATTTATAATTTTTTATAATGAACTTTACATTTCAAGGAAATCTCAAAGTACTTCATTGTAGGAATTTAAAAAAAAATTTGAAACAAATAAAAACAGGAACAGTAAAATAAAAATTTCCTAATAAGCATTAAAAAAAAAAAAAAAAAAAAAGATTAATAGTGTCACGAGCACCTGCTGCACCTGTCCCTCGTTGTCGGTCCTCATTGTCTCACTTGGGTGATTGGTTGGGTTTGTCACATGTTCAGTTAGTTTTCTATTTAATCTGTTTTATCCCTGTAGATTGCGCACGTCTTTATTTTGTGGTTTCTACACCCAATGTCATGTCGTTCTGTTTGTTCCCCATTTTCGTTGGTGTCCCGTCACCAATTTTTATTAAATTTAACCTTTTTTTGGATTTTATCCCGGTGTCTTGGACTCTCCTTCCGCGCAAAACCACGGTACGGCGCTGCGCACCTTCTCCGCGTGGGTCGTGTACCGTGGGGGCGTTCGCCGGGGACCGACGCACGTAATTTTTCCCGCGTGGTCGGTACCCGGGAGCGCTCACTAGGCGCGAGCGGCTGAACGCAGCTCTATCCCCGCGTTAGCCGCCCCTCCTTCCGGGTCAGAACGGACGATCTCTGACAAATAGAGATAATAGATTAGGTCATGCAGGCGGTTGGGGTGACAAAGGAGGATGCTCAGGACAAGCAAAATGAAAAACAATTTTTTTGCTGTGGGGACCTCTATGGGAACAACCGAATTATGTTTATAATAATCATAATATATTACTTGGTGCACTGTCCCTTTTTTTGTTGTGGCTTGTAAAGCTTAATCTTCTTGCTAGATGCCAATGAACATTAACATTAACAATAACATCGATAGGGTAAACCCCATGGACTCTTGGACGGCCAAGCGGCATGCGAGCAGACCCACAGGTAAGGTATCTGTATCTAAGGTACTTTAATAAATGCATTTGTCCTAGTCTCTTTGGTTCTCAAGAGAGCTGCGTCAGGGTTTTACTAAATTGTTCCACCCAACTGTCACACTGTGGATGTAAGGGAGTCGTTCGAGTCTTGTGCACCTACAAGTGGCGGCAGACCTCTCCTATCACCTTAGATTTGTTAGTTAGTTTGTTAGTTTCACCTCAGGCGCTGACTGAAGTATGCACTGACACATTCTGCTCTGTCCTGTATCTGGGACAGCACAGCTCCAAGCCCGTGGTTACTGACATAACCATCTCCTTGTCTCGGGTATGCTAGGGTCTGTATGGTGCACAGTTTGGAACTTGGAACTTGACTATGTGCTCAAACATGCGAAGCAATGTCAGCAAACCCTTTTACAAACTGCCACTGTCTCTCTTTTCCTCAGGTCTGGTTCAATGTCTACTTCACTGACACAATGTTCAAAAATAAGATAGCAATGAATCGCAACACACATTGCACAGGGTGTGAAGTAGGGCCCATGATTTGTAAGTGCGGGTAACTGAAAAATTAATTGTAACTTTTTTTTTTCAGAGAAATGTGACAGCAAACACTATTACAAAAAACATTTCCATATTGTTTGTACCTACTAGATTATTAAATAAATAAATAATTAAATTGCGTGTGCCCAGCGATAGATTGGTGCCCTGTCCTGGGTGTGTCTGCCCAGCGCCCGAAACATCTCTCCTGGATGGGCATGGGGAACCCCCCCCACGACCCTAATATGGGACAAAGCGGAAGATAATGAATGAATGAATATATATATATATATAAGCAACAGAGGCAAGAAAATACTCCCTGCTATTGTTGAAAGAAACCCTGGAAGAACCCAGGCTTAGTGGGGGACTCATCCTCCTTGAATGGCCGGGGCAGCATCAACAATGCAGGTCCCCAGTGTACAGATTATGCAATGATCAAAAGTCCATTTTTCAAAAGTAGAAAAACTGAATTGGTTTTAAATAGTTTGCTAAATTATTGGTTCTTCCCACAGTATTTTGTAATAGTAAATTAGATAGAAGTGTTTTGGTGGACTTCATACCTTTAATCTCTCAGCATATCAACATTATGTGCTAACAGTAAGGAGGCACATGGTTAATCCCAGGAAGTAGTGACGTGAGCAAGATTGCGGTTCAATTGATCTCCCTAACTCTTTTAGACAGTTTGCTGACAGGAACCGAAAAAAACTATTATATATTATACTCTGTTTAAAATATTCCACATGCTTATGAGGGGTCTGTAAAAAAGATTGTAACTCAAAAACTGTCTGAGCTGTCATGTAGCTTTTAATGGCATTTATAATAGTGAAATCTTTCATATGCATTGTGAGGGAAAAAAATCATTGTGGTAACATATATAGTTTAAAGTCAAAATTTAAGTTTAAATGAAGCAGAAAAGTTGCTAATCGCTTTTGATATTGATAAGCAAGCTGACAGATGATTGCTATCTACAATGTATGTGCCTCCTCTCTATTCAACTATTTGGGTTTTTGAAATGTGAAGTTTTTGAAATGTGAAAAAAACTTGTACTATTCAAGGTAAAAAAAATAAGTCTAAACATTAAGACTCTAAAATAGGTCTTAAATACCTGAACCGAGTCTAGAATAAATGTCTTTTTTTCTAGGGTTTTCATAGAAATCTCAAGCCTGGTTAAATAGAAGGTTTCAGTGTAAAACTGAACCAAATTGAATATGCAAACCAGCCCGCTGAGGTGACCAAGGAAAAAAAAAAAAAAAAAAAAACAGAGCAAAGAAAGAAATTCAAACAATAATCACAGAATTTTTAATGACCACAATACTAATTCAAGGTGAATTGGTTGCTTTAAATTGCCCCTATCTAAATTGCCACTACATAGTATGAGTCTGTGTGAGCAAGTGTGGGCTTAGTGATGGATGGGAGCCCTATCCTTGGCACCTGAGGTGTTTAAAAGTCCCAAAACATTCTCCCATGAATGGGCATGGTGAAACCCACCCCCACACACACACAGACATACACACACAAACACACACGCACACACACATACAGACACAAACACACACGCACACACACACACACACACACACAACCATAGTAGAGGATTAAGCGAAAGATTATGAGATGAGGTTCTAGCTCAAAAATGATCAAAGGAGATAAGTTGGGGGAAATGCAAATATAAAACAGAAAAAAAACAGCAAGATGGCTTTGACAACATCCATCCATCCATTATCTTCCGCTTTATCCTATATTAGGGTCGCGGGGGGTTCCCCATGCCCATCCAGGGGAGAACGTTTCGGGTGCTGGGCAGATATACCCAGGACAGGGCGCCAATCTATCGCTGGGCAGCTTTGACAACATAATAAAAATATTACAAATAATAAGAAGAAGACAAGGAAAACCAAAAATATAAATATATATGTATATAAATATATACACTTAAAATTAACAATAAAGGAATTGAGTGCTGAATATAAACACAGGAGAAGTTGAAGAAAAGTAAGACATTCCACACAATTAACAATAATTACTGAGCAGCACTAAGCAGGGTGTCAAAACGTCATAAATCTTGTAGAATTGTAACACTGTATTTTAATGCTTTGAGGGGTTTTGTCTGGTTAAACATATTACACGACACAATTAGTATACGGGACAATAGTACAATTGATGCCAAAAATGTAATTACGTAATAGGGCACGTCGGTTCACTCAGCCACTCAGGCAAACCACCACAAGATGGCGCAAATAATCCATTAATTTGAAGTTAGGCGTGACCGCAGTGGCCAACCCATTTGTCACATTTACCGTAACATTGTTACTTAAGCTTTATTTTCAGTTTCTTTTCTGTTTCTCGTGTACGGGAAAGCATTTTTGGGGGGTCATGGTAGATTGGGTTCCTCGGCAGCCGGTGGCTTTTGCTTGGTTTGTGCTTTCTCCTTCGTGAGCGCGTGGCTGCGGGAACTCGATCCGGTGAACTTTGGCCGTGACTTAAAACGTCAATGAAAGAGTTCTGACTGCTTCGTCTGAGCAGGATATGGAGGCATACTCTCACTATCTCTTCTTTGACAGGAAGCATATCGTGTTCCTGAGAAAAAACGCAGTGAAGCATTTTCTATCACTGTGCATCTTACACAAGCTCTTAGCTTCTTAATAACTTATATGGCAAATGGTGTGTGTGTGTGTGTGTGTGGTGTATTATATAAGAGATTTAAATCTTACAAAAAATGTTTCTATATTCACACAAGGGGGCTCTTGCAGTGATAGGGAATAAATGTTTTATATAAATAAGTAAGGGCGGCACGGTGGCTTAGTGGTTAGCACGTTCGCCTCTCAGCGCTAGGGATTCCCGGTTCGAATCCCCATCTGGGTGGAGTTTCCATGTTCTCCCCGTGTCCGCGTGGGTTTCCTCCGGGTTCTCCGGTTTCCTCCCACAGTCCAAAAACATGGATCAAGTCAATTGAGTTCTCCAAATTGCCCCATAGAGTGTGTATGTGTGTGTGTGTGTGAGTGTGTGCCCAGCGATAGATTGGCGCCCTGTCCTGGGTCTATCTGCCCAGCGCCCGAGACGTTCTCCCCTGGATGGGCATGGGGAACCCCACCGCGACCCTAATGGAGGATAAAGCGGGAGATAATGAATGAATGAATGAATGGATAAATAAGTAATTTCCCAATTCTTGAGTCTCATGTCTGGGCGGAGAATAATTTCCTTCTGCTTTTTGTTTGACCTTAAACATCATTTACTGTAAAGCAAATTGCTGATGCAAGTACAGATGCGACGGCACGGTGGCTTAGTGGTTAGCACGTTCGCCTCTCAGCACTAGGGATTCCCGGTTCGAATCCTCATCTGGGTGGAGTTTCCATGTTCTCCCCGTGTCTGTGTGGGTTTCCTCCTGGTTCTCCGGTTTTCTCCCACAGTCCAAAAACATGTATCAAGTCAATTGAGTTCTCCAAATTGCCCCATAAAGAGTGTGTATGCGTGCGTGTCTGTGTGAGTGAGTGTGTGCCCAGCGATAGATTGGCGCCCTGTCCTGGGTGTATCTGCCCAGCGCCCGAAATGTTCTCCCCTGGATGGGTATGGGGAACCCCACCGCGACCCTAATAGAGGATATAGCGGAAGATAATGAATGAATGAAACAAGTACAGATGCTACCCCATAAACCAATGTGGTGTAAGAAGTCCAATAGCATGGACAAACCAGCCAAACGTAAACAAAATTTTCCAGTTCTAATCACATCAAAGTTTTTAAAATATAATCTTGTTGCATGCCAGGCTACTGCTAGTGATTTCCAGCCATCCATTCATCCATTATCTTCAGTTTTATCCTGTCGCGGGGGGGGGGGGGTGTCCTCATGCCCATCCAGGGGAGAACGTCTCGAGCACTGGGCAGATACACCCAGGACTATCTATCGCTGAGCACACACTCACACAGACACGCACACAAACACACTCTATATGGGGCAATTTGGAGAATTCAATTGACTTGATCCATTTTAGTGCCCTTGTTAGTGATTTCATAAATTATTATTAAATTACCATAATAGAGTTGTATATACTATGAATTACTGTAATAATTCATTTATTTGGGCACAGGGCAGAATCACCCAGGACAGGGTGCCAATCTATCAGGGCACTCTCACGCACACAAAAACATGCTCTATATGGGGCAATTTAGAGCATTTGATTTACCTTAAATCCATTTTATCCATTATTGTAATAGTTTTTTTAAGATAAAACCCACACGGACACACGGAGAACATGGAAACTCCACCCAGATGGGGATTCGAACCGGGAATCCCTAGTGCTGAGAGGTGAACGTACTAACCACTAAGCCACCATGCCGCCCAAGACAGAATTTGTAGTTCTACAATAAAAAACTGTAATCCATCTGTTTATGGACTACAGTATATACTATGTTAGTCTCCTTTACTCTGTTCTCTAATAGTCCGGACCCTAATAGTACCACCACAGCGCAGGTATTACTTGGTTGGGCCAATTTTATCATTCCACCAGTGTCACTGAGGTGTTTCAGTTCAGAACTGCTGCACTAAAACCCTGTCACCACATCTTCATGGCAAAACTAACAATCCCCCCCCCACCAACAGAGAACAGAGAACCATCAGGGGACCAATAAAAAATTAAAACTGTACAGTCTGTAATTGTAAAACTACAAAGTCCATTCATATGGTAAGTGGAAATAAATGGAGCAAAACCATGGTATATCCAAACTTGAAATGTACTGTACATTTAGGAATTTCTTCATCTTATTTACATGTTCTATTATGTACCTATCCCATGTACGTTTGCTGTTATGTTCTGTTTCTACACCAATCTAACCTACACCGTTGAATTTGTGTTTCTGTGTATCCCAAGTACCATAATGGTTACACTATGTCACGTTTGCTTGTTTTAATTCTTAATTCTTGTTTTAATTTTATAGTCATGGGCTTGTGGTTAAGGAACGAGCATTGTGCTAAATGCCAAGGCTGGCACCTGACCCCAATTGCTTCCCAGGCACCATATACAGTGGGTTGCAAAAGTATTCATACCCCTTGAACTTTTCCATATTTTGTCACATTACAACCACAAACATAAATATATTTCACTGGAATTTAATGTGAAAGACCAACACAAAGTGGTATACAATTGTGAAGTGGAAGGAAAATTATACATGAATCAACATGTTTTTTACAAATAAAAAACTGAAAAGTGCGACGTGCAAAAGTATTCAGCCCCCCTGAGTCAATACTTTGTGGAGCCACCTTTTGCTGCAATTACAGCTGCAAGTCTTTTAGGGTATGTCTCCACCAGCTTTGCACATCTAGTGACTGAAATTCTTGCCCATTCCTCCTTGCAAAACAGCTCAAGCTCAGTCAGATTGGATGGAGAGCGTTTGTGAACAGCAGTTTTGAGATCTTGCCACAAATTCTCAATTGGGTTTAGGTATGGACTTTGACTGGGCCATTCTAACACATGAATATTCTTTTTTTTAAACCACTCCATTGTAGCTCTGGCTTTATGTTTAGGGTCGTTGTCCTGCTGGAAGGTGAACCTCCGCCCCAGTCTCAAATCTTTTGCTGACTCCAACAGGTTTTCTTCCAAGATTGCCCTGTATTTGGCTCCATCCATCTTCCCATCAACTTTGACCAACTTCCCGGTCCCTGCTGAAGAGAAGCACCCCCAGAGCATGATGCTGCCACCACCATATTTGACAGTGGGGATGGTGTTTTCAGAGTGATGTGCAGTGTTATTTCTCCGCCACACATAGCGTTTTGCATTGTGGCCAAAAAGTTCAATTTTGGTCTCGTCTGACCAAAGCACCTTCTTCCACATGTTTGCTGTGTCCTCAACATGGCTTCTGGCAAACTGCAAACGGGACTTCTTATGGTTTTCTTTTAACAATGGCTTTCTCCTTGCCACTCTTCCATAAAGACCACATTTGTGTAGTGCACGACTAATTGTTGTCCTGTGGACAGTTTCCCCCACCTGAGCTGTGGCTCTCTGCATTTCATCCAGAGTCACCATGGGCCTCTTGGCTGCCTCTCTGATCAGTGATCTCCTTGTTCGGCCTGTAAGTTTAGGTGGACGGCCTTGTCTTGGCAGGTTTACTGTGGTGCCATACTCATCAGGCAACTTCTGAATGCAATTGGTTGCACTCAGGGAAAAGGGGGCTGAATACTTTTGCACGTCGCACTTTTCAGTTTTTTATTTGTAAAAAACATGTTGATTCATGTATAATTTTCCTTCCACTTCACAATTGTATACCACTTTGTGTTGGTCTTTCACATTAAATTCCAGTGAAATATATTTATGTTTGTGGTTGTAATGTGACAAAATATGGAAAAGTTCAAGGGGTATGAATACTTTTGCAACCCACTGTATAAGGCTGCCCACCACTCCGGGCTCACTTCACCAGTGTGTATATGTGTGTTTCACTGAATGAATGGGTTAAACGTGGAAGACAAATTCCTCTTTGTGTGCGCACAGCAGGCAAAATAAATCATGTTATCACTTTATTAAATATACTAATATTTTAATGTTTTTAACCATGTTATTTTTTCTTTAATTGCACTGTAAATCCATAAAATCTTCATTATATGTAACTGCAGAACAAACTTCATCATTAGGCTAACTGATTTTAACATCATTTTAACCTTCCCTACCTTTTTATTATTATTATTATTATTATTATTATTATTATTATTATTATTTATTTTTATTTTTATAGGAAGTGCTTCTAATGCTTCAAATATACTTTCCCAGCATAACTATGTGAAAGTCAACAAAGAAAACTCCAAAAAGGCATGGTATTGTTAAAATGCTGTGTAGTGGACCTTCAGTGTTCTGTGCAGAGTCTTGACATTAGGTCTTTTAATTCAATGCTAGTGCTTGACCTTACAAATGCTTTGCTGACTCAATGAACAGAATTCTCACCAACACACTGTAAAGTCTTATGAGAAATCACTGTAAAATGTGTGGCTGCAACAGTTGCAGGACTTCATATTCACATATTGACAAGACAGAAACCAACTAATTCCTTATAATAGCCATGTCCCAATTAGAGGTAGAGCAAAGGGAAAGTAAAACTGGATAGGTCACCAGTCTTTTGCCGTGCAAGTACACAAACACAGTAATGCATTTACATACAGTATAAGGATAATTTAGTATAGATACTCGTATAGTAAATCTGCATTATTTTTTCAGATGATAAAACAAACAAAAAAAACAAAAATTTCAATAATAAATTCATTGTACCTATTATACATTTCTTTTTTTCTATTTCCTTGTAGTCTTTTTGTGTTGTCTCATTTGCCCGCCCTTTACCCTGTGTCTATTGCTTTGGGTGAACTTCAAGCTTTCTACATACAGTTGTAAATAAAATATTGTAATGCAATATTTTGCAAAAGAAACCAGTTCTAGCTGTTCTGACTATTTAATCTTTTTTGTTTCTTTGCTAAAATTTAGTGAAAAAATTGTCAAGTGAGGTGTCACAGTGGTGTAGTGTTTTTTTGTTCAAAAACATTGATTTAAGATGAATTGCTGCTCTACATTTAAATCTAAACTGCCACTATATTGTGTGTGCCCATATGAGTAAGTGTTTACCCAGCATATAGATTGGCACCTGTATCTACCCAGCACCTGACCCAAGAAGAGGATTAAGAGGAAGATAATAAGATGAGATGAGAGATTGTTAAGTGTTATTGTCAACTTTGCTATCAGGAACCACTTACCATTTAAAACATTATACTTAAACACGCTTATGAAAGTTTACTGATGACTAGACTTTTTGAACTCAAAAAGCTAAGACTGGCACACTTCAAAATGAATGGATAATATATCTGTGCATAGGTTTGATAATGATTTATTTATATGTATAAATCCAGGTATGCCTAAATCCAGGTATGCATAAATGTCTTTAATTTAATTGTCTGCTTTAATGAACTCCAATACATTTACTGAACACTGATTGTGTACTTGTTTACACAGGGAAAGGTTAAGTCTAAAACATTAATCCTTTTGAAGGTGATGCTCCATTGCACACAGAGACATACAAAATAACATGTTTTCACTCAAAAGAATGCGGAAATACTTCTTTAAATTTCTGTTATAGTTATTATTAATTCTTTTGTAAAGAAATGATATAAGAAAATCCAGATGCACTGAAGCACCATCTTAACTATCCAAATCTGCTTGACAATGATTTGCTAAATTTACATTAACATTTACATTAAGTTATGTAGCAGACGCTTTTATCCAAAGCGACTTACAAATGAGAGAACAAATGAAATAAAAAAATGATGATTTGGTCATTAATTAATGCTTAGTCATTTCTTATTAGCAATTTCCTAATATGAGTATGTGCTGTCATATCATAATCTGGCATCGCTTTGTGATGGTTGACCGCACTGATGAGTCAGCATTCTCCAGTGCCCCCTGTCTCATATTGCTTGTAGCAGGCTAGCACCTGATAATGCACCTGTCCATGTTGTTCATCCAGGATGTTATAGGTATTCCATGTCCTTTGGACTTCCTCCACAAATCCTGTCATAATGCTTCCTTTAATGATCCTGGATACCTGGATGCCTTATCATTTTTATGTGCTGTACAGATACTCTGGAACTAGCCCAAAAATTCAGGAAGAGATTTAGTTTATATTTGGTTATTTAGCAGATGCTTTTATCCAAAGCGACTTACAAGGTGAGCACAGGGTTAATCACAACATCCCTGGAGCAATGAGGGTTAAGGGTCTTGCTCAAGGACCCACACTGGTAACTTCTGTGTACCTGGGATTTGAACTGCCAACCTTCCGATTCATAGCCCAATGCCCTAACCAGTAAGCTACTGGGCCCTACCTATATTTTACTGTAAAATACCTGTACACATGGTTTTGTATTCTATTTCCATGATTTTGTTTTCTTTCTTAACAGTTCTACTATATAGCAAGAAGGTCCTGGTTTTGGGTGGGAATGAACAAAGATGCTATTTGCCTGTATGTCCTCCATTTGCCCAAGTGTGTTTACACAAGGAACTTTAGTTACCTCATACAATTCAGGGACAGGCTGGGTGGTAAATCAGATACTGTTTTGCTTGAAACAATCCTGTCAGAAATGGGCATAATGATTTTAATAATAAAACTTTTTGAAAAAAACATTTAAACATTTAATGTCATTAATTATACATTATATGATTTTCTTCTTTTCCAAACCAAAGTGAATACAAAATTGTTATGTATTAAAAAAGTGCAGATATCTGATCTTTGTATCATCTGTAGAGACTAATTCCTAATTTAAAATGGGATTTAATTACTAATATTAATTAGTATTATCAATAAAATAAAAAAAACTTGTTCAACTTTTTTTAATAAAAGCTTAATTACCTAGTCAAGTCAAGTCAAGTAATTTATTTATATAGCGCTTTTTACAACAGTACATTGTCACAAAGCAGCTTTACAGAATGAAAAGCCTTTAAACCCCCAAAGAGCAAGCCGAAGCGACAGTGGCAAGAAAAAACTCCCTTTTATGTTGTTATTTAAGGAAGAAACCTTGGGAGGACCAAGACTCAATGGGGGACTCATCCTCCTTGAGCGGCCGGGCAGCAACAACAGTGTAGAACAGCCATGTCCAGATACTAAACAAATGGAAAAACTAACAACTAGAAAACTATATGTGAGTCCATTAGGGGGCATCCTGCAGGACCGCCTTGTCAGGATCCATACAGTATTCGTAAGCAGAGCCATGGATCTCCAGGAAGCCGGGGGACACCTCAAAAGAAACAGACAAAGGAAGGGAGTTAGAGCTAACAATAAAGCACGGCACTTAATTAATAAGTAATTAATTGACACAGTGCAGCATGTGACTCCGGCATCACTGACTAGAGCAGCATAACTAAAAGAGGCAGATACTGCAGACTCTACATAGTTGAGATGGCGCCCCGAAACAGCATCATTCCAGCGCCACACCCCCCCATTAATGATGAGGTGGGTGAAGAGGTGAAATGCCAGCATACACTGATCAGAGATTACCCCCCAACACAGCCAAGTCTGAGATCTACATCTTTATCTACAGGGGATTAATTAAACGCAAGATTAAATAAATGTGTTTTTAATTTATTTTTAAAGATTAATAGTGATTCAGAATCACGAACAGTAACTGGAAGGCTATTCCAAAGTTGAGGAGCCTTGTGGGAGAACGCTCTTCCACCAGCAGTAATTTTATTTATTCTAGGAGCTAAGAGTAGACCAGCACCTTGAGATCGGAGCTCACGTGTCGGCTGGTACAATTGAATCAGCTCACTCAGATAATTACCTCTGATGTTCTCCCAATTTCCACATGGGCTCCTGTCACAGTCCAAAAACATAGACTGCCCCTATAAAGTGTGGATGCATGTGTGTGTGTGTGTGTGTGATGGTAAAGGATTTGTGCCCTGTCCTGGGTCTTTTTGCCCCGCGGCAAAACATTCTCCCTGGATGAGCATGGGTACCCCACGTGACCCTAGTAGAAGATTAAGAATTAGATAATGAAATAAGAGGTGACATCCTAAGATAAAATAAAATAAGATCAATACATCAACAAGATTCATCAAGCCAATTATCAGCTCTTGCTGTATACTTGTAACGGTTTACCCCAATCCAGATACAGTAAGTGAAGCATGATACAAAAAAAGGCAGGTAGCAGTTAACATCTAAAGAGGGTTAAATAGTAAATCATAAAATACAAAGAATATCAGAGCAAGTAATCAAGAACATCATGTAACAGATAACATACATACCAAAATACAAAAGGCAATAAAGTAAAACACAGCATAAATTAACTTAGAGTCTAAATTGGCGGGCTCCTGTGAACTCCTGACAATACTGAAGACATCTGGGTTTGAGATTAAACAATGGATATAATAGTTTGGAGTTTCAACTTTTCTTCATTGAAAACCCTGATAAAGAATTGTACACCAGAAAAGAGAATTGTTACACATGACTGAATCTTTTTGTCTGTATCTTTTACTAATGTGTGAATGTGTCTTGAAATTGTGGATACTGGAAACTTGTGCTATCTTGGCTAGGTTTCCCTTGAACTCAAGATATTACTCTCAAGGGTACTTCCTGGTTAAATAAAGGTTAAATAAATTAATTAAATCTACATTTTCATGTGATAACTGAATATTTAGACCACATGTTAGACCACATAATTTGTAGGCAAGTAAAAATATAGGAATATGTGTCTGACAAGTGTTTCTTGTTAACTAGGTGTTTTCTGTTACAAGTGATGAGTGATTAATTAGGCTAATCTTAGTCATGTGACGTCTGTAGCAAGACTGGACACAATAAGGGCTTGAGTCAGGAATTCAGAAATCAAATAATTATGTTATCTAAAAAGTTTAAGATTTCTCTGGCTGGTAGATCCGCAAACATTTAAATGATGTAGTGTCGTGACTGATTGAAGCTGTAAAAGGCTCACTAACCATGAAGTGAAGTGAGTAATGAAGTGATCTATTTTGCCTACTGTGCTTACACACAGAGGAATTTGTCTTCCACGTTTAACCCATCCGTGCAGTGAAACACATTTACTGTATGTACAAACACTGAGTGAAGTGAGAACACATGCCAGAAGCGGTAAGGCGGATACAGTGCCCAGAAAGCGACTGTAGTTAAGTGCCTTGCCCAAGCCATAGTGGGACCAGGAATCGAACTTGGAACCTTCAGGTCACAAGGCTGGTCCTAACATAATAGCTGCTTTAATTTAGCAGTATAATAAATTTTGAACATTGTGTCAGCTTACGTAGGCTTATGACCGAAAAGACACAAAAAAATTTATACTTTAAAGTTCTTCATTGGTTTTAAACTGGCCAAGTTTAAAACCAAACAAACACTATATGGGGCCATTTATAGCCTTCAATTTACCTTAAATCCATGTTTTTGGACCGTGGGTCTCCACCCACATTGAAACATTTTAAACTAAATTGTTCCGTGCTTAAATAAACTAACGCCCTAAATCAAGCTGTGAGATGCACAGTTGATGGATCATTAAAGTTTGCTAAAATAAAGCCCCTTGAGCTGCTTCTTGGTGGTTATAGAGTGTATCTAAACCACCGCAGGGTCCCAAAGAATGTTTTTGTGGTAATCAAAGTAATATAGGGAAAACACATTGTATAGGAAAAACACAAACACAGACTTGAGAGTGCAATAACTAATGCACAATTCTTCAAAAAAAAAAAAGGACTGTCACCATACATTTCTTAATTTAACTGCTAGCATAGTGGTTCTTAGGGACTACATGCAGTGGTGCAGACTTTCCCCATCTATTGTACCTATGAAACAAAATGTAATCCACTTGTTTTCTATCTAAAAGTCTATTCCAAAACCCATAAGGCAAAAGACAGGGAAACACCCTGGACATAATGGAAACACCTTGTCACAAGGCAGACACACAGATAAACCCATACACATCTGGCGCAATGTGTAGTCAGTAGTTTATCATCATAAACTTTGTTCAAACATTCTATGTGTTGACCTCAGGACATTTTGATATGAGAGCACTGTCCACTGAGCCATCGTGTCAGCTGTTACAGTACATGATTATGGAGTTCTTAAATTTAGACAAATATGCATCTTTGACAGAATTTATTTTAATAAAAGCAAGAATTCCATGGGTACTAAATGCTTGCTAGCTATGATAGGTCCTGTTTAGTCTCATTGCTTATTTGGCTATTTCCATTTCAAAATCCACGATATACTTTTCACTATATAATGATTTGCATTCACAAATTATTGAAGATACTTATCTGTTTTGAGCAACTCTTTTGATGAACTGACCAATTTAGTTCACCAACCTAACACTCTTTATCTCTGTTTGCATTCACTGTAAGTAAAAGTGCTTTAATCTTAAAAATTAAATGATCAAGATAAACTTAAATAGTGTGTTAATATTAAGTGATGTGTTTATATCATGATCATAAAATGGCTAAGAATGCAGTTCAGACTGCCTTAAGAATCAGCTTACAATATAATTAAAAATAAAGGTGCCTATTTTGCACAAGGCACGTTGCAATGCTAATTGCTATCTTACTTTTAGCCAATAGTCTGCACCTGCGTTATTTAAATATCAATGGTGCTTTAAGACAGCACCTGTCTTAAAGAGAATGGAAAGTGACACACTTATTGGTTCGTTGCAGCTAATGACCAAAACGTACCCATAAAGAATTAAAAGAATTAGTACATGACTTTTGCGCCTTGTGCACGATGCAAGCCATATTCTTTTTTCTTCACAATAGCAGAGAAACACTGACACCATCAATAAAACAGGGCCAAGATATTTTCAGTAAATGTAAAATGATAGTTTTAAAACATATTTTAAAGTCTGTTATGGTGCCATTTTTGTGCAAACAGTGTTAAAGGCTACAAACAAGCGGTATACCAGTACTTTCAATTAAATATTAGCTGAGAAGTCTGAAATTCCAAAGCATAATCTAGTGGCTCTTTACATCATACAAACAAAACAAATAATAATAATAACATTTATAAGTATTTACAGTAAATGGAGCTCATTTTTAATGGATTAAAAATTTCCAAATATTGCCTTTGTTTTCTTATACATGACCTTGGAATAAATGGATCACAGCACCCAGTCGAACCGTTCATGTAGCAGTTGATTTATGATGGATGTCAGATAGGAAGTTGTTGAATAATTACAGTAATTATAAAATGATGAATGCAACAACATTTCATTCTCAAGTTTCTTCTACATTCCTATAGAGTCAAGTTCATGATATATTGTCACATTATAATTTTCATGTCCCACCCTTGTGGTATTTACATAAATAGTTGAAATTTTCTTACAGCTGACACAATGCGGAATTGATGGCCTATCCCTTCGTTTGTAAACAATGCTATTGTATTTGATGAAGTGAATGATCTTTTTGTTATACAGCCTTTTCTTAGCAAATAATCAACCTGTTTCAATCTTCTTGATTATTTTGTTCTATCCTATTGTCATTCATAACCTTAAATCATGCAGGTTACTCACAGTTGATCAAAATAATTAAATCAGTGGTGGGTCTTTTATGAGTTTAAAATCAAGCCATTACAAACTTTTGCAATAAAGGCCGTTTAACCCACTGCATATGTCAATTTACTTCTGATGTCAATCTCACTCCTACTGTGTTTTATATATATTTTTATTAGTGAATTCATTCTAGGAGACAGTTGTTATGAACCAGCATATTCCAGCTACAAGTTAAACTTATATGCAGTATTCAATCAGCAGAATATTAAACACAATGTGCTGGCTGACCAACAGCTGTGTACCAGCATTTTGATTAGTTTGCATGGCATAATAGATTAAGGCTCTTGAACATGGTCCTTAAACCTCATTGCTTTAGGGGTGCTGTCCCTTTGTTCTGACCCCAGCTATCAAGTTGGGATACTTGTAAGTCGCTTTGGAAAAAAAGAATTTGCTTAACGACCTAATGTAAATGTATCTCTTATCTTAGACATAAATTGGATATGCTTTGGATAAACTGCTTTAATTCATGCTTAACTTAGAAGCACAATTGCAGTATTATCTAAGCATAATCTTTCACAGTCAGTTTGAAATGTGATGCATTTTACAAGTATATTGAATTATCCTTACTTATTTTTCTGGTTTTAAATTTGCCCGCCTAATTATATTTTGAAGTAAATGTTAATTCTTTACATTATGTAACCTCATCTCATCATGCTTTATATAATCCTCTACTAAGGTCGCAATGGCTGTTTGCCCATATGTGTGTATATGTGTGTATATATATATATATATATATATATATATATATATATATATATATATATATATATATATATATATATATATATATATACACACACACACACACTTGCTGTGCATAGTGAATCATCTCAGATGTTAATGCTGTATCATATCAAGTTTGAGTTGTTCCAGTTGCTATGGTAAGGCAGTAGGAAAATAAGACTTCAGAGACCTGATGGACTGGGACTAGAATCGTTTGTGTTCATGTAAATCTTATAAGAAACTAAGTTAAGAAATATTAGTCACATTTACCTTTGAAGACTATCTGATTATTTATTATTGAACATATTAGAGAATTACATGACACTACTGCTGTGAATCTCTGGTTAAATCCCAGCTTCCACCCTGTTTAAAAAGATAACAGATATCCATCTGGCACTAGCAGCTCTCAGTGGTTTAACTGATATTAAAACCACAGCTGCACAAATGCATACAAAGCCAAAACCAACTTTTTTGTGCTTTTACTCACAATGAAAAGAGCCCAGTAAAAAACAACAGTTCTTTGAGAGCATCTACTACTATGAGAGAACAACTACTCAGGAAGTGTGGAGAGCTTAATTTAACATGAAAGACAAATATAACATTAAACTATGGAAAAGATGTCCGTAAATGAGCTAGTCACACTAAAGTAGCAGGCAGAATAAGATTGCCTTTTCATGGCTGAATAAAACCAGTTTCTTTACTCTGGATGCTTCTCATAAATCACATTAGGACAGGCAGTAGTGTCTGTGTGAATGATGGTGTGAGCATGTGGGAGCAATAGAATGGCGCACTGTCCTGGGTGTATCTGTCCAGTTTTAGAAACTTTCTCCCCTAGATGCGCATGGGGAACCCCCCTGCAACCATACTAGAGGATTGAGCAGATAGTAAATGAATGAATGAATGAATTAATTAATTAATGAATTGGTATACAGTTATTTGTCTGGAGGCAAGGGTGTGAAGTTGTGTAACTGCACCCATCGGTTAATCAATGGATCTGCGTGTACATGATAAGATAGATGTAGTTAAGTTTATATCCTTAATAGTTTTCTTGTGTTTCCTGCTGAGTAAATCAAATTGACACAAGAGCAGCATAAATAGTGCTTAGATTGCAACTGTGGTAGGACAGATTCTTTAAATACACACTTGCACACACACATACCCACACATCACATTTTTTTAATACTGAGATTTATGTTACCTTCCTCCCTCAGTCCAAAAACATGGATTTAAAGTAAATTCAATTACGAATTGTCCCTATATAGTCTGTGTGTCTGTGTGTGTGTGAATGAGTGAGTGTGTGCCCAGTGATAAATTGGCGCCCTGTCCAGGGTGTATCCACCTTGCACCTTAAATGTTCTCCATTGGATGGGCAATGAGAACACCCCCCCCCCCCCCCCAACCTGCAACCAGGATTAAGTGGAAGTTAATAAATGAGTTAATCTATGTACACACTGCTTCAATAACATTGACCTGACAGAATGCTGGTTTAAATAAAAAATAATCATTAAAAAAAAGCTTCTGATGTAACTAGCCACTTTTACCATGGTGCTGTTGATGTTACATTTAATGTAGTAAAGCTTGAATGAAGAGTAGCTAGGCATTTAGTTTAGAACAGTTTTGAGCAGCTTGTGTATATAGATTGGTGTATAAAAGAGCAGATGTCATGATAAGAAACTAATGTGTAGATGGATCAAACTGTGGATGGATGGATATGTTAATGGAGAAACAAGTGTTTAAAGGGGTGGTGTGTGAGCTAGAACATTGATGTGTAATTGTACTGTCATGATTCACAGTAAAAAACATATGTCCAGTCAAAATATTGTGAACATATAGTTACAGAGGTGTGAATTATTTATTTAATTGTATGGTCTATTGTTTAAACCAGGAAGCCAATGTGAAACATCAGTCATGACATATTTTACAAACCCTTTATGTGAAGTGCTATCCACTAAAACAATTCAGTGAGGGTTGAGAGTGACTTAATGGGGAGAGGACATGTAATGTTCGCATTCCATTTTACTCAGGAGATAGATATTAGTTGGTACACCCAATATTCTATGCAAATTTGATTCCGAATTGTTGGTTTCAAATTGTTGGTTTCAATACTTACTTTAGGCTAAAACATTTCTACACAATATCTTTTCTGTATAAGTGTATGTTATTTAGTTTGTTAAGCTGGAAAATGGGGCAGTAATAGGTTTGTGTTTAAGAAACCAGCCTTGAGACCTAAATCAGAATTACAATCAGAATTAGAATACTTTATTAATCCCCGGGCAAAAATTGCAGTTTTTACAGATGCTCCATTAGACGTGTTTACAGTATATATACAAAGGGGAAATAAAAAAATAACCATAAGAGTAGTAATATTAAACTAAAACTACTAAAAATACATAATAAAGTAAAACTATAAGTAAAGTGGCATAGTAAGTGAAAGTAAAGATGCATGTGTATAGTGTGTAGTATCTGTTAATTTAAAATTGAAAAAAATTGAAATTAATTTAAATTGAAAAACTGCCTGTGGCACTCTGTGGTGCATTATGGGGGAATGAGTCTTAAACTGAATGTGCTCCTGTGTCTGACCAGTGTGTGGTACAGTGGGTGGGAGGCATTGTCCATGATGGCCTTCAGCTTAGACAGCAATCTCCTCTCTGACACTGCCCTCAGCAGTGTCCAGCTCCACACCCACAACATCACCGGTCTTACGGATAGTTAGTTCAGTCTGTTGGCATCTGCCACCTTTAATCTGCAGCCCCAGCATGCGACAGCATAAAGGATAGCACTTGTCACCACAGACTCATAAACGTACCTGAGCATCATCCTGCAGATGTCGAAAGACCTCTGATGTCCCTCCCCTCCTGTCCAGTTTATTGTCAATGTACACCCTCAGATATTTGTAGTCCTCTACAGTGTCCACACTGACCCCATTGATGGTCACAGGAGTAACCAGTGCCTTGTTTTTTTGCCATGTTGAGCTGCAGATGGTTCAGCTTACACCATATGACAAAGCTTGAACAGGCAAATGCAAATGCTCATTAAGGCTTACCTTCGAATAGAACAACCAAATCAAACAAACAAAGTGATCCTTCAGAAAGAATATAAATGATAAACTATTATTATAAATGATAATCACTGAATTGATAAGAATCGAAATACTTGTACATAAAACTAATAGGGCGGCACGGTGGCTTAGTGGTTAGCACGTTCACCTCTCAGCACTAGGGATTCCTGGTTCGAATCCCAATCTGGGTGGAGTTTCCATGTTCTCCCCGTGTCCGCGTGGGTTTCCTCCGGGTTCTCCGGTTTCCTCCCACAGTCCAAAAACATGGATCAAGTCAATTGAGTTCTCCAAAATTGACCCATATAGAGTATGTCTGTGTGAGTGAGTGTGTGAGTGTGTGCCCAGCGATAGATTGGCACCCTGTCCAGGGTGTATCTGCCCAGCGCCCGAAACGTTCTCCCCTGGATGGGCATGGGGAACCCCCCGCCACCCTAATATAGGATAAAGCAGAAGATAATGAATGAATGAATAAAACTAATAATGATAAAACAAAAACAGTATGGATCAACACAAGTCTAACTAAATGAATCATAGAAGTGGTTTAATATCGAAGCAAGGAGTAAGCAGTAGGAAATTAACATCTTATTTTTGGATAGAAGCAAGGATCAGAATGTATGAGTGGTGGTTTCCATTGGTGGATGACAATTTCTACAAGTTTCTACAGTTTCTACAAGTTTCTACAAGGACTAAGAGATAAATGGAAGCACTTAACTGGAAAAACAGTTGTGTACACAGCTAAAAGGATGGATAAATTGCATGTGTATTTAATCATGATAACTTTGGACATGTTTCTAAAGTTATCAATGAGACATTTCACAAATAATTTCAGGCAAGAGTAGTAATGTGAATATTATAAAAGTTTTTAAAAAGAAATATACCTTTAAACTCAATTTTGTTAAACCTTCAGCCAGCCACCCAAAGCTTTAACTCCTTGACAATCAGAATTGAACACTCTGTCTTACCTGAATATACTCTCTTTATCTGCTCATATCTACATATGAATCCAATTCCTATTGATTTTTTGCACAGCACTGCACCTGTGACTGCCTGTTTCCTAATTTCCTTATAATTCTTTTTTTCTGGTTTGTTGTTGAATCATCTATTATCATTTATCTGTATGTATCTTAAGTTAGTAGAAACCTAGAAACCTGCTGGACATCACGTGAGTAATCAACTGAGTCAGTTGGTAATATCTGAGCATTTCACTTTTACACATTATATGTGACTATACTTTGTAATTAGTAATTAATTAACTTTGTAATTAGTAATTAGAAATTTACTGTGAATAGGGATCAGACAGGATATCCCAAGCACTTCATGCTTTAGACTTTATTCACAGTCTGTATAACATAATAATTTAAATACAACCATTGGATGATGGATCTACTATATTGTCTCTAACACCCAAGTGGTTTTACATCTATAGAAAGCCATCAGGGTCATGGAGAGCATTCCCAATATAAATACTAGCAAGTTGTCTTTACAAACATCCCTGGTAGCTGTCAAGTTGCCAAATGATTTTGCAGAGAGCATGTGCTTGACTAAACAGCCTACCTGCTTCCCATTATTCTTTTAACCAATCCAACAATAGTGAAACTTGTAGTGAGTGTTTCTCAAAAAACTGTATTTATAACTTAATTATATCAAGAATTAAAAAATACACATATGTACAATGCCAAACAACATGAGTTATTTAATACATGGGCAAATATCTCAAGTTAAAAAAAGAGATTCCACTCATTATATACATGTACTTTGAAGTTCACTGACTTGAATACATTATTTTTTTCTAAATAAGGTAAAAGCCATAGCTTATTGTTAATTGTTTCCATATTTACATCAAGTTTAGACAAAGATTCTGTTGACTATTGTCTATAGCAAAGATAGGTACCATATAATGTCCATCACCTGATCCATACAACTGTGCTGCTGCCCTACTCCAAGATACAATTTTTCCAAGTAGCATATTTATCCTTTATTCATTACAGAGGCAGCCATGGATAAATAAACACAAGCAGAGGTTCATTAGACCATCAGTGTTACCATAGCAATAGAAATGCGGTAATCTCTGATGTGTAATTCTCTCTGTCTTTTTTTTTAATTATAAAAGACCAGTACAATATTAGATGAGCATTATTTTT
The DNA here is from genome assembly GCA_019802505.1 of Corydoras sp. C115. Taxonomy (NCBI): domain Eukaryota; kingdom Metazoa; phylum Chordata; class Actinopteri; order Siluriformes; family Callichthyidae; genus Corydoras; species Corydoras sp. C115. Next base: position 1,045,191 of record JAFMOC010000066.1, on the reverse strand, counting down.
CATTTTCCTAAATTAAAGTCCAGCCACTAAATAATGTAAGTTCACAATATGGACCCACACACCTATTGCTCCCATTATTCTTTTAACTAATCCAACAACAGTGAAACTTACGGTGAGTATTTCTCAAAAAACTGTATTTATAACTTAATTATATCAAGAATTAAAAAATACACATATGTACAATGCCAAACAACATAAGTTATTTAATACATGGGCAAATATCTGAAGTTGAAAAAAGAGATTCCACTCATTATATACATGTACTTAGAAGTATTACAATCACTTATACATTATTTTTTCTAAATAAGGTAAAAGCCAAAGGTTTAGTTTGCTGATTTAGTATTTCATAGCTTATTGTTAATTGTTTCCATGTTTACATCAAGTTTAGACAAAGACTCTGTTGACTATTGTCTATTGTCTATAGTATTCTATTCAATAGTATGGCTATTGTCAGTGTAGACCCTTTTTTAATACTTTTGCAATTCATCCTAGCATGCTGGATATACACTTCTGAGCCAAATCCTTCCAACCCATTTCTTCCTAATTAGTTTATTACATTTTCTGTGTTTTTGTTTGTTCGTGTTCCATTTGAGAATTAATCATAGGTGATTAACACTCAATGCGATTTAGATCTGTGAAATATTCTGGTCATGCACCCAAAATTTTAATGTTCATCAAGACATTTAGTTATTACATTTCCTTGTGTCATGGTGTCCATGTTTGAAACAACATTGTTAATATAGCTCCTGTTTCTTTGGAAGAAATTGCTCTTGTAGGATGTTTTGGCACATGTATGGTCTCAGGATGCTTTACAGTTTGCATATCATGGCAGTGCTCACCTGTTCATAATTTTTGCAGATGTTCCAAAAAGTCTAAAGGTGAATTCAACCTGCAGAATGTCAGAGACTTCTTTGCTGCCCCTTTTGACCAGGCCATACTCCAAACATTTTAGAAGACTGTCCTGGCACTTGCTGGATGTTCTTCAGCATCCTGAAGCTGATTTTAGAGCATTTCAACCTCTCTTTTTGTAGTTCTTGATAATCTGAAAAATAGATGCAATTGTACAAATAGCAATGTCTTTGTCTCTTAGACATTTTTTGATGTAAAGCAATTATGACTGCATATGCTTTTTCAGAAATAACCATGTTAGACAAAAAAAGACAATGCTTTTAACCACCACCACCCCTTTAAAGCAACCAATCTGCTCTTTTAAATCGATCAACATGACAAAGTGATATCAGATGCCTTTTCCTAATTAACAGTAACTTCTGAGCTAATGAGAAGCTCAACGTCAGTAATGGATTATTGAATGATAAATGACTCTTTGTTTTGGTGGTGGTGTTAGGTGTGTGTTAGTGTGTAGTTGTTTTGGTAAAATTGGACAGTTGTTTCAGTTTATAAAAAAAGGTGTCCAGTACATGCACACTTTATTAAACATGTCTGTGCCGTTGCTCAACTTTGAAGATGTAAAATCAGATACAGTAGCTCATTTAATGCTTTATAGTTTGTGTTGCTCATCATAGCTTTAGTGTTCCCAAAACAATTGTATCATTTTCATTCATTCACTTTTAAAAATGCCCATCCAGGGGAGAACGTAGACACACCCAGACAGGGCGCCAATCCATCGCTGGGCACACACTCACACACACACAGAATTTATATGGGCAGGAGAACTTTTACTTTTTTTATCAAAAGGAAACCCACGGATGGAAACTCTGGGGATTTACTAACCGTGCCGTCTTTTATGTCCCACACAGAATTTCTGCAGGTTTTACTTTTTTTATCAAAAAGGATATCTTTGTTACAAATGTCGGCTACGCGGAGTTGTTGCGTACGACCGCTCGCGCCTAGTGAGCGCTTCCCGGGTACCGACCACGCGGGGAATAATGCGTGCGCCGGTCCACGGAAGTACTCCCATGAGTGCAACCCACCGGAGGCAATGCGCAGCGCCGCAACGTGGTTGAACGCGGAAGGAGAGAGAGACACCGGGATAAAATCCAAAAGTAGAATTTAATAAAAATTGGTGATGGGACACCAACAGAAATGGGGAAACAAACGAACAAATTAATACCGCAAAACAAAGACGTGCGCCGACTGACAGGAAAACGAAGACTAAATACAAAACCAACTAAACATGTGCACAAAACAAACCAATCATCCAGCTAAGACAATTAACACCCAAACTAGGGACAGGTGCCACAGGCACCTGTAACAATCTTATTCATTTAGCTGTAGTTTCTTCTAGACAACAATAATCAAAGATGAAATCAAGGTGTTGTGTAGGTCACTGATTTTTTTTTTCTTTATACCAAACAAGGTTAAGCTTTGTTTTGCTCTGGTCAAACATATCAACATTAAGTTTTTTTTGGTTGGAGCGAAAAAAGTAAAAAAAAAAATGCTGACCTCATTGGATTTTCCCACTAAAGTTTCAAGTAAGAAAAAAAAAAGTAAGTAGTAGTTGTGTGGAGAGAAAAACTTTTTTGATGATGGAGGACAATGGAAAGATTACTGTAGCTCAGATAAGGAATCTGTAGAGCTGTGGTGGGTACAACCCTAAACATTTAGACCAATAGAACTCTTAAAAAGAACATTACATCAGGTTATCATAATGTTTCTAACAATTGCTCACTGTGTGTATACATTAAAATAAACTCTAAAAGCCAAGTATTTCAACTCTGCTGTATTAAAATAAAACTAGAATAAAGTAGCACGGTACCGACATTATTTTTTTTAGCTGCTTTTACAATGCCACAAGACCCTTCAGCACATTGTGAGAGCAGATAAAAAGATCGTTGATCGTTGATCCCAATCATAAACAAAGTGCATTTGGGAAAATGGAATTTATTGTCTGTATGTTATTTTATTCACAAGAAAAAATAAACATTATCTTCAATCAAAATACACAGAATCAATATAATGTTTATCATATTTTCTCAAATAAACATCTTGTTTATATTCCATTTCTGTTTCATAAAGTCTGTCATGTGATTGGCACATGACAGACTTACCCACATATTTGTGATTGGCATCGGACGTTGGCGTGTTAAGTGCAAGGTGGAGACAAAAATGTGAAAGACGTTTTGCTAATTATCAGTGTGTAGATATTTTTGAGTGGCGAGACAAAAAGGGAGAGAGCAACAGTGGGCGTTAAAACAAGAAAGTGCCCATGGTACACCAGACGCTCGCTGATGAACCCATCCAAAGAAAACTCAGTTGTGTGTAACATGGCTGATGGTACAAAGTATCAAAGTCGGTTTTTGTCCTAAACAAAATTTGTTCTGCACAATTTATCACTGCAGCTAAACCTTACAGAAGACCCTTGACCCTTGATTTAGATCCTAATCCATCATATATTGATTCACACCATGAATCCTGATAAATCTTTAATATAACCAGTAAGGTTTTTACACATGCCTTACTATGTGATCGTTACCAATCGAGTTACATTGTGTTCTAATCAGTCTTGCAAAAATCTGTAATTGTGTTTGGAAATGTGGGAAAATAGTAAGCCAATGAATCATAATCAATCTTTCAAACAAGTGTAGTCCTGTTTGTCGAGTCATACGGGAAACATTTCACAGTTTCATTTCATTAAAATGACACATATTAATGGTCTCGTGCCACATTTTGAATAAAAAAAATCGCAAGCTTTGACAGATAGTTGATTTATTTAATCCCTACATTTTTCCTTAACATTTCCTTCCTCATTCATTTTGTCCTTAATCAAATAAAATGTTTTTGACAGTTTACTGCGTTTATAGAAAATCTATATACACTGACAAAAAAATTACCGTGAAGTTCTTTGAGCTGTATTTGCACGTTAAAATCCTAAACGTAAAGTAAACATAGCACTTAAAAAAAGGAATCTTCTTTCTGGAGTAACCATTATAAACAATCACTTTTCAGTATGATGCTCGGCTAGTTGGCCTTTTTGGTGACATCATTATCTGCTCTGGGTTTGTTTATTACAATATCAAAACAAATCTATTATTAGAGGGTTTGACAAGACTTGTCATATGCTCACACCGCTCAGTCTTTGTTGACCCTTTAAACAGATCTTGTTATCTTCCTGAAGGAATATTTTAATAAGTGGTTATTCTCTAGAATGACACCAAACCTCACCAACTAACCAAATTTAAACAAAGTTGTGGAGAAATAATGGACAGTGTCCTGAAGTGACCAAGCCATACATTGCAGCTAACAAAAAAAAAAATCTCAAACAATAGACCTTTGTCTAAATGTGCAAAACTGCTGTAGACAAAAATGGAGAAAAATATATATATATATATATATTGCCGACTTCATAAGTTACACCTTACTAGTACTGGGTTGGACCTTGTTTTGTGGTATTCTCTTAATTCTTTGTAGCACAGATTCAATGCCTAATGATGCCTTTCCCTACTGGTTTTTTATTTATTTTTTTTTACAGTTTTATATAGCAAATGCTTCTGGAAGATTGGGAAAAAAAGTTTTATGTTTCAGTCCTCTCTACATGAGTGCATGGTTTATTAAGTTTGGTGTAAACAATACCCAAAGCCCTGATCTCAAACAGGTTAAACAATTTAAAAAAGAACTGAAACTTTGATTGCAAGCCAGGGCCTCAAAGCCTTAAACTAGCTGTGGAGTTAAAGCATCAAAAAGCTGTTTGAGTGTGAAAGAAAATATGTGCAAGACAAAGTGGACATGTAAAAATGCATGTGTGAAACATTCATTCATTCATTCATTCATTCATTCATTCATTATCTTCCGCTTTATCCTATATTAGGGTCGCGCGCGCGGGGGGGGCAGCACAGCATGTGTGAAATATGAGTGAAAAAAATGTGTGAAATATGAGTAAGACGGATAAATGCCTAAAATTTCACCTGTTCTTTTACAATGTTGTTTGTAATAGAAACCATTAAACCACCTGCTTAACAGGTCAGGTCCTGAGAACTCCAAACTCCAAACTTTTGCCAAAACAAATAAATATTTTATTTACCATGCTAATTTATATAACCTAACCTAATAATATTAGATTTTTTAATTTGTTAAGTTATAATTTGGTTTGTGTGGTGCTGAGGCCTATCCCAACACTCATAGGTCAAAATATTAAAAAACACACTGGACAGGTCTCATATACACACACACACGGACAATTCTGCCTAGTATCATGTTTTTTTTTGGTTGGAAAAACCAATGCTCCCGGAGGAAACGCATGCAAACTCCGCATAGAAAGGACATTCTGTGCCTCCCTTGGAATTGAACCTTTCTGATTTTAAATTAATGAAGTGACCTTTGCACTAATGTGCCACACAACTTTAATAAATAATTAATAATTAAATGCTACAACAACTGTGGTCAGAAAAATTCATAGCATATTTTATTAAAATATTATATTATGGCACAATGAATATATATATATATATAAATATAAATATTTTGATAATGTTGCTTATAAGAGCAAAATGGACTGAGCTGCTATTTTTTTTTAAATCAAGAATTTAATATGTAATCATATTGCTTACCAAATCAGAAGGTTTAAGTGAAACAGATTCTGTACCAATGTGAATTCTGTATGCCGTATACTACCGTTTCATTACCATTGTTACATACCCATTTCCTGTACATTACATTGTTACTTTTATATTTAATTTGTGTATAGTATATATATATTATGCTTCAGAAATGTTTAAATTTTACTTGAATGTTTGTTTCAAGTACGTTTTCACTGAAAACGAGAAGCTTTTAATGTAATTGTACCTGTGAATAATGACAATAAAAACATTCTATTCAATTCTATTCTATTCTTTTCTATTTAAATAAAAATAAATTATTTAAAATATTCAAAAAAGAAATCAAATAAAACATTAAATAGGTCTCCTTTACCATTCTGAATTTTATAAAATCAACAGACCATTTAAGCAGGGGTGTCAAATGTCTTGGGTAAGACTGTAGACCTTCAACCGCATGTTAACAGCTGCTACCTGTTTCAGCATGACACTGTCTAATGCACAAAGTGGGGCCCTTAAAGACAATGTACTCACCACAATGCAGATTGTATTAACCATATAGCTCAGAATAATAATAATGTGTGAGTAAGTGGGTGCCCAGCGATAGATTGGGGCCCTGTACTGGGTGTATCTGCCCAACGGCCAAAACAATCTTCCCTGGATGGGCATGGGGAACCTACCTGCGACCCTAGTAGAGGATTAAGTGAAAGAAAATGAATGGCTGAATTCATAACTTGTGAATGTACTAGTATGTATAGTCAGGTTATGCACTAATTATTATAAATTTTACTATGGATGATAATCAGTTCTGATTACTGGTTTTAAAAGATGGTATAATTATACGTAAGTAAATATTTTGTTTTTATTCTTCTTTACCATCTCTCTGTCTTTTACAGCAAGAATCTCATTAACAAGGTACTTACACTGATGCACTAAAGGCTTTATTGCTCACTTTCTTCTTTCTTGCATATAGGTGTGTAATACAAGTGAGACATATCCATGCTTTGTGTTGTACTCATTTAAAACCGTTGGTTTTGGTAATAGGAACCACCAAACACCTGCCTGAAGACAGTTGCTAAAATGCCTATATTATCTGAAATTAAGGTGTATTATATCCACCAGCTTCATTTATATTACCTTTTAGGGCCTTAGACTTATAAGATGACAACTCTTCTAATTATTGAGTTCAGATTGGGTTTCATGAAAGGGTATTTTTAAACATTTTTTTAGCATGATTGTGCCAATGTGCACAAAATAAAACTTTTTAGTGCAAGACCAATGATGCAGCTTTTTTTTCCACAATATCCTGGGTTGGATTTTATTTGTGGGTACGGGCAGACAAAAGGCTTTCTCTAAAGAGTTTACATGTTCTCAACATGCATACTGCCATGTACCTGAAGCTGCAGTTTCCACCCACAATCCAACAACATTCTAGAGAGTTTAAGATACTAAATTTCCCTGTTTGTGTGTGCAAGAGTGAGCATTCTTAGGATTCTTGTTTATGTAAAAATACATACAGGTCTTCAAGGTGCAACCTACAGCTGTTTTTTTGCCACATGTATATACATGTGCTCAGATATTTCATTGTAAAGTGTCCTTAAACATGGACCTCAGTCCCACCTAATTGTCATGTTTTATAAACATTGTTAAAGGCTTTCCTATGGGAGATTTTTATAACTAAAAGGTGATTTCAGGTCCATGTATTCAAGTAATAAGGCATGGGCTGTGGAACCATCTCCTAGAGGGGTAATTGTCAAATGCCCCCAAACTTTTAGATATATCTCAAAAGGTTGTTTTTTATAACATATATCATATTTCTCATATTTTTTTTATAAAATGAATTTTGGTAATGCTAAAAATTTTGGTAATGCTATAAATTATGTAAATGTAAAATAGAAAATTATAAAATTGTTTCTTAAGTTTTCTTATTAGTACAGAAGAAAACATATGTAAACTTGTAATTGGCATATAAATTTACACAAAAGAAAAAAAAAAAAAAAAAAAAAAAAAAAAAAAAAAAAATATATATATATATATATATATATATATATATATATATATATATATATATATATATATATATATTTATAAAACAGGTAATACATCTAGATCTCATTTTCTGTTACTGGAATTCAGTACACTACTGTCACAAGGCGCTTTCATCTGAACAGAATAAATCAGCCACTTGCACTTGTGAATGTTCCAGGATCTGATTGGTCTCATTTCTCTGACACTGATGTTTGGCAGGCTTCTTTTTATTATTTTTAACTTAATCTCTGATTACCTTAAACACACTGTGTCTGCAAGTGTAGCATTACAAATGTGTTGTTTAATTGGAAAGAAGGGAAAAGTCATTTAGATGTTATTTAAGTTATTCAAAGGCACATAAACATGTAAGGGCAGCACGGTGGCTTAGTGGTTAGCACGTTTGCCTCTCAGCGCTAGAGATTCCCGGTTCGAATCTCCATCTGGGTGGAGTTTCCATGTGGGTTTCATCCGGGTTCTCCGGTTTCCTCCAACAGTCCAAAAACATGGATCAATTGAATTCTCCAAATTGCCCCATATAGAGTGTTTGTCTGTGTGAGTGAGTGTGTGCCCAGCGATAGATTGGCACCTTGTCCTGGGTGTATCTGCCCAGCGCCCGAAACGTTCTCCCCTGGATGGGCATGGGGAACCCCCCCACGACCCTAATATAGGATAAAGCGGAAGATAATGAATGGATGAATGAATAAACATGTAAGAAAGTGACAATTTAAGCCAAAAAAATGACAAAAAGACAATTTAAACTGCAAGAAAAGGACATTGTTGATTTTTCAGGTCAACAGGACATTATTCATGATCACATAATAAATGTAATAGCAATTAATGTATATCAGCATTATACAAAAATTAATTACAAATAAATTAATGAACATTAATTGTATTCCAAAGAGCTGTGAATTAGCCATACATGTAAATAATGCTAGCTGAATTACAATAAGTATAGACCTGCAAAGTTGTTGTACATGTGTCAACCTGACTGCGGTCACAAAATACAATTATTCAAAGTGACTTCATGGGAAATCTCATTAACTTCCAACAGATAAACAGAAAATATAGGAAGAGATTTTACCAATAATATAACACATAAATAACTTAAAATCCATTATTTATCATTAAGCTATCGGTTATAAATAAATGAGTTTTATATAAATATGTTTGCAGTATTCTAATGCAATCCAGTGATATAATGTAACATTAAAGTTGTTCATTGACATACATCTGTGTACATTCAAAGTATGACTGTGTCTACAGTTTTATTGTACAACAAAACAAAAGTTTTGTCAAGAATACCTTTATTATAAGCTTCGTAAGCAGTTTTGTGTTGCTGTTTCTAATGATTATGTATTATTAATGTAAATACATTTGTAAGAAAATATGGAACAAATACGATTCAGTTGGACACATACAGAGATCAACCAAATTAATAGAAGTTACAAATTCTAATGTTGTGTCTAAACTAATTATATAACTTAGTCTGTATTATTTAATTTACATTATCGTATATATACTCATGCACGAAAGTATACAGGACTATGTTTTATGTTTTATAAGCAGATAAATATTTGTAAAAAAGGATGCCAAGGGATAAATTCCATAACTATTATTATTTCTCCTTAAATCTCAATTTAACATCTCAACTTGAAGGACCAAATAAAACAGTGTAATTAAAAAATAATAATTTTAATAATAAAAAAAAAACATAACTCAACTTATTGGCCAACTTATTGGCTGAACAAATGGCTGGAAAACAAGTCATTTGGCATTAATGACACACACACACACACACACACACACACACACAAAATCACTTTTATTGCATTTCACTAAAAGTATTCTTCACAAAACCTAAAAAAACACAACTACATTTCTTAGTTTCTACACCAATACTAAGGAAGCTTCAAGCCATCTGCTTGAGCTTCATTCTCGACCAGATATTTTTTACATAAACTAGATCCAGACCAGATAAAGCATGTTCTAAGACTTAGAACTCTTGACATACAGGTTAACATTATAAATCCCATGTCACAATCACATAATTGCATTACTACAACTATTCCTGTCAAATAACTTTGGAACAATAAAAAATGCAAGAATGGATTTTTGCTTTGTTCATCATTTGGAAAGACCGAAATCCACAGGTCTCTGCAGCTTAAAAATATTCCTTTTCATAATATTGGTACAACGAAGTTAATCAAATCTGTGGTTTGTTTGTCTCCTCATAGCATACAGCATGTTTAACCAGGGCAGTAATGGAAAAATAAACTATTAAATTGTGAATCACAATCACCAGTGTGAAAATAAAACTTTGAAGACCTTCAAGACTCTTATGGTCCTAAAATCTCATTTGCTGAGTCACCTTATAAACCATATTAAAGAATGTGACACGGTAACTGCCACATGTTCATATTAATATGCCAGTTACTAAAATAAAATAAAAAAGCCTTTTTTAAAGAAAAAAAAATGTTATGTTAAAAACAAACCGAAGACCACAGCTGTGTAAGTGAACTGATATAGACAATTGCTTGAAATGTTTTGATTGTTCATCAATTTTGTGGTACGGTGAAGAAGCAATTTTACATATTTAGAAATTTACAGCTTTGGTGTATTTTTTTTTTATTTTCCCACAACACAAGAATTTGGTGTAGTTTATCATAGTGTTTTTAAAGCCAAATAACAGCAAGTCATGGGCTTTACTGTTAATATAACACGAGATTCGTTCACTAGCACTCAGCTGCATGGCGTGTTACAAAATGCAGCTTTTCCGCAATATAATCTCAGTAACTGGCACAGAATCATGGCTCGTTCTTTTAATAAAAACGCACAAGGTTTTCCATCCACTGCAGTTCTTTATGGATATAACAGAAACTGACTTTTTAATCTTGGATTTCAACAGGCCCTGCCATTACCCCAGCGGTGTAATGGCATGAGCTGGGGGAGCTTGAGTTTGAGCCCCTGTTGGCACAGAGTGTGACTACAATGGACAACTGTCAGAAAGGCTGTCCACAAACTTTTGGTAACGTACGTGCTGAAAGTTGGCCGTACTATACAACAGCTAGCATACAAGTCACCTGGGGTGGCGTACTAGATTCTATAAACTTGCCAGTACAGTTGAAGGCAGAGTGGTTTTGGCAGCAGTGTCAGTGCCGGCTGGCTAAATATTGGATATTCGGGCTGAAACACGATACTTTTTTTCTTTTCTCTTTTTTTTGGTCTCGGGAGCTTCTTTCTTGTGTTGCAGCACCTGGCAACACTGCAGGGGCGGAAGCTTCATATTGGCTCCGATATGAGCGACTCGGGACATGCACGCAACTGAAAGAACGCGTGCAACTCGGAGCGAGCACCGCGTCCAGCAGCGGGAAAAATGTAGTAACAACACGTGGATTCGCCTTAGAACTTACAGCGACGACTTATTCGGCCGTGTGAACATGGACCAAAAATGACAAATGGTAAGTGAAATCGGTTTTTGTTTAAATTCAACTCACTTACCTTACGGACGGCGGTGCGTGTCTTTCGCCCAGTGGCTGTCAGCCTCAGAACAGGTTGCTTTTATACCATCATTGGGGGGAAATCCCAGCGGATAATCACTAATTATTTACAGTCAAAAGGAAAGGATTTACAAGAAAAGTCATACTGAATGTGAAAGTGAATGTTTCTGGAATACTGTCCAGTCACGGAGTAACGTTAATTCTGCCAGTGGCTGTTAGAGATTCATTTTAATAACGCTCATCAGTTTATTAGACAGTTACTTTAGCATCTAGGCAAACAATAGATTGAGAGGTACTTTTGATTTATAAATGGAAGCTATACATTTTTATATAAAAACCAACAAAGATGAAAAGAGACTGTAATTGCGTGTCATTGTGTGAAGTTGCTATTAAACATTCAAATTATCTGCTGTCAGACATGTCAGTCTCAGTAAATTGACCCAGCACCACTGTTCACTGATGAATTGATGTAAAGTTGCTGGGGTACTTATAGATACAAAGTGTTTTCATGGTACCACTGTCTTATATAATTAGGGTTAGAACTCACTTGATTACTCTGTATGTCTGTCTTCTATTCCCAGCATCTTCTTGGCACTTTTGTTTTGGGATTTCTCCTTCTACCTCTTGCCTTCTCCTGCAAAATCACCAACAATAAAGAGGACATCTCTAAAGATTATAAGTACATCATCACAAAGCAGCTGGAAGAAATTGTAAGTGTATGTTAGGCTGTATTAAAATGGTTTTGCTTGTTATTTATTTATTTATTTTTATTTTTTCACAGCTGTGTAATTTTGCCAAAATATTTTTTTTCTAGACCCACAGTATTGAAATCCTGCTAAGGAATAAGACCTGTGTGAAAAGACAAATCCCTACAATGAATGTGAGTGTTATACCAGAAATGATTTTGGTTTCACTTTTGACAAGGCCGCAAGTGTTTTGGTTGGATACTTTACTGCATGGAAATCGCTAACCTTTAACCCAAAAATATCTTAGCCTTGTCTAGAATAATATATAAAAAGCCCTCTGAAATGAAATCTGTCAGACTCTCATTATTTGATAGAAATGCAAAGCATCAGTGAGGGCAGAGGAAAAGCATACTTTTTGAAAACTGCACTATTATCATTCTGATTTAAGAATTGCAAATGTTATGTTATTATGTAAGTTAGCAGGTTACATCCCAGTATCTTTTGACAGATTAATCCACATCCTGGTTGACATTTGACTTTGAATTTCTGGGTTTAGCTTCAACGTAAATGTAGGATATTTACCCAGCAGTGCCTGCTTCATTGCACTGAAGGAAATCATTAATCAGCCTGAGCAGATGTCTGAGACTTACTGAAGTCAACCTTGAAAAACCTAATCTCAAAAACTATCGTAGTTCAACGACTAAACAGTTGATTTCTGCTGCCTCCTAGTGTCCACACGTAATAACAACTTGTCATGAAGGTCTGCAAAACTGCAGGTTGTTGCTATTAGACACTGCAGTGATGGTGGGAGGAATTAACAAAATCTTTACTGTTTGATGTTCCTGATACTCTAAATCAGAAAGTTATGTACAGTAAATATTATTTTAACATGTCACTTATATAATTACACCATTATTTATGATTTGCATACACATTATTAAAATATATGACCAATATGACTAAATTCTGTTTATGTGGAGCTTTGTTGAAATAAATTATTTGGAATAACATGCTGCTTTTTAAATAGGACACCCTAATTGACCCTAGTGAAAAACATTCACAGATCAAAAATAATACACAAATTTTGTGTTCAATCAAAATTGACACTTGTGTTCAAATGTTTGAAATAATTTAGATATTTTTACTTTTCAGACAAGAATAAATATTTTTATTTACCAGATGAATATAAGCAATGTGTTGGAATAATATTTTATTTAAATTTCTCTGGGTTCTCCGGTCTCCTCTCACAACCCCAAAACATAGACTAAGGTTATATTGGCTGCTTTAAATTGCACCTACATAGTGTGTGTGTGTGTGTGTGTGTGTGTGTGTGAGTGAGTCTGTGTCCAGCAATGGATTGGCGGCCCTGTCCAGGGTGTGTCTGCCCGGCGCAAAAAATATTTTTGCTTGTTGTAATACTATAACTCATACAGTAAGTGCAATACCAAGTTTTATGGTAAACCACCTCTGAAGTAATTAGATTTTACCAATCATCTGTCAAAGAGATCACTGATCTCTGACATATTTTAATGCTACTGGAAATGTTTCCACAATTAGAAGAACACGACTACAATCAGGAAAACACATCTACAATCAGGAGAATACATCTACAATCAGGAGAACATGTCCATAATTGGGCGAACACTTCCACAATCGTGAGAACACGGCATATTAATAGTGTAAGTACAGGTTGCGAAATGATTGAACTACAATAAAATTCTTGAGAAAAACATGCAGCACAGTGCTAAACAGTAGGCAAGAGGTTCACCTTAACTTAAGAATGTAGTTAAGTGACCAAATCAGTGCATCTGTAAATGGATTGAAATTGGCTAGCAAATATTCACCAGTCTTGGTGTGGACACACAGACTAATTACAGATTAATTGATTTAAACAGGTGTGTCCACAAAGAATACTTTATTAATTTTATATATAGTTTTTTGGTTTTATTTTTTTTTCTTATTAATTAAATTTTGTAAAACAAATTTTTTACAGGGGCGGCACGGTTGCTTAGTGGTTAGCACTCTCGCCTCTCAGCGCTAGGGATTCCCAGTTCAAATCCCTATCTGGATGGAGTTTCCATATTCTCCCCGTGTCCTCGTGGGTTTCCTCTGATTTCCTCCCACAGTCCAAAAACATGGATCAAGGCAATTGAGTTCTCCAAATTGCCCCATATAGAGTGTGTCTGGGTGAGTGAGTGTGTGCCCAGTGATAGATTGGGGCCTTGTCCTGGGTGTATCTGCCCAGCGCCCGAAACTTTCTCCCCTGGATGAGCATGGGGAACCCCCCACCCCCCGGAACCCTAATATAGGATAAAGCGGAAGATAATGAATGAATGAATGAATGAATGAATGAATGAATGAACAAACATTTTTACAGGCTGTAAGACAAAAATCGACTACTCAAAAGATTTTTTAAAGATTGTCTGTAGGCAATCGACCATATATCCAGCCATACACTTTGGCAACTTTAAGACTAGTGTATCCAGTTATGCTTTTATAGCTGTAAATATAATAGCAACTGCTTTAAATTTTTACTTTAAACTATTTCTATACAAAGTTTTTGTTTTTAAACTGATATACAGAACTACTTTGTTTTTAAATGATATTCATATCCTGTCGTTTTAACCTGTACAGTAATCATCATAATCATATAAATTATGACAGTGTTGCTTTATATGAATTATTTTAAACTCATGCTGTGTCCGGCAAAAGCCTGGTTAGAGTGGGGTGCTAAAACTGTGTAGGTTCAAAAACAAAAGTTGCTAAAACATTTTGCCGAGCTGACCCCCAAACCACAATATTTTCAGTTATTTACTTACCTCAATAACTTTTAATAGCCATGTAAGGCATATTTATAGTGATGTAGTAGCTTGCGGTAAAATAACATAGTTATGGATCAATCTTAAAATAACTGATACCTTGAACATCACTTTCAATAAATATAGTAGGTTTATAATGGTGATGTCAAGTTGCTTTAAATATTTGTAACTAAATACCACTCTATCTAAAATCATATAATAATAATAATAATAATAATAATAATAATAATAAACATAAACACAGTAATGTGAGATTGTTTATTACCAGAGAAAAGTAATTAAGCATATTAAGCATATGAATTTAAGAAGCCAACAAGCCAAAAAAATTGGTAAGTTTTAAATATTTAAGATTTAAATATGCTAAGTTTTGCACATTCCCTTAAGTATTGTAGCAGTAAATTCCAGAGGTGTATAAGTTGTAATTTGCTCTTTAAATTGTGCAAAGCTTCATCTCACAGATAACCTGTTTGGTGGGATATTACCAACAAAGAACATTCATTATGTATGCAGTGGTTTGCATCATGGTTAATTTGACATGGTTTTGTAAATTAGATATTAAGAAGGAAAGTGTCTATGGAGATCTGTCAAGATTGTTACCTTACTACCTTGCTCCTTTTGATTGTGTGATGTAATGTGGTGACAAGCTATTTCTATTTCCATTGTGAGTTGATGTTAATGCTTCTGCCACTCTAACAGTATTCTGGATCGTTTCCTAAGTAGATTCAAGGCATGCCAGTTCTGTGCCTCAAAAGTCTCAGACACACCTTTAAAACAACAGCACGTGTAAAGTGAAATGCCAAACATGCTATGTGGCCTGAGTCACACGGCGCTGTGCGTAGATTAGGCCATGCCTGTGAAGTCACTATTGTCATGACCAAAAACACTAGAAACACCTCTGTCTAAAATGAAACCAGTTCTCTTAGAATACTGTTGCAATTACAAATGCTTAAGCATGCAGATTCATTTCTTTTGATAACATTGGAACTCAAGAAATGAGCAAAATCAACATACTGTTTGGTAGCTTATCTTTTGGAAATCTTTATGGTAAACATTCCAGTTTCTTACACTTGGAATCGTGGACCTAGAATTAGTGTCTAGCATGTTTGCCCCCACCCCCCCCATGACCCTAGTACAGGATAAAGCAGAATGGATGGATGGATAATATTGTGGACCAATTTATTTTAAAGACCTCTTTTATTTCATCTCTATATATTCATATCTCTCCATTGGCATTGACTATGCTGCCAGTATTCATTACAAAGCATTGTGGATCTTGTGCTTCTTACCTTAACCCTATTTTTCAAAGATACACCCGAATGTCGAGGAATGAAGTGGTGAAATGATATTCCCAACTCTGTCCGTAATGCTGAGATATTCAGCAGCATCAAGAAACAACTTAAAACACATTCCTTTTACATTAGAAGTACTAAAAAAACAGGTTCTTCCTTAACTACGGATTTGTTGCTGTGGAAAAAATCATCTGCTAAATAACTAAATGCAATGTAAATGTGTTTTTTTTTATTGATGATACAATAATGTGCTTTACGTGGCGCACGGTGGCTTAGTGGTTAGCACTAGGGATTCCAGTTCGAATCCCAATCTGGGTGGAGTTTCCATGTTCTCCCCGTGTCCGCGTGGGTTTTTCTCCGCTATCCTCCCACAGTCCAAAAACATGGATCAAGGTAAGTTGAATTCCCCAAATTACCCCATATAGAGTGTGTTTGTGTGTGTGTGCCCAGCAATAGATTGGCGCCCTGTCCAGATTGGCTGTATCTGCCAAGCACCTGAAACTTTCTCCCCTTGATGGACATGGGGGAACCCCCCCACAACCCTATTAGAGGATAAAGAGGAAGATAATGGATGGATGGATGATGTGCTTTACCAAAGGACTATCTATTTTAGTCTCATTTCTCCCAGAAAGTTTCTAACTTCCTTATTTAGGTTTTAGCAGAGCACTGGTCTCTGTACCAACACTGTTAGGTATTCCTTGGCCTCCTATCACTTGATCAGAAAATCAATTTGGATGATGACAGATTGTAAATGATAAGTTGACTGTTGTATTTATATATGCAGCTAGACTTGAATTAGTTTGGAAGTTGCTAATAATTTTGTCTTGTCCACTTCTGGAGTTGCATTATCTGTAAGAAATGCATGTGTGCCAATGATTATTGCTCAAGACTGCAATTAGGCATGTTGTACATACAAGAGATACATACATAGATACATACAATAGATATTTTTTATATTGAATATAGGCAGGGACAGATAGCTTGTTATAATGTATGGGGGAAAAAGTTACTGAAATTAGATTTTTTTGATGTGTGCCATTTTTGGTAGTAATTATAATTGTCCAGTGATTTAGAAAGAAGACTGAAAAAGTCAATGGGATTGTCATGCGGTGTGACGTCACAAGAATCAGTCCAACCTTGCTCCAAAAAACAAAAAGTGTTTATTGTTCTTTTCGTTAAGGAAAAAATAAGGAGAAACAAAAACCAAAGAGTTAGAACGAAAAATCATACGCCGGCGCGACGCCGGGACAAAAACCAAGGAGCGAGGCTTCAACGGAGCGAAGAACCGATCCGTGGAACAAAGGGAAGGTGAGCGGCAGATCGTGCTGGCGAGATGCGCCAAGCTGGTGTGCAATCCAATCCCGAGGGACTTAGGGCTAGAAGAACAAACAGTTAGAACAGTGACCGAAAAGGAAGTTCAGCAAACGCGAAACAATCCAACGCGACCGACACCGCCACAGCGTCACTGAAATAGTGCTGTCAATTAGAATTCCGGATACTCGCTACACCTCCCCACGGAAGGAAGACGTGGCGAATGAGCACTGGAAGGGGAATGGGAATACACAGGTCTTACATTACCCCCCCCCCCCCCCCCCCCCCCCCCGACGATCCGTAGGGTGCATATGTCACAAAGAGGAATGAATGGTCCTGTACTTACCCCGGCGTGGCGGCCGACCCCGAGGTCTGCAAGCGGGATGGTCAGGATGAGCCGAATGAAAGTCCGCGATTAGCTGAGGGTCTAGAATATTATTGGCCCCCACCCAACTGCGCTCCTCAGGGCCAAAGCCCTCCCAATCCACCAGATATTGTAATCTACCACCCACTCTTCTGGAATCCTGCCACATTATAACATACATTATAACGTAGTTCTGCCACTCGATACACATCTGGCACTCCTCTGGCCGAGGTGGTACCGGCGGCTTCAGCCCACCCGTAGTCAAGGGGACCGGACACGAACGGCTTAAGGAGGGAGGTATGGAAAACCGGATGTAATCGCCACTCCGGGGGAAGGTCTAGGCGGTAAGAGACCTCGATAATGCGTTTTAGTATACGGAATGGCCCTACGTACCTGGTCAAGAGTCTATGCATCTCCGTACCGCAGCGCAAATTCCTATAGCTGAGCCACACTTGATCACCTGGGGTGTAAACCGGAGCCTGTGCCCGATGACGGTCCGCGAACCCCTTCATCCTGCGAATGGTGTCCTGGATGTGCCGATGAACCTGCAACCACACTTCCTCACTGCGGCGAAACCAATCGTCCACTGCAGGTGCTACATAGGGCTCGGGGTCCCAGGGATCGAATGGAGGCTGACAGCCCAGAACACATTGGTAGGGTGTGATGCCTGTGGCCGAATGACGCAACGAATTCTGCGCAATCTCCGCCCATGGCAGGTAGCGTGGCCAGTCCGACGGGTTATTATGGCAGAACATTCGAAGGAATTTGTTCAGCTCTTGGTGCGCCCGTTCGCACAGCCCATTAGTCTCTGGGTGATGTCCTGACGAAAGACTCACCGAAGTCCCCAACTTCTCAAAGAACGATCTCCAGACGGCGGCGTAAACTGTGGACCCTGGTCTGACAAAATGTTCTCAGGAATGCCAAAACCCATAAAAATATGCTGAAATCGCAACTCTGCCGTGAAAAATGCTGACGGGAGACCCTTGAGGGGAATAAGTTTAATGGCCCTAGAAAAACGATCACTAATTGTCATTATGGTGTTAAGTCCCTCGGATGGGGGCAAATCCGTTACGAAATCCACTGCAACATGCGACCAGGGTCGGGCCGGTATGGGTAACGGGACCAGTTTGCCGGCAGGGAGTGATTTAGGTGTCTTACACGCATATTGAGCACGACTTCACTTCCCACCAATACTTCCTGCGAAGGAGTTGAATAGTGCATGTGACGCCCGGATGTCTGGTACTTAAGGCCGTGTGTGCCCAGGTGATGAGCCGACCACGGAACGCTGGAGGTACGTACAGCGTTCCGACAGGACAGTGGTGTGGACGGCGTGTGTTGCGCAACGCCCTCTGAATCTCCCCATCCAAGTTCCACTGTATAACATTCAAAAAGCGCGTGGGAGGTATGATTTGGCGTAAAGGGTCGGGGTCCGGTGTATTGTCCTCATGCAAACGGGAAAGGGCATCAGCAGCCGTATTGGAGCTACCCGGTCTGAACAAAATGATAAAGTAAAAACTGTTAAAAAATAGTGACCAGCAAGCCTGACGGGCATTAAGACGGCGAGCTCCCTTAATGTACTGGAGATTTTTATGATCTGTAATAACAGAAAACGGGGTAGCAACCAATGCCTCCACTCCTCAAGAGCCAGTTTAACCGCTAATAGCTCGCGGTCCCAGATGGAATAGTTACGTTAGGCAGTTGATAGCTTAAGGGAGAAGAAAGCTACCGGTCGAAGCAGGGAATAGTTACCGAAGCATTGGGATAGTACAGCCCCGACCCCATAAGCTGAAGCATCCACCTCTACCATGAAAGGTTTCTCGGGATCCGGGAGAGCCAACATCGGTGCCGACGCGAAACGGTGTTTAAGGCTAGTGAACGCCCGATCTGCCTCCGGAGTACAATTTAAGTGTTTGGGTTGTCCCTTTAGCAGCGAGGTAATAGGTAGAGCTACGGAGCTAAAAGAGCGAATGAATTTACGATAAAAGTTGGCAAATCCTAAAAACCGCTGCACCTCACGAATGGTATTGGGGACCGGCCAGTCCAGGATGGCGCAAAACTTCCTGGACTCCATTGACATGCCCCCGGGCGACAAGTCGGACCCCAGAAATGAAACTCTTTTCTGAAAGAAGACACATTTCTCAGCTTTCACAAACAGATGGTGCTCTAATAACTGTCGTAATACCTTCCGCACGTGCAGGCGATGGGTCTAGAGATCCCGAGAATAAATGAGGATGTCATCAATGTAGACTAAAGTGAACTCCTCAAGGAAATCACGCAAAACGTCGTTAATGAACGCTTGGAAGACGGCTGGGGCATTAGTAAGGCCAAAGGGCATGACCAGGTATTCGTAGTGCCCCGTAGTGGTTACAAACACAGTTTTCCACTCATCACCCTCCGTAATGCGCACCAAGTTGTAAGCGTTGCGAAGGTCGAGTTTGGTGAATATGGTCGCCTGACCTAGTCGCCTGACCTAATCTATGAATTCCGAAGGGACGCCGGTAACAGCCACCCCTGCGGGGGAAAGCGACACCACCTGAGAACGAATCTTACCGACCGTGTGTGTGAGACAATGGGAGAGGCAAAATTTAGACCACCACAAAATCCCACGCTCTGACCAGGAGATGACAGGGTCGTGCTGCTGCAGCTAGGGTAAGCCGAGGATCATCGTGGCGCTAGGAGAGTGGATGATTAAAAAAGAAATCAGTTCAACATGCAATGCAATAATCTATAGAGAAACAGGTTCAGTATAGTGAGTCACCACCCCCTGATTGACAGACTGCCCATCCACCCCACAGATGGGTAATGCTTTGGGTAGCCTGTGGAGCCGAAGTCCCCACCGTATTGCGAGGTCTTTGTCCAAGAAGTTCCCTTCCGCCCCAGAATCAATGAGCACCCTAGAGATAGTTGGTGTCTCTGCTGTATACAATCACTGGGAGATACCATAGGTTGGAGATGTCCTTTCTAGTGGTGCTTACCGGAGTAACTGCTGGATGGGCAGGACGCTTCTTGGGCCGAGGCGGTGCAGGATGGTCTCTCCTCTCGGGTTTGACCTCGCACGAACCCAGAAGATGGTCAGCACTACCGCAGTAAAGGCATAATCCTGACCGGAGACGATGAGCTCGCTCTGATGAAGACAGCCGGAGGGAGTCCAGCTGCATGGGAGACTCGTCCGAAGGGTTGGGAAACTGGACATTCCTCCCAGGAGAAGGAGATGGGGATGGACTGGAATGGAGTTGGTCTAAGTTAATAGCGGTGGTGATGAGCGCCTGAAGCGACATCCGTGCGTCCCAACAGGCTAAGTCTTTCCGGATCTCGTGTCGAAGCCCAGCACGGAAGGTGGTCAGGAGCGCTGGTTCATTCCACCCGCTCCGGGCGGCCAAAGTGCGAAACTCTAACACGTAGTCAGAGACGGGCCGATCTCCCTGTTGAAGCTCATGTAGCAACTCTCCGCACGGGCGTCCGTGTCGTGTGTGGTCAGAAGTGTTCTTAAAAAGAGTTAGGAACAGGGCATAATCCCGGGTCTCTGCCGACTGGGACTTCCAAAGAGCGGCGGCCCATTCCCCCGCTCTGCCCACTAGACGAGACATGATGAAGATGGTTCTCTGAGCCTCGGACATAGGGGGTCTATTAGCCAAATAAAGCTCACAGTGAAAGAGTAACGTGCTGCATGTTTCCGGGGCCCCCTCGTAGCGCTCCGGTTCTGTGAGTGACAGAGGGTTGGATAAACCCATTCCAGCGGCCGGTGGTGGGACGGGGGCAGGTGTGCTGACTGGCGCTTGGTTCCGAAGGGCCACCATGGCCCGTTCCTGACCATCCTGGCGTGACAGGATGGTGCGCATGGTGTTCGACATGAGCGAAGAGCCGATCCGTGGAACAAAGGGCAGGTGAGCGGCAGATCGTGCTGGCGAGATGTGCAATCCAATCCCGAGGGACTTAGGGCTAGAAGAACAAACAGTTAGAACAGTGACCGAAAAGGAAGTTCAGCAAACATGAAACAATCCAACGCGACCGCCATACAAATTTGTTCCCTATACAAATCTACACTGTTATTTAGTATCCATGACCTTGCGGCAGTTTCCATATTCTTTACAACCACCAAGAAACAATTTAACATGTCTCACCACATCCTACGTAGTTCAAGCAACATC
The DNA here is from genome assembly GCA_019802505.1 of Corydoras sp. C115. Lineage (NCBI taxonomy): Eukaryota > Metazoa > Chordata > Actinopteri > Siluriformes > Callichthyidae > Corydoras > Corydoras sp. C115. The sequence goes on along the minus strand of JAFMOC010000066.1, from coordinate 1,023,557 downwards.
ATCAGTGATTAGTAGCCAAGAGTGGTTGTGAGTAGTCATCAGTGATGTGGAAGTTGTTTTTTTAGTCCTTTTAAGAAACAACCAAATACATGTAAATATTTGTTTACACTGTCTCAAAGAAACAACATCAAAGCCCAGGCAATGCTGGCTGAGAAAGGGCTAGGAGATGAATAAATATGACCAGACACATTAAGCTTGTAAAGCTTCCGCATGCCTTTAGTAATGATTTTGCAGATAGGATGTGTTAATCTGTGCAGTTTTAGTACTGTTGTCAAACCGAATCTGCTCATTTGTTTGATGGAGATGAAACAAATATAGTAATGAATTTACTTTCTGTCTTTTCCTGTTAAATAAGCAAAAGTCAAGTGGTTCCCTCAACCTTTTTATATTTTCTCATGCATTACAGATTCCTCCGATTCAGCAAATCCACAATATATCCTGCAATCGTCTGCTAATATGTATGGATGGCCTGCTGGAAAAGGAACTGACAAACCTTGTAAATGGCATAAATGAGTCTTTGGGGTGCCCCTGCCAAACATATCAGGTGAACTTTATTTTATGCACCAAACCTTGGAAATTTTACATTAAAACATTAAACTCTGCTTTAATTCTATGTTGTTTTTTTATTTTTGACACTGGACAGGCAGACTCTGAGTGCAAACACCTATCCATAAAGAAGAAGCTTTGCAAACTGAAACACTTGCTAAACAGAATAAAGGAAGCTTATGAAAAATATAATTCCACAGCATAACTGGAACAATGGTTATGATCATCCATGGAACTTGCCCATAGAACATGTAGAACTGTGGAAGAGGAGTGAAAATATGTAGATGTCCTTATTCCCAGCTTAAACACCATGTTGTTGACTGAGAGGATACAGAGACCTATGAAGAGACTGGTGCGAATTAATGAACCTTGCAATGGTCAGCTTTATTAGAATTCTAACAGCATAACATGAGTGCAAACAATTTTTTAAGCTATAGATATCCACTTTTGTTTTGCTTGGTATGGATGTCTACTTTCGAGAAGTTGGTAAGTTGCTGTAGACATGTGCACAGTTTGAAGAGTGAAACACTGCAAACTCAATCATTCCTTCAGTTTATAAATAATACAAAGTTCTCTAAATACTTAACATCCTCCATCATCTTTAGAATGGATTACACTACTTTTCTTTAAAATAAATATATTTTTATATAAATGTGATATTTATTGGAAGTTTTTTATGTTACCACTTCAGGATGGAGGGACAAGACAGATTGAATGCCACTGTGTTTATGCAACTAGGCTGCAAACGTTATATAATTCACTGATTTAGGATTATAAAAAAACATGTATAGATTAAGACAAACCCAAACCATATTTTCAAACCATTCCAACAATTATGTAATTTATATTTATATTATTCAACCTGATAGATTATTTCCAGCCTAACAGTGTTACTGAGATTATTAATAATCCAATCATATCGGTGCACCATACACAAACAAACCACCATCACTTTACTGTGAATGCAGCTGTGAGGATTTTCCACCACCCCAAACAGATGGACTACAGTCTATAATTGTACAATTATAAAGTGAAACTATGGGTTACATTGTAATAATTATTGGTCAGTACAGAAGAAGTGAAAAAGGCTAAATTTAATGCATGTGTGTCATAAAATACACATATACACACATTGAATGAAGTGCGCATATGTGCCTGGAGTGATGGGCAGCCCTGTACATGGTGACCAGGAAGCAAATGAGATTAGGTGCCTTGCCCAAGGGCATTTCAGTCATAGTACTAGGTGGATCTAGGAATTGAACCGGGGACCTTCAAATCACATGGTTTGGTTCCTTAACAACAAGGCTATGACTGCCCCAAATAAATAAATAAATAAATAAATAAAATGCCAGTGATGACAAAATGAGAGAACAAGACCAGTCAGTAGTTTAGGAGGAACCAGCTATACTGTAGTTCCCCATGCCCCAGGACAGTGTGCCAATCCATTGCTGGACACATACTTATTAATAAAGTAGTAGTGCTGCTGCTCGAGGATGTAAATTAGTAGATGGAGCAAACCTAAATTTGGAAAACCATAAAACAATGCAACACATACAGGAAAAAACTGAAAATATGTTACTGGCTTAAATTGTATGACTAAATGTTTATAGACCCCTGAACTTCATTGCTCCTCCTGTATATCAACTCAGAAATCAGTGTGAGAGAGTTTACCTTCAGCAATTCATATTAAAATATGTACTGTATTCAGATTGTGGGATGATACAGGAGTTAAATAAATTCATGTAGACATAAGGAAAACCAGCAATCATTGTTATTATTGTTGCAGAGCAGCACGGTGGCTTAGTGGTTAGCATGTTTGCATCTCAGTGCTAGAGATTCAGGTTCGATTCAAAATCTGGGTGGAGTTTCCATGTTCTTCCTGTAGGTTTCCTCCAGGTTCTCCGCTTTACTCCCACCGTCCAAAAACATGGAATCAAGGTAAATTGGTTCCTCTTAATTGCAGATTTTGCATTACTAGTTAAGTCAGTTCATTGCCAGGTACTTACACACACGCACAAGATTGTATCACTTCCATAACAGTTTATTAAGGATGACCGAGGATGTGTATGACACTGTTCATACAAGTAGCAATTTCCACCCTTACTGTTTCACCTGCTTTATGTAAACTACAACTACTGTAAAGCTTGCTAGACTTGCACAAAGATAAAGTTCCTTTTATAGTAAAGGAGTGAAATTCATGACAAAGTTAAGTTATAGCAAGTTAGCTTTCGTGAGCTAAAATGGCAATTCCTCTTATTGAAGTAGCAGCGACAGCATTTTGCGCTCAATGAGCTGTTAAGCTGTTCTTTGCATACAGTTTAAGTCAGGTGACAAAGTTTGAAAAAGTGTTTGAATATATTTGGATGGGAACAGCTGTGACAGATTGATGCGACATAAGGATGCATGTACCTCTCTTATACATTTGCATTCAGTGCAAAAAGTGTTACAAAGGACATAAACATTAAAAACACGAAACACAAACCTAAATAAAAAAAAAAAAATAAACCAAAAAAAACACTTCTTATTGTTTCTGAATCTATAGTATGATTAAATAAATAAATCATTTTAGTCCTTTTTTATTGTATTTTAAACTGTATTTATTAAATGTACTGTGCCAAACTCAGAGTCACTAAATTAATGTGATATGTTCAATTTTTAGTATCTTGCTTCCTAAATCCTGATATTTGATTATTTGAATCAGTCGTCCTTCGTATTGCACTTCAATAGGAAACCAAAATGAAAGTAATGGAATAAACATGTAGGAATGCAGTCGGGGCACTGGAGGGATGGCAGGAGAAAGTTCAGCATTAATAGGCTTGCCATTTCATCTTTACTTTGTGTTTCATCTCTGGCTAAATGCACATCCTTCTCACCCCACATTCACAGCAAAATTTGGCCCAGTCCACTGGGTACTTTGTTCCACACTCATGGCAGAACTTGGTTCCCTGTATGGAGTTATCCACCTCGTTCTCATGTCTTACATCATTCCTGCAAGATGACAAAAAAGGATAAATTGTTAGAAGTCTGTGTATCACAGAACAAAGAACCAACCACTACAATAACATTTACTTCTATATCCTGACATGGTCTAACAGACAGCCATCTGCTTCCCTTATTCTGTTCAGTGAGTGTCAGGTTTTAAATAGATGGAAAATGCAAGTGCATCAAAATCAAATCAAAAACTTCAGAGTGTCCACAATCTGTACTATATATTTAGAACTAAAAAAATCTACCACAGCTTATGGACGAAAGTATAACACATAGAATTAACACTGGAGAGAATGCAAACTAGCAAAATCAGCAGGACAGTGTTATTCATTCAGGTCAAGCAAACAGAAGGCCAAAACGTGTGCTGCTCAGGCTCCAGAAACAGAGAAAAGGAGTTTCCGGCACTTATGTAAAAACACACAAACCTGAAACAGCCAAAAATCTAAATGAAGAAAAGACTGAAAGGATAAAAAGATAAAATGAAAAATAAAACAAAACCTGCACATTTTAATTTTGAAAAAGAATTGCATAGAGATTTTTGTATTCACTGAGAACATTGGCTGCAAGCTACAGCACCTCACTGTTTGTTATTGCCATCTCCTAGTAACAAGGAAATATGTGTTTTTCTTGCTAGTTCATTATGGTTCAGCAAGTTACTAGAACATCCTCATTATTGTGAGTCTGCTTGCTGGTTCTTCCAGACAATGATTCATCTTAATCTACATCTAATGTGTAGTTCAGTGCAGATATTAATGCAGGAAGCCAATCTATGCATGCTTATAGATGCACTCTGAGTCATATTTTTTCTTAATTAAGCTTAGAAGCTTGGTGAACCAGTGATAATATACCAAATCTGGCCAAAACTATTTCTACACCTTTTTAAATTATTTTAAACCTGTTATTGTTTAACCACAGAACCAAAAGTCTGAGGATGAAGCAGTCAGACACCTATTCAAAGGTATTTGCCACCTTAAACCTTCCCACAGTTCATACTAGAACAACTTGAAATTGTACTGCCAAATGCAACTGAATGTAAATTTGATATAATTACACTTTGGAGCTAAACCTACAATTTTTTAAGGCAGTCTGCAAGGTAGGAAAATTGAGGTACTATGAGTGTTTGACAGAATAATACATTGGATGGCTTGGATGTATTTTATACATACACATGCACACACATTTGACATGGCAGCACAGAAAAGACAGGATCATAGACCAAAGGAACAGGCGTTATTTACATAACTACATTACATGCTGGCTGATGTATCAGCTGTCATGTCATGTTCCTGTCATTGCTGCGATTGCTTTTCCCACTGCACAGCTTGCCTCAGCACCAATCATTAGCAGAACCTCTGGCATATATACATATAATCACACATACACTACATAGGGGCAATTTAGAGCAGCAAATTCCATTGAATCCATGTTTTTGGACTGTAGGAGGAAACAGAAAAAAAACCCACATGGACAGTGGGAGAACGTGGAAAGCAATCAGGTAAGGATTCGAGCTTGGATCCCCAGCACTGAGAGGTATAATACCCTCAAACTGTTTAGTTTAATTTATTATTTGCATCATTTTATTAGTTAATAAACATGTTAACAAAAATACTATCCTACTGCATTTGCTTACTACAAGGAACTCTATAGATTTTTTGAAACAAGATTATGATTATGCAGAGTTTTTAAAAAGGCCTGCACTAAGTAACTAACTAACTAGCTATCTAAAATAGTGTTCAAAATAGCAGTCTAACAGAATAACATAACATTACTGTTTATGGTAGAAGTGAAAATTCTACATAGCAAATAATTAACTTGTAATTGTAGATGATTAATAAAACAAAACAAAAAAAAAAACAGACCTAACAATTAGAACTTGAATGCCACTCATTTTCAGTAATTAAATTGCCTGTAGCAGGTATAATAATAATGTTGAAAATAATAATACCAATGATGGGTTTAAGTGGTGAAGTCCCTTATTCTGTAGAAGAACCAATATCAATTTTGGTTTTATTTAAGGAGGATGATGCACATGGTGGTTACAGTGCATTTACTTTTGAAATATGGGGAAATTGGACAATTTACAAGGGAAAAACATATAGAAGTCCAACAAATTATAGTCTATTCATAAAAAATAAGATTAAATGACAACCAGGGAAGCAGGGAAGCAGGGAAATACTTTTCAAACTGTTTAAAAAATATATTACATGACAAATGCACAGCCATTGTCCTATATTAGACCGCGCACAAGCACCTAGTTCTTGAAGGGATTGGCAAGTGACACGCTGATTGTTTTATTGGTTTATTCCAGAGATCCTATAGAGAACTTGTGCAGTAACATAAAAAAATATATAGATTTTTGATACACAAAAAAGTAGAGCAAAGCTTAAACCTTTTTTTGGTTTATACATTTGATTTAACTTGGTACTTTGGTACCAAGTTGGTACTTGGTACCACTTGGTTATTAGTATTAATTATCATTTGGGTTCGAACGTGATTACGTGTCCACATAATAATGTTACCTTGAAATATAATTGTCAGCACTGTAGACCTTCTTCTTTAATCCACCTCCATAGTTAGGGTTCTTCAGCGAGCTTGATACAACCACACCTTTGGGTTTAGCATTTACACTAAACAGAACATGAATTATATGGAAACATTTAGTTCATAAAAACTTATGGCATTTCTGAAAGAAATATGAAACGGTCTTACCCAGAAGGAGGGCTGCTCAGTCCAGTGGCGTTCACACGAGCTGGAGAGATTCCAGTTGACATGTTTCTCACTGGGCCAGCTAATGTTCTACTATTAGGAATTCCTAATGAAGACAAAAGCCTTCAGAAACACTGATTGCAAAAGTTGCCTTTTCCTGCAGTCAAATAGTTTTTATTGTTTGTATGTTTTACCAACCAAATTGTATAAAGGCTTCACATTGAAATGCCAGAACATGTCTATGATTGCTTCATTCTTCATTTTTGTTGAAAAAAAACTTACCTGATTGTTTGCAATCGTGCAATTCTGATTACAAGATAAACTTCTAAAAGTTCAAGTTGTACAGTATTCTTAGCCTGAACCCACAAAGAATAAGCTGACGCGAGCATGACAAGGACAAACTTCCTGGTATTTGTACTGTTAAAAAAAATAAATTTTTGTGAGGACCAGGGTTTAGTGGGAGACTCATACTCCTTGATTGCCAGGCAGTGTTACCAGTGTAGGACACTAAGAAACAGATTATGTATATTGTTCAGTATCCATTTAAGAAAACAAACAATAAGAAAAAGAGGTGGGGGGGGTAAAGAGAGGGGGGAAAAAGGTAAAAATGAAAAGAATAATAGATGACATAATAATAATAATAATAATAAAAAAAACATATGTTAATTCAAAAAGAAAAAAATCATTTACAGATTGTAGCCCATCTTATGAATGGTCAAGACAACCTCAGAACAGGTCCTTTTTTAGTGGAGAAAAGGTCTTAGCTTTGTTATGACACTGACACTGTGGTGGTGTGTTAGTGGTTGTTGCACAAGTTTACATAGATCAGACATAGCACATCTGCTGGGGTTTTTCAACACCTTAGTGTCATTGTTGGACACTGAGCACTAATGAAGGCCTATTAGCCTACCTTAAATAAAGAAATTGGGTACATGAATGCACACTTGAGTAAATTATTTTCAACAACTCAAGCAACACTGATTCAATTGTACTAGCAAGTCACACAGTAATAGACAAATGACGCATCAAAATCATTCAATAAAGAACAGACTGCAGGAGGATAAATATATTCAAATTGACAAAAACCTGTAATTTAGAATCACACAGTTCAAGAATATGGTAAGTAAAGCTGATAAAATGTACAATAAATGTAAAACATAAATAATGTTTAAATCAAGTATCCCCATAGGCAGTTCGCTTTAGGCTTTTCCACCTAGAACAGGAAATTTAGGTTCTGTCAGACAAAAGCGAAATAATTCATACCGGTTCCACCACCTTGTGAATAAACGGGGCGCTGAGGCAAGCGAGAGGAAGTAGTAGATACTGAAGAGATGGAATTTGCCTTCTTTACCGGAGTGGGTTTATACTACAAACAGAAAAATATTAATACTTATAATCAGATTAAGTCATTTTAAATATGTATATAATTTCTATAGAAACAAATTTACTGCAGCATAATATTTGCAAAATAAAACAATTAGGATATATTTGCAACAAATACGCTCATATGTAAAGTACAAATTAACATATATACAGTACCAGTCAAAAGTTTGGGCACACCCTCTTTTTGTTCCACTTACCGTAAAAATGGACTTTGTAGTTCTTCAGTTAATGACTGTAGTCCATCAGTTTATGGACAGTACAGTAGACTGTGTAGTATTATTTGATATTCTCATTCCAGCAGTGTCATTAAGGTTTTTAAATGAAACTCCAGCAGCACTGCTGCACTAAAACCCCTCGCCGCATCAGTGTCACTGCAGAACTGACACCCAACAGAGAACAAGAGAACCAACAGGGGACTAAAAGGCGAAAAAAGAAAACAGATGTACTAAATTCTGTAATTGTAAAACTAGAAAGTCCATCTATATGGTAGGTGGAGAGAATAAACAATGGAGCAAGTGATGGGTGCAAATTTTTGACTGGTGCAGTACTGTATCATGCAGTTGTTTAATCAGATAATTATAAGGCAGCAGTGTGATATACAAAACCATAAAAATATGAGACTGCATGTTCACATGAACCACACATATACTTTGGACCATGGACTGATTGATGGTGACAGACAAGTTGGTTCAAGCATTTTTAGAACTATTAATCTTTTGTTGTTTCCACATAGTCTCTACAGTATAACTAAATTATTAGTAAGAAATAAACACCCAGGGGGTTACAGTTCAGCAGATAGTAGCATCTTTATAAATGAGTGGTCAATAGAAAAAGTAACTTACAAAAGCGGTCTGATCAAATCAATTCAACAAATATCAGAAATGCATCACAGAATAAACAAATCAGTTGTTTAATTTGGTTCATAGGCACAGGCCAGTATCAGTGCAGAATAATAGTGCAAAATAATTTTTCACGCATGTTAAGACATGTGTGGCTGCGGCTGGATTGGTGTAGTTCAAATGGAAAAGACTTAGGGCAGCCGAAACTAATTTATTAACAAGAACCAGAAATCCAGGATCACTTGGGGTAATGGCATGTAGCCACCCTACACCTGGCCCTTAGGATACCATGTGTGTTATTAGAAATCCACTGACGTGCCAAATTCACAGAGCAGGCAATTTTAATTTATTAAACAAATATTATTATTTCAATGGAATTTGGTCATCGTCATTTCACTCACCTGTGACCGAACTGGAGCTTTTGCCTTGTCACTTCCAGGAAATTTGCTTTTGTTAGAGATGCGGGACGCCTGCTCTTTACAGAATTTGATGTGCCGATCTGCTGCATTCTCACTAAACCGCCTCTGACAATATGGGCACTGAATGTAATCTAAAACAAGGAACAAAGAGGCCGTTATGGAACGGTGATACCACACCAGCTACTTTCTGTACATGTGCGTTTTATATCTACCTGGATCATAGGACGGAGGTGGTGGTGGGGGAAGAGGACCACCATCTTTCATTACTTGGTTTATACCTTTGGCTGCACGGATAGTTGCTATAAATTCCTCATGCTTCCGTCGCCAGTTGGAGGTCTTCTTGGGTGGTTCAGGCTGTTTAGAGAAACAGGTTTAGGGACAAGATAACTAGCATAACTGAATTGGTATTTAATCAAATTTCTGGAAAACCAGATAAATTGTTTATTTCTGTAGAATAAAGGTAGAACAGTGGGGCAAAAACTTGACACTGCAGCTTTCTTTTCTCACTTTCAACTTTCTCTACATGTTTTGTAAGGTAATGTTTTTATAAAGGTTGGACAGCCAGACTTTTAATCATGTTGATGGCTTAAGTAAAATAAACAATCTGTGAAACTTTTATTCAACTGACAAACAGAAAAAAAAAAAAAAAAACAGTCTAACTATTGTAATTTTGTACTTTCTTATTTTGATACTTACAATACAAAAAATGGACACTGCAAAGTACGAGTGAAAGTTCTAAGAAGATTCAATGTTTTGAAGAATCAACAATGTTAGTAACAGGTGAAGTCACTGGGTATGAAAAGAGCATTCATCAAAGGCTCAACCTTATCAAAGGCTTTACCTTTTCAATAAAAAAATAAAAACATTTATCAATTTGAGACTGTGAGGAATGTAGGTAATTCACTATTTAACCATGGATAAATGGTTATGACTGCTCAGATGGAATTGTATGAGAAGCAATCATATTGTTCTGATCATCACAAAGGCTCATGAACTTTATTAAGCCTTGTGCTTCAATATTTCTTTACCGCAATATGAAATAAGTCTTAAAACTTTGCTTTGGAAAAATTTCTATAGAGAAACAATGCTGACTTTTCTTGGCTTGAGTGTGTATCAATTGGTCCAATATACAGTGGAATTGTGTGCTGCGGTTAGACAAGTCCATGCTTCAGCTTGAAGTTGAGTTCTCTCTACAAAAACTGGTTATTTCAGGACAATGTCAGATATTTAGACTGCATGTGCTTCAGTTTGGGCTTTATGTTTTGTTACCCTGTCTACATACCAGATCTGTCTTTTAACGAAAATTTACAGTGCGTGATGCAAGTAGACAATAGCCAAAGAACTGTTGAAAGTTTTGCACCAAGCACAAATGGGTAAAAATTCTAAATGCACAAATAATAAATAAATTTAATAACAAAATAAAAAAATGGGCAACACAACGGCATAGTGGTTAGCATGTCAGCCTCTTAGTGATTTTTAGGAAGATAGCAGAGTGGCTCAGCAGTAAGCGCTTCTGCCACATAAGAAAGGTCCTTTCTCTGAAAAATCTGCATGTACTCCCCATGCCTGTGTGAGTTTTCCCCTAAGGATTTAAATTCACTCTTATATAACGAACTAATAATACTAAAGACCATACATCAGTTAAAGGCAGTAAAATAAGTAATTAAATAAATATTTTTTAGACAAAATCAGCAGCATTTTATCCTACACTACACTAACAGGCTTGAAAGTCAGTACACATCCAATAAACTTAAAATTCAGTCATATCTGCATTTAATAAATGTTCATAACAAGTCATCATTTTAAAAATAGCAATTGAATAAGTCGTTTCCATGTGTTGCTAGAAGAGAAGGCAGTCCTGTTTTTTTTTTCGTTTTTTTTTTTACACCAGCTTATGCTGAAACTGAACACAGAAAAAAGTCACATTTTCCATTGCTTTTCCTCATAGTAACTTCCATCACAAGACAACAAGTTATTCATCCAGTGGTAAGGTTCTACCAAAGCTGGCAATGTGATTTTAAAAGCAACATTGTACATTTAGATGAAGTACAGAAGTGTCTGGTAAAAACATGAAACATTTATTGTCAGCTACTTATTATGATTAATCACATTCTTTACATTCACTGATAACAATGAACTTTTTGTAATGGTGTAATAATTCTAGGTAATTATATTA